>CM042165.1:55864139-56214139 GCA_023376005.1 Doryteuthis pealeii | reverse complement strand
AAAAGATAGAAATGAAAATTACAGGATAATTTTGGTGATAGTTGTGGGTGAATATTAAGTTCGTAAAATGTCCAGCTTGGCTGTGGTAGTGGGGTGGTGATGTAGGCTGAGTCGAGTCTTGTGTTTTAGAGTCGTTAGCGGTTGCTGAACGAAATGGAATTTCCTTGTTTCAGTTGGTATATCTGTTTGTTGTTGTTGTAGGCAGAATATTGTGTATTGGTAGTAGCGTTTTTGGTATCGTCGAATGATGTAGAAATGTTCGCGTGTTGACTGCCTGTGAGGTCAGGTTTGGGTAAGTAGGTGGGGGGGTGATCGGCTGCCTTTGATGTATCCTTCGCTTGCTAGCGCTCGTTGGGTTTGTGTTCGTGAAGGCGTCTGAACCTCTGACTGTCGTCTGCCTTTCAGAGCTGTTTATTTATAGAGAGTCGCAGCCAAAAGTTGGATCAATTGAAGTTATTTTCATTTTACCCGGGAATCGCTTTTATTGGATGAAAATGCGAATTTTATTTACCAATTTTGTTTTATTTAATGTCAGGAATTAATTATCAAAGCCCATCGGAGCCCATGCGCAGATATGTGTTAAAATAGTCATTCTGTTTTAGACTCCGATAGAGGACACTTCCGATTTTGTTTGTTTTGTTGGCGAGTGTATGTATCTTTTATTATGGATTGAAGTGCTGAATTAGTAAATCGGGAGATTTCTACATTTGCTTATACAACAGCAAGCCCATTACTACCACTTTTATGCAATCTTTCTGGGAAGTACGAAAACAAATTGCCTGAAAACTGGTTGTAATGGGGCAACCAAAGACGAATAAGTGAACTATATTTATTTTAGGTTTTTTCCTATTCTACAAAATGGTAAATTTCAATTTTTTTCTTTTTAAACTTATATATATTATTATTATTATTATACTAAAGCTGAGCGAATAAACGTTTGCCTCCTAAAGGCTTTTTTATTGTTTACTTTAATGACATGAAAGTTATACTAAATTATTCCTTGCTTTTAGGATTGTGTTATGTTTGAAAAAAAATTCCATTTTAATTGGTTCTAATTAGTTCTAATTAACATTTAAGTCAAAAACTGATCCGTCTCTTACTTAACATTATGCCTATCACTTTCCCCCCTCTCTATGTATATCTTGATTACCTCCTCATTATATATGTTAGTTTCTCTGTGTGAGTAAGAGAGAGAGATGGGAGTTATTATGAGAGAGACATTTAACGACTCATTTTATTTGTATGTTAAGATCCTGCAGCAGCAACAAGGCCATATCTTGATAAAATTCAATGATCCATTTCAACTTTAATTAGGTCAAATGTTCCCTTTCTTAGAAATCTTACAATGATTTTAATGTTTTTATTTATTTATTTATTTTAAACTCTCCGTCCGTATAATCTAATTTACGTCACAAACTCTTTTCCCTAATCCCAATTATCTAATGAGAGCTGAATGGGTGACCTAACACGTCACATTTTGTTTTGTTTAGTGTGTGTGGTGTGTGTGTATGTATATATATATATATATATATATATATATATATATATGAGAGAGAGTGAGTGAAGGTAGCATGGATATGGAGTCAAGGGCACCTGGTTACTGACAGTTTCTCACCTATGTAATTGTCATACTTAGTCTTGGCTGAAGATCGCATATGTGAGAAATTGTCAGGAACCAGGTACCGTTGACTTCATGTCCACATTACCTTAACATAAAAATACTTTATCCATGATATTGAGCACGGTTTACTTATAAATATAGCACCCATATAATCTGATATATATATATATATAGTATCCAATTGCCACTTTAACTTTTCCGTCGCAGTTTCATCAGTAAATAATCCAAAAGTGCTCAATATATTAAAAACATAGAGCAATAATAATAATAATAATAATAATAATAATATTAGAGGTCTACCATGGTTTCAATCTTAACTAGACTTAGTTAGATGTAGGGTAGGGTCCTGATAAAATCATTTCAATTTGATTGAAACCATGGTAGACCCTTAATTTTTCCTCTGATATTATTATTTTATTATATATATATATATATAATATATATATATATATATATTATATATATATGAGGGTAAGTAAACAAACAAATGTGTTTATTTTTATATGGCTTTAAGCCGACAATTTTTGGAGGATATGTGCTTAATTGAAGTCATACCTAATTTTGAAAATTAATTAGTTAATAATTAATGAATTTAGGCAGCATATATATTCAAATGTAAGGCTAAACAAACCGAGAAAATGTCAATCCCGTCGAAATGTACATTCAGGTCGAAATGTACATTCAGGGATTGACATTTTCTCAATTTGTTTAGCCTTACATTTGAACATATATGCCCGCCTAAATTCATTAATTATTAACTAATTAATTTTCAAAATTAGATATGACTTCAATTAAGCACATATCCTCCAAAATATATATATATATATATATATGTGAAGAAAGGAAGTGAATCCGACGGTATGTAGTATATTAAAAAAAATGAAAAATCACAGGTTTAAACGGGTTAAGTGGTGAGTTTATTGGCCAATGCTGCAGTGTTTTGATCTATTAATTAGATCATCTTCAGGGCATTTGTTGGTATATGGAAGGTGATAAGAAATTAATTTATCAAGAATAACGAGAAAAGCGAGTGGTAGTTATTGTAATTCAGTCTGTTTAAAAATTCTAAACCTCAAAAATGTTTAAACAGACTGAATAACAATAACTACCACTCGCTTTTCTCGTTATTCTGTGATAAATAATTTCTTATCACCTTCCATATACCAACAAATGCCCTGAAGATGATCTAATTAATAGATCGAAACACTGCAGCATCGGCCAATAAACTCACCACTTAACCCATTTAAACCCGTGTTTTTTCATTTTTCTTAATATACTACATATATATATATATATATAATATATATATATATAATGCGCACATGATGTTTTATCAACTCCAACTGATTGTTGTTAGAAAGCAAGCAAAAAAAAAAAACCTTGATGATTGTTGTGTGATAAGAGAGCAGAGTGAGGAAGAGGAATTGTAAGAAAGATTTCTATCTGGTCCTCTTAAATCAAGGAAACAGCAACAAGTCCAATTTAAAGTTGATCTTTATTTGCCTTACTACTCTCTCACATAAAAATTCCTACGCAGTTTTTTTATTTTGATTATTTTTACTTCACTGACCTCCCACCCCCAACATTTTCAGTTAATAATTCATTTCTCTTCTTTGAATCATTGTTTTTTCTGTGCTTTTATTTTTGTTTGTTTGTTTGTTTGTTTTTTATATTTTGTTCAATTATTTCAATCATATTGAAACATTTTTATCAAATTCTGATGAAACAAGATCATCTCAAATTGTTAAAATAAAAAACTAAATCATTTTCTTAACCTCCTACTATTGTGGAGATTGGCTTGTTTACAATTATTTGAATATATTATATATATATATATATAATATATATATATATATACCGAAATGCTTGTATTGACACAAAAAAATTGTTTCCCCTAATCATAATATCCTGTGTTTGTTATATTTTTTAAATATTTTCTTCTTATATATATATATATATATATATATATACACACACGCACCAACTCCTCCACATGAGCAGGATGTGACACAAGGTCAAATGTCAAACAGAAATATAAACGGCCATATATATAATGGAGGTGCGTGGTATAATGGTTAGTCGTAGGAAATGGACTCGTCGACCCAAGTTCAATTTCTGGACGAAGCTGTTTGCATTTCACATGGCACTAATACCCTTGTGAAAGGTATGAATCTAATTCTCCCTCCAGCTATGGGCAAATACCAGGGGACACTGGGCTCTTTAACCATGGCAAGGTAACCAGACTAGGAGAAGGAAAACCCTGAATTCAAACCTGTTAAACTCTGCTTAATAAATTGACTTTGTGTCACATCCTGCTCATGTGGAGGGTTTGTAAATATATATATATATATATATATATATATATACACACACACACACAGTAAACTTTGATTGTAGTGGCACTATTTGATCATATACTTCTTATCAGAAAAAAAAAAATTCCTGACCTCCCACCAGGTTGGATAAGCACAAGGTCTTTTTTTTACATGAGGATTTGTTTTTCTAGGGGAGGGGGGGCATCCAGCAAAGATTGAATTTGCTATTCAGCAGTAATGGATCTGTGAGACAAACTTTGAAACCATCTCAACACAATGGAAGATGCCTAACTCTTGTGAATATAACCAAACCATGTTTTAGGATGTTTATCCAGTGTTTGTTGACAAAGATTTCTATAAAAAGATTTTCAGCTCAAATGATTTCTCTTCATTCGTTCATTTTAAAGGCATGTCAATTCATCTAGGGTTATTTTATGCCTAGAAGGTTAGGGAAAAATGTTCATCGTAATTTTGTATTTACATTTTGTGAGTAGTTATTTCTTAAGAGGTGATCATCATCATCATCATCATTATGTCTTACTAAGTCATCGGGGCAGCCTAATGTCAGTATCAGCCAGACAGCAAGGGAGTCTATCCCCTTTTCATTGGTGCTAGACCCAAGAGACTATTTTAGCATCTGAGGTGGAGCGCCACACCTACCATCAGCTCCTCATTTTACCGCACAGATCCATGTGCTACTCATACCCTGAGTTGGTGAGGGTTGGTATCGAACCAAGAACCTTGTGATTCCTAGCCGAACACTCTACCGACTGAGCTAAACCAGTTCCTTAAGGGGATGTCTTACTAATAGTACGGATATCCATGACAATCTCTCACCAACCGTCCCTATCAATCTTTGTCCCCAGGAGGTCCTCTGCGCAGCATCCAGTATCCGTACAGAGCTGGTCAATGTAGGTCTTTGCGAGGCAGCCCACACTGGTGTGCCCATGCGTTGGTTTCCACAGGAAAACTTCACTTAGAGTTTGTCCTTTCTTCTCCAGAATTGACCAAAATGTCTTTTTCGTCTTATTTATTAAGAGGTGAAAAATTTGGTAATCTGAACATTAGCTACATAAATGAGAGTAACCTCCCTTTGTTTGTTTCACTTTGAGTAAGCTGTTTGTTTTGGTCGGCCATTTTCATTTCACTGTAAATCTACACTGAAAATACGAATTTGTTTGAATCAATACAACTGCATGTTTTAACATGAAAATATCATAAAATGTGTTCTTAATAACAATTAAGTTCATTTCATATAATGCGCAAACAATTAAAGGGGCTTATGACAACATGGGGTTCGGGTCGTCATCATTCCCACCATTCTCGTCCAAATCGTCTGGGAGAATATCGATCACAGTCAATAGCAGTCTCCCAGATCGATGCTCTTAATCGTTACGTACAGGACGTCCGGAGAGAATATTGATGATCAATAGCAGTCTGTCCAGATCATTCTGTCACTTCTGTCACTGGCCGTATGATCGTCTGGCAACCCAAATGCCGTGTCTGGAACGCACCCATGTGTCATAAGGAAACAAAACAACAACAAGAGAGATGAAGAGAAGACAATGTCAGGTGAACTTCAGAATGGCAGGGAGGTATATAATTGATCTATCTGCTGCTATCTCCCCTGGTTGTCGAGATGGGTGGTTCCCCCTTTCTTTGTAGACCTCTGCTAAGGCTAGCTTCTAGTGGGCATCTAACATCCTAACTTCCTCAGTGTTCAAGGCTCATCTGCTTCTCTTCGGCTCCCAGGGACTAACTGCTCCCCCGCTGTCCCCGCAGCTAACTGCCTAAACTTTTTAAATTCCCAGAATCCAAATCTCATATAACTCTCGTACGAAATCTCATCCCCGAGATTTGTGTCTAAAACCCCGGGTGTTTTGAAAAGTTCTTTGTCTTAATCTAGGTCATATTTTATTGCTAGTCTAAACTATCGTTTGACCTCAAATTGGTCAAAACCCAGTCTTCTTGTCTCCTAAGAAGAGATTATCATCCTTTTATATCTATCCTCAGTTTTATGCTTTTGTTTGCCTATTGCCACCCACAACAATATGCTACTTACACGTACACATATATGCATACACACATGTATGTATACATGTACAATATGTATCTACTATCTATACATCATGTATACCCATTATCCACACTAGAACACACACACATATTATACAATATATGTGACTTGACTTACTATTTATTAATTCAATTTAACTAACTATTATGTATCTATATAACTAAGTGTGCATTTATATGCACACACACATTCTTGCACCAACCGTTGTATTATAGGCTAGACTCCCTCACTGTCTGGCTTATACCGTCTTCAGACCACCTCAACGTCTTTACTTACAACAATATATTTTTACAATATAAAAAAAGTAATGTCGTCGAGGTGGCCTAAAGTCAGTATGAGCCAGACACCAAGGGAGTCTATCACCTTTTCATTAGTGCTAGGCTGTTTTTTAGCATCTGAGGTGGAGCGCCACACCTACCATCAGCTTCTCACTTTACTGAACAGATCCCTGTGCTACTCATACGTGGAGTTGGCGAGGGTTGGTATCAAATCGGTAACCTTGTGGTTGCTAGGCAAACACTCTACTGACTGAGCTAAACTGGGCCATTTTTACAATATGATAAAAGACAAACATACAGATGTACAGACAGACAGACAGTGTCTGCCGCCAGAAAAAGATAATCAAAATAAAAGAGACAATTGTGGATATGGAGATAAATTTTATTTACAATTCACTGATGAAAACAAATTTCTACAATCATTTTTCTTCATTGCTATTCACAAATAAAATGGCACTGAAAATAAGAAAGCTAACGACAAAACAAAATTTGTTCCAAAAAAAAAAGAAAAAAAAGACAAATAAAATTTGTGTGTGTGTAGAAAATAGAAAAAACAATGTATATTCTGAAAAAAAAAGATGAATTTATTTTGATGTTGAAGTTGACATTTAAATGTTTCAAAAATAAGTAAAGTCGTCGGGCGCGCCTAATGTCGGTATCGGCCAGACAGCGAGGGAGTCTATCCCCTTTTCACTAGCGCTAGACCAAGGAGATTATTTTAGCATCTGAGGTGGAGCGCCACACCTACCATCAGCTCCTTACTTTACCGCACAGATTCTCTGTGCTACTCATACACTGAGTTGGCGAGGGCAGGTATCGAACTAGGAACCTTCTGGTTTCTAGCCGAACGCTTCTACGACTGAGCTACCTGCGCACCTATTTTTTCGGAATATTTTTCTATTGATTATAGCATATTAGATACACACACACACAGCAGATAATTACGGAAAATAATTCCAATATATATAATATATATTTTGAACAAAATAGTTTTATTACACTTTTTATTTTTATTTTTATTTATTATTTTAACTATGGATAATAATTTGTAATGTAAATTAGTCTGCAATTATTACTAACTGTATAATACATTCAATCCTCATTGAGTGCTCCATATTTGTAGCCTTGGCCAACTAGAATAAGCTTGTAAAATACCTATGGACTGACCAAGTTTTGTAATAACGCTACTTGGTTAAATCAACTTAACGGACCTAAATTCCACCATCTTTCTAACGAAATTTTTTTAAAAAATACCAAAATTCAGGAATTAACGGAATTAATGAAATTTTCAGTGTTGATATATTAGATAAAAGATATAATGCCCTTGATATTTATTTAAAAACTTTTACATTTTTTCAGGTCAATTAACTTTATACCATATTATTTGAGGCTAACACATATTCTTAAAAGATTACATGGTTCAAAGTTAACTGACCTGAAAAAAATGTAAAAGTTTTTAAATAAAATAACTGTGCATTATATCTTTTATTCATTAATATATCAACACTGAAAATTTAATTAAATTATGGTTAATTCCCTGATTTTTAGTATTTTTTTTCTTTGTGGGGTGACATACGATGGTGGAATTTTAGGTTCGTTAAGTTCGATTTAACCTCAGCTAAATTTTCATTAGTAAGGCCTAATGACTATGTAGTAAAGTATCTACTTATAAATCAAACAGTTGTTGCGAGAGAAGACAACTATTATAAATTTGAAAGAAAGGAAACAAAAAATAAACCAAAAAAAAACAAATAATAATTCATTGTTACGTATATTTTGTCTAAGATTTCACTTCTTATCACTATTAATTACTTACTTGTATTTGACATAGTATATTTTACAAGTATACACTAGTATTAATTCCAAACACTAAAAGGGGGGAGTCTCCATGGTGTAGTGGCTATCATACCTGAGCTGTTAAATTGTAGTACCGTCTTGCTATTACACTTCACTTTCAGACTAATACTCTTGGAAAGGTAATGAAACCCCTCAGCTATGGATAAACTAGTACCACACTGTTCTTCTACAAGGATGGTTTTTTGCATTTAATACCCACAAAGTTTGATATGCATAAACAAAGCAACCACAAAACCAACCAGATTAACCCAATCCCCCGAAGACATTAAAATAGTACCACTACGTCTTCTACAAGGATGGCTTTTGGCTTTAATAACCACCAAAGTTATTGCCATTGAAACAAAACACCAAACCTAAATACCAAAAATTATTACTATTAATTTAAATTCTATTTTCTTTCAACTTTTTTTTTTTTAGTTGCATTTTTTAAATTACAACTCACTCAGATTATAAATTCAATGAGTAAAGAAAGTGTACATTAGACATAATATAAAAGCACTCAGTGAGACCTCAACCTCATGTCCATTTTTGCCTTGGTATATATTGAGGCCAACTGTTTTAATCAACTGATCTATGGGCTGTTTTGCAGAACCTAAAATCAAACCTATCAACTCTCCTTTATCTGACATCTCATCATTTGTTTGTCTATTAATATACGTTTGTTCCTTAACATCCATCTGTTATCATCTTACAACACCTCTGGTTAAAAATGAGACCATCCCAAATAGATAAAATACAAAATGTGAATACAATTAATCTCCTGAGGAAGCAAGCATTGAAATCACTGATGAACACACTCCAAATTGTAATAAAGTCCGTATATATTTAAAGATTAACTTTTAGTTAAGTATTTTCCTCAAGTTGCTATTGTATAACAAGTACCTCACGAGCAATTCTCTGTGTGGCTGTTACGTATCTCCGTGTACCAATATATAAGAATTTATGAACAATTTGTAAAATACACAGAGGAATCTGGAATGGAGTCGGCCTAATAACAGGTCAGCGTCTACTGGGAACAAATATAATGTTGCAAACCCGAAATCTGTAAGGGTACTGGTGTAATCAGCTAATGACCTCCTTTAGTGCATTTCGGCGTGTTTACAAGACTATTTTCACCCAATTTTAAAATGAAACATTTCCAATGGAAATTAAAATAAAATTAAATTAAATATTAAATATATTATTAAATTAATTAAAATATATTTAATTTAATTAATTAAAAAATTTAAAAACATCATTTTCAGCGTGTTTAACAAGACTATTTCACCCAATTTAAAAAATGAAACATTCCAAATGGAAATTAAAATAAAATTAAATTAAATATTCATTAATATTAAATTAATTAATTAAATATTTAATTTAAATTAAATTAAAAAATTTAATAACCACATTCAGCGCTGTTTAACAAGACCTTATTTTTCACCAATTTTAAATAAATGAAAAACATCCAAATGGAATTAAAATAAAATTAAATTAACATATAATTATATATTAAATTTAAATTAAATAATTTAATTTAAATTAAATTAAAAAATAAAACCAACATTTCAGCGTGTTTTAACAAGAACTATTTCACTTCATTTAAAAATGAAACATTCCAATGGTCTTGCTCACTTAAAATGCCCAAAGTAACATTAAAATAATTAAAATAAAAAAAATTTTTTAAATTTACGTTTGTTTTAATTGTTATTCATTTTTTCTATCTTCATTCTCATTATTTAATAAAAATATCTAATTGTTTCTTTAAAATAAATTAAATGAATGAATGAATTTATTAATTAAGCAAACAAATAGCTTCTATATATTTAGTTAATTACTTGTGTTCCTTAAGTGTCCAAAGTAAAATTAAAATTAATTTAAAAAAAAAAATGAAAGAAAAAAAAATTATCGCTATTTTATTGTAAAGATTGAAATTGTGAATTTTGTTTTTCTATCATTCAATCTCATTTATTTTAATAAAAAATAATCTAATTGTTTCTTTAAAATAAATTAAATGAATGAATGAATTTATTATTAAAACCAAAAACAAACTACTTCCTATACATATATTAATTACTCCGTGTTCCTTAAGTGTACTGCTATTATCATCTTTGCAACATACCTCTGGTAAAAATGCGCCATCCAAGTGTCAAGATGAAAGCAAAAATTAATAATGATTATCTTGTGTTGCTTATCTGCCGAATTCTAATTTCTTTATGAGTGTCATCCCTCAGCTAAATAATGGACTATTCTGTTTTGTTTATTATAAGAAAGGAAGAAAAAGTACATGCCCTACACAATTACCAAGAAATTACTCTTAACAATGAAAGGGAAAAAAAAGACAATTTAGAATAAATTGGCAGGAATGAGGAAAATACAGCTTAATTGTGGAATCTGTGTTGAGAGAAAATTAAAATGAAGGAAATTTTTTTTTTTTTTTAGTGCGAATAATTTTTACTACCAGGACCTGTGGTATACCACAGTATGATAATTTATTTATTTTAACGTTTGATAATGTTTTCTAGCGCTATGCCCAAATAGTTCAGGTTTCTTACCAAAAAGATTGTGTCTATACAAAAAACCAAACCATCCATTGCAGATGTGGAATAAACTTGAACTGAAACAGATTTTCATGTTATCATTTGAAACCAAAAAATATTGGGGGGTGGATTCACATGAAAATGAGTGAGTTTGAACTCAAATCACGCTCCATTCACACTAATACCCTGGAAATGAGAACCCCCCCTAGCCTATGATTAAAATAGTAACCACTAACTGTTCAAACTACAAGGATGGCATTGCCATAAAATAACCACGAAGTTTATATGCCATTAAACAAAGAACCAAAAGCAATATATTAAATTGATGAAATTGAATCGCCTATAGAAATAAGCTAATGGGAGCTACATAGAATGCTGCATGAATGTCTTCAACAAACTATGGAACCAAACCCCAAAGAAAGCATGCTGTAACACCACCTACCCCCCTATCATTGAGTAAGATGAAGACACACTTGACCTGTTGGAGAAGCAAGACGAACTCATAAGTGACTTTCTCCTGTGGAAACCTACACATGGCACGCAGTGTACGGCCGTCCAGCAAGTACTACATCGCATCGGCTCTGATGGTTCTGGATTGGCTGCACAGAGGACCTCCCAGGCGGCCAAATGACTGTTTGCAAGAGATTGTCATGGATTATCCATGCTACTAATGAGAATATGATAATGACCTCTTAAGCAAACAACTACGTACGAAATGTAAATAAAACGTCAATCGAACATGCTTCCCTAACCTCTAAGGGCAATGACTGATAGGGGATGTTGGGAAGAAATTGTCCAGGGGTTCTTGTGCTGACACATAAACCTAATGACGACGAATAATGATTAATGGCAATAAAAATGTCCCTATGAATCTGTCCCCCTTGGTAATTTCTTTACTCGTTGATTAAATAGATTAATAAATTAACTTTTTTGTTATTCATTTGAGTTTCAATACATTTAAGGTGCAATTGGTACCCATTGGTTCCAAGCAGCATGTTAACCACTTTTCATCAACATTCCTAACTGGATGAAAAGTGGTTAACATGCTGCTTGGAAACCAAATGGTAACAATTCCACCTTATAATGTATTTGTACACTATATGAGTTAAATAATACAGCTCTTGTACCCAAAATCCAAGCACTTTATTTTCAATAATTCAAGTATTAAAAAGACTACCAAGCATATCATATTTACACCACACACACACACACATACAAAACCTCTGAACGAGCAGGATGTGACACAAGTTCGATTTCCTAAGCTGAGTTTAGCAGGTTTAAATTCGTTTTCCTGTAGACGGTTACCTAACACAAGGTTAAAGAGCCCAGTCTTGTCCTATATTTACCAATAGAATGGAAGAAGAGATAGTTGGATATCATCGTCTTTCCTAGGGTATTACATTAATGTGAAATGCAATCAGGCCTTGTTTCAGCGATTTGAAGCCGTCTTTCCTACAATGGTACCATTACATCAGATCGCCTCCTTATATATCATATATATAATAATATATTGATCACACACACACATACACACACTATCGTTCGTGGCGACTGTTATCATCTTGCAACACCCTCTGGTAAATAAGACACCTAAATCATCCAAGGTGAAATGAAAAAATGTAAATCCTGATTCTCTGGTGTGCTTATCCACCGAATTCTTATTTCTTATGATTGTCGCATCAGCTAATAATGGACCATTCTGCCATAACTGCACAGAAAAAAATATAAGAAAGATAGAGAGTGGGGGTGAGTCTGTGAAGCCATAATGCTAATCTGTTTCATCAAACAACAATGAAAACAAGGAAAGAAGAAGAAAAGAGTGAGTGGAGAGTTAAATCAAGATCTATCATACTTTTAACATATTGAAGTATTTAGCAATAGCTCTTAAGTAAAACACATCAAATGTGTAATATAAATTATCATTACTGTGGTATAATCCAGGTTCTGTTAGTTATCAATATTCTGGTGTCCTTCAGATCTGAAATAAGAGGATTTAACGTTTAAAAGATTTCCATCATTTCCTTCAATATTTTTCTAATACATCCGGGGGGGGGGGCAAGTTTAATTAGCAGTCGTATGATGAAAATAAGATTCCTTAATAAAAATGATTATTGTAAAAAGTACCTGGTACTATTACTTAAGCTTAATATTTATCAACTAGAGTAGATATATATTTCAGTCAGTCAGTCAGTAAGTGTTAGTTTGGATAACAGCAACTGGCTAAGCACAATTGAAACAGTGCCCAAGACAAGCGGTTACTTATGGAACTCAAGAATCATTCCATCATGTATTTGGGTATCCATTCCTTGAGTCCTGATTGGCTGCTATGGGATGTCATGAGGCTCATAAAATACTCTGGCATTCTGCAGGTAGGATTTCAACAAGGTTAGATCTGTATTGGGTTAGGCTACTTGTTGCCCGTGTCTTACCAAAATTTGACGGTAATTGGAACTAAGTATGCTTATTCTAACAATAAACAATTTTTTTATATATATATCTGAAATGATGAATTAAAATAATTTATAATTTAAATTTCAATTTCTTTTTAAATACAATAACATAGAATACTAACATAGTTTTAATAACTTATACCATCATGGTTAACAGAAAGAGAACAGTCCTACCCTTTTAGTTTCAAAGTTCCATGAAGGTTCCTGAGCTCGAAAAAAAAGGTAACACAACAGCTTGCACAAAACACCTGAAGATGGCTGGAAAAGTACATAGATTCAAAACGTGTATATAAATAATACAGATGGGACAATAGTCAAATAATCTAAAGTTTAAAGATGAGGAAGTTGATCTGCCAAAATAATTTTCAGATGACCAATAATTAGAGGTTTGTGTGTGTGTGTGTTGAAAGGGGGAAGGGGGCTATTTACCCCCCATTCGCCTTGGCTCAAATGGACACAGGTTCAATTTGGGTTAGGACGGGTATCTCTAAAAAGTTTTTTTTTGAATTGGCCTTGAATTGTGTGTTACAAAAGTTTTTTTTTTTTTTTTTGGTGGGGGGGTTAAGAATTTTTGCAAATTAACTGACAAAGCTGTCTTGTCTTGGCAAAAGACATGAATGGTTTTTTCAAATGGATTTAATGAAATAAGAAATGATAACTCGCCATCTACCCTAGGACACACGCATAGTATCTGTCCCCTGCTCTAATGAAAACTTTCAATATTATAATATATTATATATATATGTGTGTGTGTGTGTGAAAGTAGCAAACAGTTTGTTTGTATGGCTAATGCTGACAATTTTTGGAGAATATGTGCTTAATTGAAGTCATACCCAATTTGAAAATTAATTATTGATAATTAATGAATTGGTAATATTCTGTTCAAATGTAAAACGTAAGCAAATCGAGAAAAAGTCATTCTCTGTATGTACATTTCGGCCTATCATGCCTCTCAGTAGAGTTTATAGACTGGAAGCCACTTCTGGTGTGAATCGAACGCCTAACTGCCTGGCTACAGGCGGATTCTAACCGTTACACTACTGGTCCTCCCAGAATTTCTGTCGTTTGTTTTGCAGCAAGTCTCCAAAATGTAAGGAATATATAGTTTATAAACAAAATGAGAAATCTGGAGGACCCCTAAGTGTAAAGGTAGAATCCCTGCCTGACAGCCAGGCAGTTAGGGTTCAAAATCACACACAAAGTGGCTTCCAGCTAATAAACTCTGCTGATGAGCATAATAGGCTAAATGTACATACAGAGAATGACTTTTTCCGATTTGTTTACCGCTTTAACATTTGAACAGATATGCTAATCCATTAATTATCACTATTAATTATTTGTATGACTTCAATTAAGCACATATTCTCCCAAAATATATATATATATATATATATATATATGTTATAGGGTCTTTACAATTGGCATTTGTTACCATTGGTTTGCTGTATTGCTGCTATCCTAAGCGCCCATGGAGAAATTAACACTTTTTTTTTCAGTTATGTTTTAGGTATATTTTTGTGATTGCTACTATTTTGTATTCTACAGTGTAAGCTCCTCCTATATGTTCAATATGGCATAATAATAATATTATATATATATATATATATATATTATATACATATGGGTTAATAATTTATAAATAACAGTACTCAATATTAGATCGCATAGGAGAGAAACTGTCAGTAACAAGTGCCATGTACGATGCCATGTCCTAGTATCAACTTGCACATATATTTAGAACTTGATTGTTATTAAGAACACATTTATGATATTTTCCATGTTAAAACATGCAGTTGTATTGATTTGAACAAATTTGTATTTTCAATGTAGTTTATGGTGAAATGAAAAAATATGCTCATCAAGTGTACCAAACGTGGGACGGTTACTCACATTATAAGCTAACTGTTCAGATACCTGAGCTTTATGTTCCTTGATAAAAAGTTGACAACAGGGATTGAGTAAACCACAACAACAAGCCAGACCCAAGTTGACTAACAGCCAGAGGATTTTAATTAAAAGTAAAGTTGTCGGGGTGCCCTTAACAGTCGGTATCAGGCTCAGCAAAGGGACCTATCCCCTTTTCACTAAGCACTAGATCAAGGAAGATTGTTTAGTGTCTGAGGTGGAGCGCACACCTAACATCAGCTCCGTACTTGACCCGCACAGAACCCTGAGCTACTCATACGCTGAGTTGGCGAGGATCAGTATTGAACCAAGAACCTTGTGGTCCTAGTCAGACGCTCTACCAACTGAGCTGAGTAATGTGTGAATCCAAAAGGACTTGGTTTATTTATTATTTAAACAGCCTTACAACCCTTATGGGTTATTAATGCCAAAATTCATATATTAATTTTGGCACCAAAAATACTTTAAACCATATAACTATCAAATATTAATACACACTTCCATGATTTCAACTATTAAACCATCCTGTTGGCAGGGTTATAAGTTGTTTGAAATACGCTAGAACTTAGCGCAGGATGGCGTCATCAGTTATGTTATTGGCTGGCTTCATAGGGGGTTTCGGTCTTTCAACATAATACCCTCCTCAGCCAGCCAGACCCCGTTGGAGACGATCAAACTCCAACACGCCACCCTTGTGCACGCAACAAAAACTTATACGTTCAACCAATCCCCGACACTTTTATATCTGGAATGGCCAATTCGCCACATCATTGATAAGAGTGTTTATAAACCGGAAACGCGGTCGCGCGATTCAGACACGCTTCTTTTAATAATGCATTGGCATGGCTAGGATGTTACTAAGAAGAAAACGGTTGGATACGAGACTGAAAGGAATGTAAGTCGTAAGAATATGCTGACTATATCCCTCTGCAAAAGGGTATGACCCTCTACTGTCAAAGGGTATGACCCCTTGACTGTCAAAAGGTAAGGCCTCTTACTGCCAAAAGGGAAGACCCTTCTTCTGTCAAAAGGGTAAGACCTCGTCATTAAACTATATCTGTTGGTGAGGCTTCGAGTTTAGAAGACAAAAAATTGGTGGTTTCTAGTCGGACACTCTACTGACTGAGCTAAACTGATGAGCTGAAAAAAAAACACAGACGTCACACCTGTCGGTGGAGCGTTAGAATGCACTTGATGCATCTCTGCAGGAGGGGTAAGACTCCCAATGGGGCCACCTGTTGGCCGTGGGTGCGACCCGTGATGCTTAAGGATAGGCCCAGGTGGATGACCAGTTCATGACATGCAAACTCCACTTTGGCCCTATCTTGGGCTAGACGGGCCGGTCAGAGAGGCTCCCTCCGATCATCGGCTGTCACGTCAAGCCCTACACCTATATGATTGCCCCCCCCTTTTTATCATATGGATGCTAGAAGGCGGTGGCTGTGGGTCTACATGTCCTGGTGACGTTAAACTCTATCTGATGGTGAGGTTCCCAGTTTTGGAGGTTTGGGGATATATGGAGCACCCCCTTCATTCACCATTGCTCCCTGGTCCACTCTGACCGGAGTGGTAGTACGTGTTAGGGTCCATCTATGGGTTAATAGAAAATTGTATTTATTAAAAAATTGGTATTCCATTAAAATTAATTTATTTCAAAACTTTAATCGGCATTAAATGACACTGAGGTTGATAAATGCCGTAAAACAAACCAACCAAACAAACAAGACGTCGCTATCTCCGTTGATTCATCAAACTTTTTTCTCCCTTTGAAATGTGAACATGATATTTCTTCTTCATAAATTTCAAATGAACATTCACATCACATCATTTTAATTCTGTGTTTCTATTTTATCTCCAAGATGTTTACTAAGATATTATTAAAAAATTAATTACTTATAATTGAGATTCGCTGTCTGTAACAAAAATTATATTAACTCTTACAACACAATACCCTCAGGAATTGCGTAAGTTTATCAATGAGTATTTAATTTATAGTGAAAAATCGTTAATCATAAAATATATTCAATTTATTAACTATGTCCTCTAATGGAAATCTCAGATTTGCCTCAAAACAGTGTGTGTTAGTAGTGCGTTTAAAATCCTGCAATGTGTCTATATAATACATAGAATAATCTTATTTATTAAACAAGGTCTCTATGAAAAATCCAATCTAGATTTCACCTCAAAAACCCTTGTTTATTGGTGCGTTTAAAATCCTGCAATGTGTCTTATTATATCACTAAGAAATAAAGGTTACATGATATATGTTGGTGTTAATTTGCATACTGGTTTTATCAAAACTGGGTTTAATAAAAATAATTACTTGGTTTATTAATTCTATTATTTGTTTATCTCCAATGTATTAAAATCAATCCTATGAAGATTTTATAATAGAAATTCAATTAAAAATAGTAATCATTTATGTGCATTCTTATTATTTTGTTTAGTCTTTCTAATTTGATATATTTCATTAAATCAAAACTTAAATACTTACACCTGGGGGTGGCATATTCTTTGTTCAGTCAAATATATTAAATCAATTTAATAATTCATTAGTTTGACTAGTCTGGCACAGAGATCACACAATTGAGCTTTCAGTAAAGATTGAAATCAATTCATTCACAATAATCTTTTGAAATTAACCAATGTTTGTAACAGTGAATCACAGACCCAAACAACAGATTACAAAGTTAGCAGTGATGATCCTGTTCAGTACTTAGATGGGTGACCACTGAGTAGACATGGGATGTAACATTTTTTGCAAAAAGAGACAAGGTTGTTTTGTGTTTCAATTTGCACTCATTTGAACCCATCTTTTTCCCTGCCCTAAATATGGCATCTTATTTAGCGTTGGTATGGCAACAATCTAGGAAAACAAGAAATTTGACTTCAGATCAGCTTAAAAAATTAACTGTCAACATCTCTGTGGCGAAGGTATTGGGTTTTTGTTTTTGTAATCCAGTTAATCTTTTCTTAGACTGGTTCCACCAAAGGCTAGAGAGCTTAGTCTTCTTACTGTTATTAACCAGTAAAGCTTCATGATATGAATCATACTCTGTACCTTCCTTCATAAAATTTAGATTTTCATAAAGACATCATTAATAAATGAAATATTTTATGTATTAATGATTTTCGCTATAAATTAAATACTCATGGATAATATTTACTGTAAGCAGAAGCTGGGTTTGTGTTGCCAGAATAAGCAAGCTTAGTAATAACAAGAACCTAATAATTTTGATGTTTCAGACTGTTGTCCTTATCTTTATTGTGGTATGTATAAACACAACTTTAGCTGCTGTTCCTTGGGCCTTCTCAGGTATTTCCTGTTTATCTGAATATAGTAATGACAACCTGGAAATCTTTTTTAATAGTTTGACTGTGTCGAAGAATTTTGAAGATCTTATTCAAATAATAACATCATTGTTTTTTGCATGCCTATCATTCTGACAAGTGTCATGAGAAGTTCACGATCAAATAAAAATTAAAAATAAATGTTTACTTGGCGTTTCCTGTACAACTCGAGGTGTAAAATCCGAGGGGTCTTTTTTTATCTTTTTTATTTTTTAAAGTAAATTACTTTAAAAAATAAAAAAGATAAAAAAGACTTTTGATCAACCATCAAACTATTAAAAATGATTTCCAAGGCTGGGTGATTACTATGCTCGGATACACAGGGAACACTTGAACAAGGCCTGAGGATACAGCATCCTGAACATTGTGTTTATACATACCACAATAACGATGAGGACAACAGTTTGAAAAATCAAAATTATTTAGGGTTCTTTTTTATTACTAAGTTTGCTTATTCGGGCCTAGATTCCCAGTTGATTTTTTTATTTGAGGTTTGTTATTATATCATGTTAGTTATATAGAGCTTTGTAAATGGAGTTCAAAACTGTTGAATTATGAATATGTTCAAAAGTTATGAGGATTTAAAGCTCCAAATTTTTGGGTACAAGTTGACATGATTTTGAATTTTAAAAAATGCCAAAATTGGATGAGAAATAGGCGATCAATCACTTATTAAACTTTAGCGGTCTGGATAAACGATGCCTAGTTGAAAGTTGTTTACGTTACAGAAGAAGCAACTGAATTTGAGGTTTTTTTTTTTTTCAAAATCCAAAGTTTCAAAGCAAATCCCTGACAGTAATACAATTGTTTTTATTCACATTTTATATGGAAATAATCCTAAGGCTGTCTAGTATTCGACACTAGTGTTTTTTTTTTTGCTTATCTAAATTTTTGAAAAAAAAAAAAATCGCTTTTAACTTTGGTCTATTGTAGTTTCACTCCCAAGAAAAAAAACAAATTTCTTTCTTGTAGTTAAAACTGTCACCTATTTAAGTGTACAATTTCAAGAATATTGAAAAAGATTAACTACTTTGATTTTACGAAAAAAAATAACACAGAAAATTCGATCCGTGGAACAAAATTTCTATCACTTTTCCGGCTAATTTAACACAAAATTACTGTTAAACTCGCTGTAAAAGATAATTCATGGATAAAAAACACAAAAATTACATATTCAGAAGATTATTTCATTTTCTTTCCAACCATATAAATATTTTTTTAAATTGGGCCCGAAATACGCTAGTAATATAACCTTTTTTAAGCTGATAAGGTAAAAATTACGAGAATTGTTTACTTTGAAAATCGAGTAAATTTGATTTTTCTTTTCAATTAAAAACTTTGAGTAAAATCCCTGACGGTATACAATCGTTTTTATTTCAACAAATTATATATGGAAATAATCCTAGCTGTCTTTCTATTACTGGTATAGTGCTTTTTTTTCTAGGCCCGTGGAAGCGAAAATACAATAGAGCATTTCTTTAAAAAATATTAAGAGAAGGAAAAAAAAAAAAAAAAAAAAAGTTCCTATTTGTACTTCCAGGTGTCTTTCTAATTGAGTGTAAAATTTCAAAAAATATTGATAAAAATTAGCCACTAATATTTTGAAAAAAGTAGTGTGTAAAAATTAGTCTTAAAAAAAAAAAAAAAAAAAAGTCATATTTTATGTTTTCATTTTTTCAAAGCAAAATATCATTTTAAACTTGCTGTAAAAAATTATTCAATAGATAAAAAATACGTCAAAATTATATATTTAGAAAGATATTTTTCTTTTCTTTCCAACCATATAAATATTTTTAAGACATGGTTCAGAAATACTCAAGAAATTGCAAATTTTAACTGATTAAGGTCACAGATTTGAAAATGTCCGCATTTATCAGCTAAATGCTTGTAATGCTATTCTGGCACACAAACCTAAGTTTGCTTACAGTAAATATTTATCATGAGTATTTTAATTTATAGTGAAAATCATTAATATATAAATTTAATTAATGATGTCTTTATGAAATCTAAATTTTATGAAGGAAGGATACAGAGTATGATCTATTCACTGAAGCTTTACTGGTATATTATAACAGTAGGAAAAGACTAAGCTCTCCTAGCCTTGGTGGTAACCAGTCTAAGAGAAGATAACTGAATTTAAAAACAAATCTATTAGAAAGTCCATTGACTTAACTTTGTGTCTGGAAACGGTTGCTATGACACTGGTAATAAAATCTGTATTCGTCTTTATCCTTCGCTTGGATAACATTTTGATAGAATAGAGAAGATTGGAAATTATAGATCCATTATTTTGGGTAATTTATGAGGAAGTGCATCCCGGTCCCTGCCTCCGAAATTGCTGCCCGGTGAATTTTAAAATAACGACCCCAAGCTATGGCACCCATCTGTGTTACTTGAAAGAAAACAACCAACTTAGGGCGTTAAATGTATTTTGGGGAGGGGGTCCTCTTTTTCATTTAATTCGTGTTTATTTATCGTAATAAAAGAAATCTTAGTATTATAGATAGAAGATATGAAGATGGATAGTTTGAATAGACCGAGAATAGATAGATAAACAATAGGTAACACCCATTTTACCCCAGTGAAATTTACTCTCCCTATATTTAACACAATGAAACTTGCAGAAGCTTTGGGTTGTTATTTTAAAATTCACTGGGCAGCAATTTCGGAGGCAGGGGACCGGGATGCACTTCTTCATAAATTACCAATTTTGAAATTCCCCCACATCAAGGTTAAAATTCATGGGCTCAGAAAGTAATAGATGAGCTACTTAGAAATCAAATAAGTTTGTAGCAGAATGAAATAATAATTAAAAAAACTCATTTAACTTTAAGAATTTACTTGCATATTAAAATACATTACAAAAAGCAGATAGAACAAAATTGAACAGCTCAAATAAATGAATAATCGATTAATCTCACATTTTGGGTACAGAGTTGATCTTATTTGAATCAGTATAACAATATCAAGCTTCATGGGCCTGAAAATTTTGATATATCAATTCTTTCCCATATGTCATGGAAGCAATAGGGAGGGAAAATTTTTAAAAAGAAGGGGTGGAGATATGCATACATACACGAGGGTGTGTCAAAAAAGTAATGCCATTTTGTTTAGTACAGGTATAATACAACATGGAAACATGTATCATACATCAAAATGAAGATGGTACTCTGTGGATCACATCCGTACTTCTCCACATAGTCAGTCACTGTTCTCTTCAATAGTGAGGTTCCACCTTTGAATGAGAGCATGCATCCCTGTTGACTGTCTTTTTTGAACCACTTCTTCACTACAGATTTCCTTGCCATTCGATGTTTTAAGGCAAACATTATTCCAGTGATGGGGTAGTGAAAGAAGTGGCTCAAAGAACAGTCAATAGAATCTTATGGGACTGGGATAAATGCTCATTTATATATATTATATATATATATATATTATATAATATGGGTGCTAAATTTCTAAGCAGACAGTACTCAATATTAATTAAGTGTTTGTATTTGAGTTTTAAGGTAACATGGATATGGAGTCAACAGCTTTCTTCACCTATGTGATCTCAGAACACATAAATTTGTCTTTGGTTTGAAGACTATAGGTGTGAAACTGTCAGTAACCCAGGTGTTGACTCCATGTTCAGCTACTTAACTCAAATCTTTTTTTCTTAAACATATGTATTAATATTTTTGTTTTTACCGAGACATTTTAATCTAAGTTGAAAAATAAATTTAACAAAAAATAAAACAAAACTAAAAGCCATGAAAAAAGCAAAAATTTTTTATTGTTTGGAGAAAGAAAAAAAAAAGAAAAAAAAATCAAACAAAAAAGTCTTTGCAATTTTGAGATAATTTTACAGTCTCAAAATCAAAAGGTGAATATACTTTTTTCCTTGTTTTTTTTTTTTTTTGTTTTTTTTTGTGGGTTTATTTTGTTTTTACAAGACTGCTTATTTCCTTGTGCAGAAGACATGGACAAATCAGCTGCAGAACAACTCATCTTGGGATTTTTAAAAAATACAACAAAAAATTTGTCATCTTAAAATGCAGAAAAAAGTCCTTCAAATTTGAAAATTTCAGCTTCATAATCATCTTTTTAAAAATCAATAAAAAAAAAAAAAAAAAAAAAAGACCTAAAATTGTTGTCTCAGGGGGTAAAGAGAAAATAAAAAAAATAAATCAAGACAACACTAGTGAACAAAAAAAATGTTGAGGCGGAGAGAAATAAAGGGGGTTTTCCCACAACAAACATTTAGGAGAAATTATTTTGGTAAATTAAAAAATTTAAGAAAAAAGACAGCAATATTACCATTGGTTCACAGCAAAGGTTTGAAAAAAAAAAAAATTAGGGAGGAGAGAGGGGTAAAAGAAAAAAAAAAAAAAACGGCCCTTTAAATTGTTTTTTTTTTTTTTAAATTAATTATTTTACTCTTCCAACATTTCATTTTTTAAGGGAAAAAATTAAATCCAACAGGACCCTGAGAACTTACAAATTAAAAAAAAGAAAAAAAAAGAAAAAGGTTACATTAACTGAATGACAAAGGAAAATAATTAAACAAATTTGGAATACTGTAGAGAAATTAAAACTTTAAAAAAAAAAAAAAAACTCACCAGGTAACCCCAATTTTTTTAAATATTTTGTTCATATATAAACAGTACTTAACAATAAAAGACAAATTTTACATTTTGTTTCCCTGTGTAATAACACAATACAACTTAACAATGACCATATTAGACCAATATCCACCCAATTTATCTGTCACAATATAAATATTCCCTAATATGGTTATGATATACTCCCCCCCCAGGTTACATTACATTTTGATAAGGACAACATTACCACCAATACTGACCATTACCCCCTCCACCCCTTTCACATGCTGCCACATGTAGGTGAATTATTATTATTATTATTATTGATATATTATTATGAATATAAGCCAGATTTCCACCCTCCCAATTTGTTCAAACTTTTCCACAATACACAACATTACTTTTAGAGATATCTTGACACCCCCACCCCTTTCAATTTTCCACAATATGACAAAAATTATTAATATAGATCAAGTTCCCTTTCCCTTGCCACAAAATACAATACAGTCAGATACATTTGCAATATAGATTATATAGGTTTTTATATCCTATCATTTCTTTTACCAAATCAGCTTTTATGGTAAACAAATCTTTTTTTCTCTCCCCCCCTTTTGCCCAAAAAACATCGAATTAAATCAACTTTTTATTTGCCTCTTCTTAATTTACGAGGTAAACCAGAAAACACTTAAATATTCAGATGATTTAAATCTCAAAAATATTACTTCAATCCCATCCAGACTTTGCAAATATTAAAATTGGATTTTCCCCAGTTTTCTTTTCTTTGTTTTATTTTGTTTTTAAATTTGAAAATTTATTTTCAACCCACTAAAAAGGATTTCATTTTTGAAAAAATAATATATTTGACCCATGAAAGATAAAAGACCAGTTGAAATCCCCACCCTTCATAATATCTTTTACTTACCATTCCAATAAAAAAAAAAAAAAAAAATCTTTGCATTCCTGATTATTTTATGCTATATATTGTTGGTCTTGTAATGAATTTGTTGCACTTTTGATGCATAGCCTTGTGCCAGACTTTGTCAATGAAATTTTTTTATTTTCAGGCAATACAGCATTTTCTTGTTTTGAATATCAGTGATATAGAAGTTGAGAAGAAAAGAATTTAACTAAATGATCACCCCCCCCCTTCGCAACCAAAATGAACAGAAGAATACTGGTGGGGAAAGAAATTCAATGAGGAATTCATTTTGGTTGGTTGAAATTTTATGGCATGTCAACCCTTGTTGGGTTATTTTTGCTGGAGATGTTTTATTTATTCTTGATGGTATTCAATTTTTTCTTTCTTCAAACTCATTTTTTTCTATTTTAAACCCATAGATAATACCCAACAGGTACTACCACTCCAATTGATTTTGTTGTGGGTAGATAGAGAGAAAGAAAACATTTTGAAATGTTAGAAGATAGGGAAAAAAAAAAATTTTTTTTTTTAAATCTCCATGAATGCAATACAAAAATTGAACTTCTTTTCTTCTTTCTCTGATTTTATCAAAAAATTTATATTCACTTACGATACGCACAGAACCCGAGGGATATTAAAAAGACCTCACAAATATTGATGAAAAATAACCCAGAATTATTTTGGTTTACCAAAAATTAATTTAAACATTTTTTTTTCCAAATTGCAGACCAAACATAAATCTCCCAATTGCCAAAACCAAAGAGAGAAGCCATTTTCAGTTATTCAGTTTTAACAACTTTAAAATATTTTATGATTTTTTTGCACATTCAAGTGATGAACCATGAGTATGAACCGGGGGGCGGGAGGGGGTATAAATGTGGGGAAGTGGGGTTACAAAATTTGTTTATTTTTGCCCTCCTTTCTGTAGACTGAAAATTAGAAAGAAAAAAAAACTTAATACTTCACTGTTAAGGACAGATAATTAGGGGGCGGAAGAAGGATAGTTTAGAAAGAAGACCCTTTAAGAAAATCTCAGTAAATCTTCTAGCTTTGCTTTTTTTTCATTTTATCTTCATTTTTTAGATCATTGTACATAAGAGAAACAATACAACTTCAAGTGGAGCTTATATATATATAATATAATATATATAATATATATATATATATATATATATATAATGGAAAAAACAAAGGATGTTTACAATGCATGGGCTCATCAGGAGAGAAATGTGCAAACCGTTTCGGGGCCTTCCTCTCTACGGTTTTAAAAAGCACACCGGCCCTACCACACTGATGTGAGGAACCCTCGCAATATCTGCCACACACTGTCAGCACGTGGATGAACCCATGCATTTGTAAACATCCTTTGTTTTTTCAATATATCATATTCACACTGTCGGATTAATTCCATTTTATTTCATATATATATATATATAGGGAGAGAGAAGAGAGAGAGAATGCTTTTGGTGGGAAGAAATTGACAAATAATTTACACTGATGACCAAGACAATTACATCAGAATCTTAGAGATACAAAAAACAAAAAAACAGAGAAACCCAACAAACATGTAAATCAAATAACTTTGCTCTCATTTTTTTATAAAAGTTGAGGAGATTAGGTGTTTGTCTATGAAAGTGAGAGCAGCATTTAGTGTTTGGTTTTTAAACATTATCATTAATTTTTCTTTTTTTGTTTAACAGCTTTCTTTCATTCCTTTTTTGAACCCTTGAAAAATCTGTTGGTTGGGGTTGAAATAGAAATTGGGGGGGGGGGTTTTAGATTTGATAATCAACATTCCCAAATGATGGTGTAAGGTGGGGGGAGAGAGAGAAGGGGTGGGTGGGTCCATACTGAAAATTGTGTTATGGTTTATTAAAGAGGTGGGGAAAAGGCTGGGGTGGGGGTGAGTCAAGCGAGGACAGTAAAAAAAAAAAAAAAAAAAAAAAAAAAAAAAAAAAAAAAGATAGCCATATTCAAAATGTCCTTGTTTTTATCACTTATTGATAAAATCAATTCATGTAGGCAATCCTCATTGTTTGTACAATGTAGCGATTATGGAGAATCTGCTTGGACTAGTACAGCCAAGATATTGACAAAGAGAGAGGTTACTTTTTAATATATATATATATATATATATATGGCTTTTGGAAATTGGTAGAAATAATTTGAGATTATATAAAAACCAAAAGCAAAAAAAGACTACCGATTTAGTCAGAGTTGTCTTTAGGGAATCCGTTGAGAAGGGGAGGGGGTGGCTTGGCAGAGATGAAAATCAAATATTGATGAAGTAAAGAGAAATTTTACAATGTTAATGTGGAGGGTGCAACAAGTTTTTCCTTCCTTTAAGAAATTCTCCTAATTTTCACAAAACTGTTGACTTTGCTCTATAGGTTTACATAGTAAAACAAAGAATTTTGCAGAATGGGAAATATTTATTCATTTATTAAAATTATACTGCAGGATTATATTACTAGGTTAATGAAAGATGAGCTGCGAGGAGATTTAAAGGAAAGGAAAGAAAAAACAAAACTCGCTTCTTTTTAGATTTACATTTTTAAGCCAATATTTCTGGTTATTTTTAGATTTAAATTCTGCAAAACAAAATTGAAACTTATTCTAATTAAACACATGATTAAAATAATCATGGGTAAAAATATTAAAAGATTATTTTATTTTGTTTTGCATATGTCTAACTTTGACTAAATTTTATAGGAAACCAAATCAAAATCCTGCAGCATTCTATTTGTGAAAAATCTCAAAATTCTAAAGAAATTTTAACAAGAGAAATAGTAGTAATCTTTTCTTAAAAGATTCAATAAAAATTTTATTCCTAAATTAGAAGAAATGTCAAGAAAAAAAAAGTCAAAATATTGTATAGACATGTAGAAGTTTAATTGTTGATTAATAAACATAAAAATCATTAATTTATGGAAAATAATGTTTGAAGCCAGAGTTTAGTCGCCATCCTTCCAATTATGCTGTAATTTATAACTCACAAAATTATCAGTTATGTAGATATGCCAATTTTTTATGGGTGGGGCTAAAAAAATTAGGTCTTTTAAAAAAAAAAAAAAAAAAAAAAGGTCTTTGCAATTTTGAGAAATTTTTCCTTGAAATATACTTTTTATTATGGATAATTTAAGTGGAATTATTGCAATAAAAAGATTTTGATTGTCTTCACATTTTCTTCTTTTTAGGATTTGACTCTTTTAGAAGAGAAGAAATGAACTTCCCTTTGTTGTCATGGGGACAGTTTTAAATTGGATTACCCTCAGGTTGACAGTAAATTATGTCCCCACAATCCAAATCAAATGTTGACATTTAAACATCAAGGACAGAAAAAGTGAATCTTAACTGAGGCTTTAGGATTTTTTTTTTACTCTCTTTAGGAGGAGGTGGGGTGGAATGGTAGTGGGGTTAGGCCTAAATAATAACAAAAGTCTGCTTAACTAAAGTTCATAAAGACAGAAAATAATTTTTGGGAGGATAGAAAAAAGTTAAGCCAATGAATTAACAAAGGAAATAATAATTTAAAAATAAAAAAAAGAAGAGACACATTTTAAATGTTGCAAGAAGTTCATCTTGATTTTTGTAACCAAAAAAAGAGATTATCTTATTATTGAAAGTGTATAAATGATAAGTGTGTCTGGATGGAATTTATAAACAGCTAAAATTAGATATAAAGAAAAAAAAAATCTAATATTATTTCTTCTCGAAATTGAAATCAAAATTGGTGGAAAAATTCCTTTGGCTTGATCAAAATGTGAATATAAAAAAAATAAGGGGAGAGGGGAGGGATTTTTTTGGAGGAGAAGAAAGAAAGAAGAAAGAAAAAAAAAACAAGTTGTTTGGATGAACAATGATAAGAAAATTAATGTGTCCGGGGGGGGGGGGGGGTTTAGTCTAGGTTAATTTCATTTATTTTATTTTTTTATCTAATTTTTAAATTTATATGCAAATTATATTTTAAAGTTAAACACAAATCAAATAACCATATTTTATTACAAGAAATGGACTTTCTAGTAAAAATATTTGAAATAATGATATTAAAATTACACTATTAAGTGAAAGAAATTTATTTCAAATTAGGACAGGGGGAGGTGGATCATCCCACATTTGATCTTTTACTTATAAAATATGTAATACAAAATAATAGTAACATAAACAGTGTTATCTTTTCTTAAAAACTAATTAGTTTCAGTGACAAAAAAAAAAAAAAGATTTTTTTCTAGAATATTTTTTCCATTTACATAAATAAAGGAATCCTTTCATGTTCTGGTTTTTTCTCTTCAAAATAAAATGTATAAAGTTCTTCAAATTAATTTCTATAAGACCAATAGCATTTTTGTGTGTGTGTGTGTGTGTGTGTGTGCTTACAATATAAATAAAGCACTGCAGTGATAAAATAATTAATGTCAATTTATTTACTTGAATAATATCTTCAATGACATTTAATAACATTAAAGTAAACTATTTTACAGACGATTTATTTAATATTTTTCTCTTGATAAATAAATGCTCCTAAATCTTAAAGGAATCAGGAGAATGGAAATGGAACTCTCTAGATTGACATAAACATTGTTTATGTAATACTGCAAAATTTTACTATACCAGAATATATTGAGTTTTTTTCAAGTTTATGTAATGGAAAGAAAATTAAATGGTTATTGTTTGTATCAAATTTTTAAGGGAGATAATCCTGTACAGAAAACAGGCACGTTATATCGTTGTTTAAACATTAAAAAATAAAATAAGGAAGGGAAAAAAAAATTACTTGATATATCATTTTTATTTTTCATCGTTTTTCATTTCTGTGGTTGGCATAATAAAGAATTATCATTGCAGGAATGAAATTGAGAGAATTTAAGTTTATGATTTAATGGAAACTTTTAAATCTTTTCAATGGATGTATTAAATTATGTCCATTTATTATCTCATTTGATAGGAATTAAAAAAAAAAAAAAAAAAGAGAAGAGAGAGAGAGAGGAGAGAGAGAGACGAGAGAGAGAGAGATAAAGATAAAACTATTCTTTTTAACCCAGAATTTATTAATATTGTAAGTGAAAAAATACATTAACTGTCATGGATTGAATTGTTATCTAAAGATAGAAAGAGAGTTAAGGAGAGAGAGAAGAAAGTAGGGAAGGAAAGTCAAGAGAGAATTGTGATTTAAGAATAACCAAACTTTAATTTGTTTTATTAGAAAATGGAAATTTAGAAGAGTCCTTTCTTTTTTCTATAATTTATTCTAAATAATTTGGTTTTAAAAAATTAAAAAAATAAATTTCTTTTAAGAAAATTTGCTTGAACTTTTGTAGATGACACAAATAGTCAAGATGAATAGATGAACGAATGTTATAACAACTCAGAGACATTAATGATTTAAAACGATCTTGCATTTTTTGGAGTCAGAAAATTATTTTACCTTACAAAACTTGATTTCTCTCTTCATTGGACATTATATGGGTTCGTTTTATGTTTCGGCATTATTCTATAGTGGGGAGAGAGAGATTTTTACACGAGGAAAGTAGTGACCCCCTCCTCAAAAAAACAGTCATTAAGAGAGTTTATGAGGTTAAATGGTATATATTGCAAAACAGAACAATGAACAACTCTGACTGACCGATGCTACTATAGGTGAAAAAATTTGTTTGTTTATCAAAAATCGGCCCATGACTGTTTTTTTGGGTGGGAGGGGGTCACTAACTTGTCCTCTGTAAATCTCTCTCTCCCTCATAGAATAATGCGGAAACATAAAACCGAACCATATAATGGCCAATGAAGAGCATCAATTTTGTAAGGTAAATAATTTTGACTCCAAAAAATGAAGATCGTTAATCATTAATGTCTTGGAGTTGTTATACATTCGTTCATCCTATTCATCTTTTTGACTATTTGTGGGTCATCTACAGTTCCAAGAAATTTTCTTAACAAGAAATTTATTTTTTATTTTAAAACAAGATTATTGTGAGAAAAATATAGAAAAGAAGACTCTTCTAATTTTCCGATTTTCATAATAAAAACAGAATAAAAAGTTGGTTATTCTTAAATCCAATTCTCTTTGACTTTCCTCTCCCTATTTCTTCTCTCTCTCCTTACTCTCTTTTCTACTTAGATAACATTCAATCCATGAAGTAATTGTTATTTTTTTTCACTTACAATAATAATAAATTCTGGTTAAAAGAATGTTTTAATTTATCTCTCTCTCTCTCTCTCTCTCCTCCTCTCTCTCGTCTCTCTCTTCTTTTTTTTTTTTTTAATTCCTATCAAATGAGAATTAATAAATGGACATAATAATAAAATCATCCATTGAACAAGATTTTAAAAGTTTCCATTAAATCATAAAGCTTAATTCTCTCAATTTTTCATTTTCCTGCAATGATAATTCCTTTAATTATGGCAACCACAAGACTGAAAAACGAAATGAAAAAATAAAAACTGATTATATCAAGTATTTTTTTTTTCTCTTACTTTTATTTTATTTTTTAAATGTTTAAACACAACGATATAACGTTGCTGTTTTTTCTGTACACTGGTTATCTCCCTTAAAATTGAATACAAACATAACCATTTATTTTCTTTTCCATTACAATTCAGAACTTGAAAAACTCAATATTATTCCTGGTATACGTAAAATATTTTGGCAGTATTATAAACAATGTTTTATTCAATCTAGAGAGTTCGCATTTCATTCTCTGATTCTGTTAAGATTTGGAGCATTTATTTAATCAAAGAGAATATTAAATAATCGTCTGTAAAATAGTTTACTTTAATGTTATTAAATGCATGGAAGATATTATTCAAGTAAAATAAATTGACATTAATATTATTATTCATGCAGTGCTTTATTATATTCTAAGCACACACACACACACACCCACAACACAAAATGCTATGTGGTCTTATAGAATTAATTTGAAGATACTTTATACATTTTATTTTGAAGGAGAAAAATAATCCGAACATGAAGGACTTCTTATTAATGTAAATGGAAATATTCTAGAAAAATACTTTTTTTTTTTTTTTTTTTTTGTCACTGAAACTAATTAGTTTTTAAGAAAAGATAAACACTGTTTAATGTTACTATTATATTTGTATTACATATTTTTATAAGTAAAAGATCAAATGTGGGATGAAGGTTCCACCGCCCTCTGTCCTAATTGAAAATAAAAATTTTCTTTTCACTTAATAGTGTAATTTTAATATCATTATTTCAAATATTTTTACTAGAAAGTCCATTTCTTGTAATAAAATATGGTTATTGATTTGTGTTTAACTAAATATAATTGCATCATAAATTTAAAAATTATGATAAAAAAAATAAATAAATGAAATAACTAGACTAACACCCACCCACCCCCGGACCATCATTAATTTTCTTATCATTGTTCATCCAAACAACTTTGTTTTTTTTTTTTCTTCTTTCTTTCTTATCTTCTCCTCCAAAAAATCCCTCTCCCTCTCCCTCTATTTTTTTTATATTACATTTGATCAAGCCAAAGGAATTTTTTGCCACCAATTTTTGATTTCAATTTCGAGAAAGGAAATAATATTCGATTTTTTTTTTTCATTATATCTAATTTTAGCTGTTTATAAATTCCCATCCAGACACACTTATCATTTTATACAGCTTCAATAATTAGATAATCTCCTTTGTTTGGTTACAAAAATCAAGATAAACTTCTGCAACCATTTAAATTGTGTCTCTTCTCTTTTTTTAATTTTTTTTAATTATTGATTTCGCTTTGTTAATGTCATTGCTTAAATTTTTCTCTTCCTCAAAAGATTATTTTTCTGTCTTTATGACTTTAAGTTAAGCAGACTTTTGTTATTATCAGGCCTAACCCCCACTACCATCACCCAGCCTCCTCCTAAAGAGAGTAAAAAAAAAATCCCTAAGCCTCAAGTTAGATTTTCAACTTTTTCTGTCCCTGGATGTTTAAATGTCAACATATTGATTTGGATTGTTGGGACATAATTTTACTGTCAACCTGAAGGGTAATCCATTTAAAAACTGTCCCCATGGACAACAAGGGAAGTTCATTTCTTCTCTTCTAAAAGAGTCACAATCCTAAAAGAAGAAAAATTGAAGGACAATCAAAATCTTTTTATTGCAAATTCCACTTAATTATCCATAATAGAATAATAGTTATATCAAGAAAAAATTTCTCAAAATTGCAAAGGCTTTTTTTTTTTTTTTTTTTTTTTAAAAAAAGAACACTAATTGTTTTTAGCCCCACCCATAAAAAATTGGCATACTCTACATAACTGATAATTTTGTGAAGTTATAAATTACAGCATAATTGGAAGGATGACAACTAAACTCTAGCTTCAAACGATTATTTCCATAATTATGATTTTTATGTTTTTAATCAGGAGCAATTAAACTCTACATGTCCATCAATATTTTGACTTTTTTTTTCTTGACATTTCTTCTAATTAGGAAAAATTTTTATTTGAATCTTTAAGAAGTTAACTACTATTTCTCTGTTAAAATTTCTGTAGAATTTTGGAGATTTTCGCACAATAGAATGCTGCAAAGGATTTTTGAATTTGGTTCCTATAAAATTTAGTTCAGTTGACATATGCAAAACAAAATAAAATAATCTTTAAAATATTTTTTACCCCATGATTATTTTTAATCATGTGTTAATTAGAATAAGTTTCAATTTTGTTTTGCAGAATTTAAATCTAAAAATAACCAGAAATATTGGCTTAAAAATGTAAATCTAAAAAGAAGCGAGTTTTGTTTTTTCTTCCTTTCCTTAAATCTCCTCGCAGGCTCATCTTCATTAACCTAGTAATATAATCTGCAGTTATAATTTTAAGTAAATGAATAAATATTTCCCATTCTGCAAAATTCTTTGTTTACTAGTAAACTATAGGAGCAATCAACAGTTTTGTGAAAATTAGGGAGATTTCTTAAAGGAAGGAAAAACTTGTTGCACCTCACATTACATTGTAAAATTTCTCCTTTTACTTCATCAATATTTGATTTCATTCTCTGCCAAAGCCACCCCCCTCCCCTTCTCAAACGGATCCCTTAAGACAACTCTGACTAAATCCGGTTAGTCTTTTTTTGCTTTTGTTTTTATAAATCTCAATTATTTCTACCAATTTCCAAAAGCATTAATATATATATATATATAATATAAATGTAACCTCTCTCTTTTCAATATCTTGGCTGTACTCAGTCCCAAGCAGACTCCATATCGGCTACATTGACAACAAGAGATTGCCTACATGAATTGAGTTTATCTTAAGTGATAAAACAAGGAACATTTTGAATATGGGTATTCTTTTTTTTTTTTTTTTTTTTTTTTTTTTACTGTCCTCGGCTGTTGGACCTCACCCCCACCCCAGCCTCTTTCCCCACCTCTTAATAACCATAACACAATTGCAGTATGGACCCACAACACCCCTTCTTTCTCCCCGCCCTTACACCATCTTTGGGAATGTTTTTATTATCAAATCTAAAACCCCCCCCCATTCGATTCAACCCAACCAACAGATTTTTCAAGGGTTCAAAAAAGGAATGAAAGAAAGCTGTAAACAAAAAAGAAAATATAATATAATGGTTTTTAAAACCAAACACTAAAGCTGCTCTCACTTTTTCATGACAAAACACCTAATTCCGCAACCTTATAAAAATGAGACAAGTATTTGATTTACATGTTGTTTTGGGTTTCTCTGTTTTTTTTGTTTTTTGTATCTCTAAGATTCTGATATTGTTCTTGGGTCATTCAGTGTAAAATTTTGTCAATTTCTTCCCACCAAAAGCATTCTCTCTCTCTCCCTATATATATATATATGGAAATAAAAATGGAAATTAATCACAGTTGTGAATATGATAGTTATTGAAAAACAAAAAGGATGTTTACAAAATGCATGGCTCATCCATGTGGGTGACAGTGTGTGGCAATATTGCGAGGGTGCCTCAACATCAGTGTGGTTAGCCGGGTTGCTTTTTAAAACCGTTAGAGAGGGAAGGGCCCCGAAACGGTTTGCACATTCTCTCCTGATGAGCCCATGCATTTGTAACTCCTTTGTTTTTTCCATATATATATATATATATATTATATATATATAAGCTCCACTTGAAGTTGTATTGTTTTCTCCTTATTGTACAATGATCTAAAAAAAATGAAAGATAAAATGAAAAGAAAAGCAAATCTAGAGATTTATGAGATTTCTTAAAGGGTCTTCTTTCATAAACTATCCCTCTTCCGCCCCCTAATTAGCTGTCCTTAACACCCCCTGGTGAAGTATAAGAGTTCTTTTTTTCTTCTAATTTTCAGTCTCAGAAAGAGGCAAAAATAAACAGATTTTTCTGTAACCCCCTCCCCACATTTATACCCCTCCCGCCCCCGGTATACTCTATTGGTCATCACTTGAAGTGCAAAAAGGAAAATCATAAAAGATTTTAAAGTTGTTAAAACTGAAGAACTGAAAATGGCTTCTCTCTTTGGTTTTTGCAATTGGGGAGATTTATGTTTGTCTGCATTGGAAAAAAAAAATGTAAATTAATTTTGGGTAAACAAATAATTCTGTGTTATTTTTCATCATATTTTGATAGGTCTTTTTAATATCCCTCGGGTTCTGTGCGGATATCTGTATAGTGAAATATAAATTTTTGGTTGATAAATCAGAAAGAAGAAAAGAATCAAATTTTGTATTGCGATTCATGGAGATTTAAAAAAAAATTTTTTTTTTTTCCTAGTCTTCTAACATTTTCAAAATTGGTTTCCCTTGTTCTTTCTATCTACCACAACCAAAATCCAATTGGAGTGGTTAGTACCTGATTATATCTATGGTTAAATAGAGAAAAAATGAGTTTGAAGAAAGAGAAAAATTGAATACATCCAGAATAAAATAAAACATCTCCAGCAAAATACCCAACAAGGTTGACATGCCATAAAATTTCAACCCAACCAAAATAATCCTCATTGAATTCTTTCCCCACCAGATCTTCTGTTCATTTTTGGTGCGAAAGTGGGGGGGTGAATCATTTAGTTTAAAGTCTTTCTTCTCAACTTCTTATATCACTGATATTCCAAAACAAGAGAATGATGTTTGGCCTAAAAATATAAAAGCCAAAGAATTTATAAAAGAAAAAAAAATTTCATTGACAAAGTCTGGCACAAGGCTAGCATAAAGTGCAACAAATTTCATTTACAGACCAATCATTAATATAGCATAAATAATCAGGATGCAAAGATTTTTTTTTTTTTTTTTTTTTTTAGTGGCAATGTAAGTAAAAGATATTATAAGAGGTGGGGATTTCAACTGGTCTTATCTTTCATGGGTCAAATATTTATTTATTTCAAAATTAAATCCTTTTTAGTGGGTTTGAAAATAAATTTTCAAATTTTAAAAACAAAATAAAACAAAGAAAGAAAACTGGGAAAAATCCAATTTTAATATTGCAAAGTCTGATGGGATTGAGTAGTAATATTTCTGAGATTTGTAAATCATCTGATATTTAGTGTTTTCTGGTACCTGTAAATTTAGAAGAGGCAAATAAAGTTTGAATTGAATTCATGTTTTGGGGCAAAAAAGGGGGGAAGAAGAGAGAAAAAAAGATTTGTTTACCATAAAAGCTGATTTGGTTAAAAAGAAGATGATAGGATTAATAAAAACCGATATAATCTATATGCCAAATTATCTGACTGTATTGTATTTTGTGGCAAGGGAAAGGGGAAAACTGATCTAATTAATAATTTGTGTCTATGTGGAAAATTTAAAGGGGGTGGTGTCAAAGATATTTCTTAAAGTAATGTTGTGTATTGTGGAAGTTTGAACAATTGGGAGGTGGAATCTGGCTTATATTTCATAATAATAATTATCAAAATAATAATATATATCAACCTACAATTGTGGCAGCATGTGAAAGGGTGGGAGGGGTAAATGGCAGTAATTTGTGGTAATGTTGTCTCTATCAAAATTAATGTAACCTGGGGGAGGGAGTATATCATAACCATATTAGGAATATTATATTGTACAGTAAATTGGTGGAATTATGCTATATGGTCATTGTAAGTTGTATGTTATTACACAGGAAAACAAAAGTGAAAATTTTCTTTTTTGTAAGTATAGTTTTATATTATGATAACAAAATAATTTAAATTGGGTTACCTGGTGTGAGTTTTTATTTTTTTTTTGTAAAGTTTAACTTCTCTACAGTATTCAGATTGTTTAAACTATTTTTCCTTTGTCATTCAGGGTAATGTAACCTTTTTTCTTTTTTTTTTTTTTTCTTTAATTTGTAGGTCTCAAGGGTCCTGTTGGATTTAATTTTTCCCTTAAAAATGAAATGTTGAAGAGTAAATAATAATAAAAAAAAAAAAAAAAAACAATTTAAAGGGCGTTTTTTTTTTTTTTTCTTTTTACCCTCTCTCCTCCCTAATTTTTTTTTTTTCAAACCTTTGCTGTAACCTTGGTAATATTTGCTGTCTTTTTTTCTTAAATTTTTTTTTAATTTACCAAAAAATAATTTCTCCTAAATTTTGTTGTGGAAAACCCCCTTTTATTTTCTCTCCGCCTCAACATTTTTTTTTTGTCTCAATAGTGTTGTCTTGATTTTATTCTTTTTATTTCTCTTTACCCCCTGAGACAACACAGTTTTAGGTCTATTTTTTAATTTTTTTTTAAATTTGATTTGTAAAAAGATGATTATGAAAGCTTGAAATTTTCAAATTTGAAGACTTTTTTCTGCCATTTTTAAGATGACAAATTTGTTATTTTTAAAAAATCCAAGATGAGTTGTTCGCAGCTGATTTGTTCCATTGTCTTCATGCACAAGAAAGAAGGCAGTTGTAAAAAAACAAATAAACCCACAAAAAAAAAACAAAAAAAAAAAAAAAACAAGAAAAAAGTATATTCACCTTTTTGATTTGAGACTGTAAAATATCTCAATTGCAAAGACTTTTTTGTTTATGATTTTTTCTTTTTTTTTTTTTCTTTCTCAAACAATAAAAATTTTCTGCTTTTTATGGCTTTTAGTTTTTGTTTTTTTTTGTAACTTTTTATTTTTCAACTTAGAATTAAATGTCTCGTAAAAAAAAAAAATTATATACATATGTTAAGAAAAAAAGATTTGATAAGTAGCTGTGAAACATGGAGTCAACACTGGTACTGACAGTTTCACACCTATGTAGTCTAGTCAACAAAGACAAGTTTTTGTTCTGAAGATCGCATAGGTGATAAACTGTCAGTAACAGCTGTGACTCCTATCCATGTTACCTTAACTTCAAGATAAAACACTTTAATAATATGATCTGTCTGCTTAGAATTTAGCACCCATATATTATTATATATATATATTATATATATATATATTATATAATATATAATGAAGCATTTATCACCGAGTCCCATAAGATTCTATTGACTGTATCGTTTGGGCCACTTCTTTCACTACCCATCACTGGAAATGTTTGCCTTTCACAAATAGAGTGGCAAGGAAATGAAATTCTGATAGTGAAGAAGTGGTTCAGAAAAGACAGTCAACAGGGAATGCATGCTCTCATTCAAAGGTGGAACCTCACTATGAGAAACATGACTGGACTATGTGGAGAAGTACGAGTGATCCACAGAGTACCGTCTTCATTTTGTGTATGATACATGTTCCCGTGTTGGGTAAGTATACCTGTACTAAACAAAATGGCATTACTTTTGACACACCCCGTGTATGTATGCATATCCTCCACCCCTTTTTTTAAAAAATTATTTCCCTCCCTATGCTTCCATGACATATGGAAAAGAATGATAATCAGAAATTGTCAGGCCCATGAATGCTTGATATTGTTATAACTGATTCAAATAAGATCAACTCTGTACTCCGAAAATTTTAGATAATCGATTATTCATTTATTTGAGCTGTTCAATTGTTGTTCTATCTGCTTTTTTGTAATAGTTTTGTAATATGCAAGTAAAGTTCTTTAAAGTTAAATGAGTTTTTTTATTATTATTTCATTCTGCTATAAACTTATTTGATTTTCTAATAGCTCATCTATTACTTCTGATCCATGAATTTAACCTTGATGTGGGGAATTTCAAAATTTGGTATTTATGAAGAAGTGGCATCCCGGTCCCCTGCCTCCGAAAATTGCTGCCCAGTGAATTTTAAAATACAACCCAAAGCTTCTGCAAGTTCATTGTGTTAAAATATAGAGGAGAGGTAAATTTCCTGGGGTAAAATAGGTGTTACCTATTGTTTATCTATCTATTAAATACTAAGATTCTTTTATTACGATAAATAACACAAATTAAGACAAAGAGACCCCCCCCTCCCCAAATACATTAACGCCCCCTAAGTTGGTTGTTTTCTTTCAAGTAACACAAATGTGGTGCGAGCTTGAGGGTCGTTATTTTAAAAATTTCACCGGGCAGCATGGTCGGAGGCCAGGGACGGGGATGCACTTCCTCATAAAGTACCCAAAAATTTAATAAGGATCTATGGAAAGACTAAGAATTCCATTCTCTATTCTATTCACAATATCCAAGCGAAGGATAAACCGAATAAAACAATTATTACCCAGTGTCATAGGCAACCGTTTCAGGACACAAAGTTAAAGTCAATGGATTTCTATAGATTTGTTTAAATTCATTAATCTTCTCTTAGACTGGTACCCACCAAGGCTAGAGAGCTATCTCCACTGTTTATTTACCAGTAAGCTCAGTGATATGAATATACTCTGTATTCCTTCCTTCAAAAATTAGATTTTCATAAGACATCATTAATAAATGGAATATATTTTATATATTAATGTTTCACTAATAAATTAAATACTCATTGATAATATTTACTGTAAACAACTTAGCGTTGTTGTGCCAGGAATAGCATACAGCATTAGTGATAAATCGCGGAACATTTTCAAAATCTGTTTGACCATTATCAGTAAATTTGCCAATTTCTTGAGTATTTCTGAACCCATCTTAAAAATATTTATATTGGGGGTTGAGAAAGGAAAAGAATAATTTTCTTTTTTTTCCTAAAATTTATATTAATTTGACGTATTTTTATCTATTGAATAATTTTTAACAGCAAGTTAAAAATATTTTGCTTTGAAAAAATGAAAACATTAAAATATGGACTTTTTTTTTTTTTAAGACTAATTCTTTACACCCACTACTTTGTTTTCAAATATTAGTGGCTAATTTTTTACAATAATTCTTGAAATTTTACACTCAATTAGAGAAGACCCTGGAAGTACAAATAGGACTTTTTTTTTTTTTTTTTTGCTTCTCTTATATTATTTTAAAAATTTGCTCTATCTGTATTTTCGCTTCCACGGGCCTCAGAAAAAAACACTATACCGATAGACGAAAGGACTGAGGATATTTCCATATATATTTGTGAAATAAAAACGATTGTTACCGCAGGGATTTTACTCAAAGTTTAATTTTGAAAAGATAAACTCCAAATACTCGATTTTCAAATGTAAACAATCTCGTAATTTTTAACCTTATCAGTTAAAAAATAGATTACTAAGCGTATTTCGGGCCCAATTTAAAAAAAATATTCATATGGTTGGAAAGAACTGAAAATAATCTTTCTGATAGGTAATTTTGTGTTTTATTATCCATTGAATTATCTTTTACAGCGAGTTTAAATAGTATTTTGTGTTAAATTAGCCGAAAAATGGGTGATAGAAATTTTGTTCCACGGCTCGAATTTTCTGTGTTTTTTTTTCGTAAAATCAAAGTAGTTAATCTTTTTCAATATTCTTGAAATTTGTACACTTAAATAGGTGACAGTTTTAACTAACAAGAAGAAAATTGTTTTTATTTCTTTTGGGAGTGGGAAACTACAATAACCAAAGTTAAAAGCGATTTTTTTTTCAAAAAATTTAAGATAAGCAAAAAAAAAAAACACTAGTTCGAATACTAGACAGCTTAGGATTATTTCCATATAAATGAAATAAAACAATTGTATACTGTCAGGGATTTGCTTTGAAACTTTGGGATTTTGAAAAAAAAAAAAAACCCTCAAATTCAGTTGTCTCTTCTGTAACGTAAACAACTTTCAACTAGCATCATTTATCCAGACCGTAAAGATTAAATAGTGATTGATCGCCTATTTCTCATCCATTTTTAAAATATTATATGGTTGGAAATAAATAAAACCTTTCTAAATATTTGTAAATTTTATGTGTTTTTAACAAATTGAATTATTTTTTACGTCGGTTTCATTTGTTCTGAATTGATCCACAAGTGACATTTTTAAATCAAAATCATGTCAACTTTTGTTACCCCCAAATTTGGAGCTTTAAATCCTCATAACTTTGAATAATCATAATTCAAACAGTTTTGAACTCCATTTACAAAGCTCTATATAACTAAACATGATTAAATAACAATAACCTCAAATAAAAAAATCAACGGGAATCTAGCCCGAATAAGCAAAACTTAGTAAATAACAAGAACCCTAAATAATTTTGATTTTTCAAACTGTTGTCCTCATCGTTATTGTGGTATGTATAAACACAATGTTCAGGATGCTGTATCCTCAGGCCTTGTTCAATGTTCCCTGTGTATCCCGAGCATAGTAATCACCCAGCTTGGAAATCATTTTAAATAGTTTGATGGTTTGATCAAAAGTTCTTTTTTTCTTTTTATTTTTTAAAGTATTACTTAAAAAATAAAAAAAATAAAAAAAGACCCCTCGGATTTACACCTCGAGTTTACAGGAAACGCCAATAAACATTTATTTTTATTTTTTATTTGATCGTGATACTTCTCATGACACTTGTCAGAATGAAGGCATGCAAAAAACATGATGTTATTATATTGAATAAGATCTTCAAAATTCTTCGACACAGTCACAACTATTAAAAAAGATTTCCCAGGTTAGGTCATTACTATATTCAGATAAACAGGAAATACCTGAAGAAGGCCCAAGGATACAGCAGCTAAAAGTTGTGTTTTATACATACCACAATAAATAAGGACAACAGTCTGAAACATCAAAATTATTAGGTTCTTGTTATTTACTAAGCTTTGCTTATTCTGGCACACAAACCCAAGTTTGCTTACAGTAATATTTATCATGAGTATTTAATTTATAGCGAAATCATTAATACATAAAATATTTTCATTTATTAATGATGTCTTTATGAAAATCTAATTTTATGAAGGAAGGATTACAGAGTATGATTCATATCACTGAAGCTTTACTGGCATAATAAACAGTAAGAAAGACTAAGCTCTCTAGCCTTGGTGGGTAACCAGTCTAAGAGAAAGATAACTGGATTACAAAAAAAAAACCCAATACCTTCGCCCAGAATATGGACAGTTAATTTTAAGCTGATCTGAAGTCAAACTTCTTGTTTCCTAGATTGGTTGCCATTACCAACGCTAAAGAAGATGCCATATTTAGGGGGAGGCAGGAAAAGATGGTTTCAATGAGTGCAAATTAAACACAAACAACCTTGTCTCTTTTTTGCAAAAAATGTTACATCCCATGTCTCACTCAGTGGTCACCATCTAAGTACTGAACAGGATCATCACTGCTTAACTTTGGGTAATCTGTTGTTTGGGTCTGTGATTTCACTGTTACAGAAATTGGTTAATTTCAAAAGTTATTGTGAATGAATTATTTCAATCTTTACTGAAAGCTCAATTGTGGTGATCCTGTGCCAGACTAGTCAAAACTTAATGAATATATTAAATTGATTTAGATATATTTGACTGAACTAGCAAGAATATGCACCTCCAGGTGTAAGTTATTTAAGTTTTGATTTAATGAAATATATCAAATTAGAAAGACTAACAAAATTAAATAGAATGCATATAAAATGATTACTTATTTTAATTGATTTCTATATAAAATCATTCATAGGATTGATTTAATACATTGGAGAATTAAAACAATAATAGATTAATAAAACCAAGTAATTATTTATTAAACCCAGTTTTGATAAAACCAGTATGCAAATTAACCACAACATATATCATGTTAACCTTTATTTCTTGTGATATATGTAAGACACATTGCAGGATATTAAATGCACCAATAACATGGGTTGTTTGAGGGTGAATCTAGATTGGATTTCATAGAGACCTTGTTAATAAATAAGATTTATTCTATGTATTATATAAGACACATTGCAGGATTTTAAATGCACTACTAACACACACTGTTTTGAGGCAAATCTGAGATTTTCATAGACATAGTTAATAAATGAGATATATTTTTATGTATTAACGATTTTCACTATAAAATTAATACTCATTGATAAACTTAGCAATTCCTGAGGGTATTGTGTTTAGCAGTAATATAATTTTTGTTACAGACAGCGAATCTCAATTATAAGATTTATTCATTTTTAATTTAAAATATCTTAGTAAACATCTTGGAGATAAATAGAAACCACAGAATTAAATGATGGTGATGTGAATGTTCATTGAAATTTATGAAGAAGAAATATCATGTTCACATTTCAAAGGGAGAAAAGTTGATGATCAACGGAGAGTAGCTGACGTCTTGTTTGGTTTGGTTTGGTTTGGTTTGTTTTACGGCATATCAACCTCAGTGGGTCATTTAATGCCGATAAAGTTTTGAAATAATAAATTAATTTTTAATGGATACACAATTTTTTATAAATACAATTTTCTATTTAACCCATAGATGGGACCCTAACAGGTACTACCACTCCGGGTCAGAGTGGACCAGGGAGCAATGGTGATGAAGGGGTGCTCCAATTCCCCAAACCTCCAAAACTGGAACCTCACCATCAGATAGAGTTTAACGCATTCCCAGGACATGTTAGACCCACAGCCACCGCCTTCTAGCATCCATATGATAAAAAGGGGTGGAGGCAATCATATAGGTGCTAGGCTTGACGTGACCAGCCGATTGATCGGAGGAGCTCTCTGACGCCCGTCTAGCCCAAGATAGGGCCAAAGTGGAGTATTGCATGTCATGAATGGTCATCCACTGGGCTCTATCTTAAGCATCACGGGTCGCCACCCACGGCCAACAGGTGGCCCCATTGGGGAGTCTTTACCCCTCTGCAGAGATGCAATCGGTGCATTCTAACGCTCCACCGACAGGGTGGTGACGTCTTGTGTTTTTTTTTTCAGCTCATCAGTTTAGCTCAGTCAGTAGAGTGTCCGACTAGAAACCACCACCAATTTTTTGATCTTCAGAACTGAAGCCTCACCAACAGATATAGTTTAATGTCATGCCCTTTTGACAGTAAGAGAGGTCTTACCCTTTTGACAGTAAGGGGGTCATACCCTTTTGACAGTAAGAGGGGTCTTACCCTTTTGACAGTAAGAGGGGTCTTACCCTTTTGGCAGTAAGAGGGGTCATACCCTTTTGACAGTAAGAGGGGTCTTACCCTTTTGACAGTAAGAGGGGTCATACCCTTTTGGCAGAGGATATAGTCAGCATATTCTTACGACTTACATTCCTTTCAGTCTCGTATATCCAACGCGTTTTTCTTCTTAGTAACATCCTAGCCATGCCAATGCATTTATTAAAAGAAAGTGTCTGAATCGTGCGATCCGGTTTATAACAACTACTCTTATCATTGATTGGCTGAAGAATTGGCCATTCAGATATAAAGAGTTTGAGGATCGCGTTGACGTAGTCAGTTTTTTTTGTTGGCGTTGCACAAGGGTGGCGTGTTGGAGTTTGATCGTCTCCAACGGGGTCTGGCTGGCTGAGGGGGGTATTATGTTGAAAGACCCGAACCCCCCTATGAAGCCAGCCAATAAACATAACTGATGACGCCATCCTGCGCTAAGTCTAGCGTATTTCAAACAACTTAAACCCTGCCAACAGGATGGTTTTTAATATTGAAATCATGGAAGTGTGTATTAATATTGATAGTTATATGGGTTTAAAGTATTTTTGTGTGCAAATTAATTATATGAATTTTTGGCATTAAATAACCCATAAGGGGTTGATAAGCTGTTAAATAAATAAATAAACCAAGTCCTTTTGGATTCACACATTACTCAGCTCAGTTGGTAGAGCGTCTGACTAGGAACTACAAGGTTCTTGGTTCAATACTGATCCTCGCCAACTCAGCGTATGAGTAGCTCAGGATTCTGTGCGGTCAAGTACGGAGCTGATGTTAGGTGTGGCGCTCCACCTCAGACACTAACACAATCTCCTTGATCTAGTGCTAGTGAAAAGGGGATAGGCTCCCTTGCTGATTGGCTGATACCGACTTTAAGGCCACCCCGACAACTTTACTTTTAATTAAATTCCTCTGGTCTTTAGTCAACTTGGGTTGGCTTGGATGTTTGTTGGTTTTACTCAATCCCTGTGTCAACTTTTTATCAAGGAACATAAAGACTCAGGTAATCTGAACATTAGCTACATAAATGAGAGTAACCCTCCACCTTGTTTATTTCACTTTGAGGAAGCCATATGTTTAGGTCGACCATTTTCATTTCACCATAAAACTACATTGAAAATACAAATTTGTTCAAATCAATACAACTGCATGTTTTAACATGAAAATATCATAAAATGTGTTCTTAATAACAATCAAGTTCATTTTAAATAATGTGCAAGTTATGGTAACTAGGACATGGCATCAACTGCACTTGGTTACTGACAGTTTCTCTCCTATGCGATCTAATATTGAGTACTGTTTATTTATAAATATAGAACCCATATTATTATATATATATAATATATATAATATATATATATATATATATATTACTTTATGCCATAATTGAACACTATAGGAGGAGCTTACACTGATGAATAAAAAAGAATGGTTCAACACAAAATATATACCTATATACATAACTGGAAAAAAAATTTGTTGTAATGCTTTTAATGGGCGCTTTTTTTTTTTTAGGATAAGCAGTTAATTACACTGCTTTGAAACCAATGGTAACAAATGCCTTTTAATTGTAAAGTGCACTATAACATATATATATATATATATATATATATATATATATATTGGGAGAATATGTGCTTAATTGAAGTCATACCTAATTTGAAAATTAATTAGTTGATAATTAATGAATTAGGCATATCTGTTCAAATGTAAAGCGTAAACAAATCGAGAAAAAGTCATTCTCTGTATGTACATTTCGGCCTATTATGCCTCATCAGCAGAGTTATAGACTGGAAGCCACTTTGTGTGTGATTTGAACCCTAACTGCCTGGCTGACAGGCAGGGATTCTAACCGTTACACTAGCTGGTCCTCCCAGATTTCTCATTTTGTTTATAAACTGATATATCCTACATTTTTGGAGACTTGCTGCAAAACAAAACGAGAAATCTGGGAGGACCAGCTAGTGTAACGGTTAGAATCCCTGCCTGTCAGCCAGGCAGTTAGGGTTCGAATCACACAAAGCGGCTTCCAGTCTATAACTCTGCTGATGAGGCATAATAGGCCGAAATGTACATACAGAGAATGACTTTTTCTCGATTTGCTTACGCTTTACATTTGAACAGATATATATTCGCCTAATTCATTAATTATCAACTAATTAATTTTCAAATTAGGTATGACTTCAATTAAGCACATATTCTCCCAAAAATTGTCGGCATAGCCATATCAAACAAACTGTTTGCATACTTTCACACACACACACACATATATATACATATATATAAAATATTGAACAGTTTTCATAGAGCAGACAGATACTATGCTGTGATCCTAGGTAGATGGCTGAGTTATCATTTATTTCATTAAATCCATTGAAACCATTCATGTCTTTTGCCAAGACAGACAGGCTTATGTCAGGTAATTGCAATTTAATCTTAACCCCCCCAACCCCCCCCCAACTTTTTGTCAACACACAATTCAGCAATTCAAAAGAAAACTTTTAGAGATACCCGTCCTAACCCAAATGTGACCTTGTGTCTCATTTGACCCAAGGCGAATGGTTTGGTAAATAGCCCCCCCCCCTTACACACACACACACAAACCTCTAATTATTGGTCATCTGAATTATTTTGGCTAGATCAACTTCCTCATCTTTTAAACTTAGATTATTTGGACTATTGTCCTCATCTGTATTGTTTATATACACGTTTTGATCAATGTACTTTCCAGCCATCTTCAGGTGTTTTGTGTCAAGCTTGTGTCTACCTTTTTTTTTTGAGCTCAGGAATCTTCATGGAACTTTGAACCAACAAGGGGTAGACTGTTCTTATTCTGTTAAGCATGACTGGGTATAAGTATTAAACTATGTTAAGTATTCTATGTTATTGTATTTAAAAGAAATTGAAATAATTTATAAATTATTTTAATTCATCATCTAGATATATAAAAAAATTGTTTATTGTAGAATAATCATACTAAGTTCCAATTACCGTCAAATTGGTAAGACAAGGCAACAAGTAGCCATAACCCAATACAGATCTAACCTTGTTGAAATCCTACTGCAGAATGCCAGAGTATTTATGAAGCCTCATGACATCATAGCAGCCAATCAGGACTCAAGGAATGGAATCACCCAAATACATGAATGGACGATTCTTGAGTTCCATAAGTACCAGCTGTCTTGGGCACTAGTTCAGTTGTGCTTAGCCAGTTGCTGTTATCCAAACTAACAATATACTGACTGACTGACTGAAATATATATCTACATCTAGGTGATAAATATTAAGCTTAAGTAATAGGTACCAGGTACTTTTTACAATATATCAATTTTTCATTAAGGAATCCTTATTTTCATCATACGACTGCTACTTAAACATTGCCCCCCCGCCCCGGATGTACTTGACGGATGTGTACGGAAAATGATGAAATCTTTAAAGTTAAATCCTCTTATTTCAGATCTGAAGGAACCAGAATATTGATAACTAACAGAACCTGTGGATATACCACAGTATGATAATTTAATTACAACATTTGATGTGTTTACTTAAGAGCTATTGCTAAATACTTCAATATGTAAAAAGTATAATAATCTTGATTTAACTCTCTCTCTCACTCTTTTTTCTTTCTTTCCTTGTTTTCATTATGTTTGATTGAAACAGATTAGCATTATGGCTTCCACACACTCACCCCCTCTCTCTATCTTTCTTATATTTTTTTCTGTGCAGTATGGCAGAATGGTCCATTATTTAGCTGAGGTGACGACAATCATAAGAAATAAGAATTCGGTGGATAAGAAACACCAGATAATCAGGATTTACATTTTTTTGCATTTCACCTTGGATGATTTAGATGGTCTTATTTTTAACCAGAGGGTGTTGCAAGATGATAAAAGTCGCACGAACATAAGTGTGTGTATGTGTGTGTGTATATATATATATATATATATATATATATATATATATATATATATATAAGGAGGCGCATCATGATGTAATGGTTACCATTGTAGGAAAGACGAGTTCAAATCCTGAACAAGGCTGATTGCATTTCACATAATGCTAATACCCTTAGGAAAGACATGAATCCAACTATTCTCTCTCCATCTATTGGTAAATATTAGGGTAGACTGGGCTCTTTAACCTTGGTTAGGTAACCAGTCTACAAGGAAAACTCTGAATTTAAACCTGCTAAACTCAGCTTAAGAAATCGAACTTGTGTCACATCCTGCTCATGCAGAGGTTTTGTGTGTGTGTGTGTGTGTGTAAATATATGTTGGTAGTCTTTTTTAATACTGAAGAATTGAAAATAAAGTGCTTGATTTTGGGTACAAGAGCTGTATTTTTATTCATTATAGTGTACAATACATTTAAGGTGGAATTGTTACCATTGGTTTCCAATTGGTGTGTGTGTGTGTGAAAATATATGTTGGTAGTCTTTTTTAATACTGAAGAATTGAAAATAAAGTGTTGATTTTGGTACAAGAGCTGTATTTATTTATTCATTATAGTGTACAATACATTTAAGGTGGAATTGTTACCATTGGTTTCCAATTGGTGTGTGTGTGTGTGTGTAAATATATGTTGGTAGTCTTTTTAATACTGAAGAATTGAAAATAAAGTGCTTGATTTTGGGTACAAGAGCTGTATTTATTTATTCATTATAGTGTACAATACATTTAAGGTGGAATTGTTACCATTGGTTTCCAATTGGTGTGTGTGTTGTGTGTGTAAATATATGTTGGTAGTCTTTTTAATACTGAAGAATTGAAAATAAAGTGCTTGATTTTGGGTACAAGAGCTGTATTTATTATTCATTATAGTGTACAATACATTTAAGTGGAATTGTTACCATTGGTTTCCAATTGGTGTGTGTGTGTGTGTGTAAATATATGTTGGTAGTCTTTTTAATACTGAAGAATTGAAAATAAAGTGCTTGATTTTGAGTACAAAGAGCTGTATTTATTTATTCATTATAGTGTACAATACATTTAAGGTGGAATTGTTACCATTGGTTTCCAAATTGGTGTGTGTGTGTGTGTGTAAATATATGTTGGTAGTCTTTTTTAATACTGAAGAATTGAAAATAAAGTGCTTGATTTTGAGTACAAGAGCTGTATTTATTTATTCATTATAGTGTACAATACATTTAAGGTGGAATTGTTACCATTGGTTTCCAATTGGTGTGTGTGTGTGTGTGTAAATATATGTGTAGTCTTTTTTAATATGAAGAATTGAAAATAAAGTGCTGATTTTGGGTACAAGAGCTGTATTTATTTATTCATTATAGTGTACAATACATTTAAGGTGGAATTTTACCATTGGTTTCCAATTGGTGTGTGTGTGTGTTGTAAATAATGTTGGTAGTCTTTTTTAATACTGAAGAATTGAAAATAAAGTGCTTGATTTTGAGTACAAGACTGTATTTATATTCATTATTTAGTGTACAATACATTTAAGGTGGAATTGTTACCATTGGTTTCCAAGCAGCATGTTAACCACTTTTCATCCTGTTAAGAAATGTGATGAAAAGTGGTTAACATGCTGCTTGGAAACCAATGGTAACAATTGCACCTTAAATGTATTGTAAACTATAATGAATAAACAAAAAAGTTAATTTATTAATCTATTAATCAACGAGTAAAAGAAATACCAAGGGGGACAGATTCATAGGACATTTTTATTGCCATTACATTCATTATCCTCGTCATTAGGTTATGCTGGCAGCACAGATATCCCTGACAACTTCTCACCAACCATCCCTATCAGTCATTGCCCTAGAGGTTAGGGAAGCATGTTTATTGTATGTTTATATTTACATTTTGTATGTAGTTGTTTCTTAAGAGGTCATTATCATATCTCATTAGTAGCATGGATATCCATGACAATCTCTTGCAAACCGTCCCTATCAGTCATTGCCCATGGGAGGTCCTCTGTGCAGCATCCAGAATCCATTCAGAGCCGATCGATGTAGGTACTTGCTGGACAGCCTACACTAGCATGCCCTACACTAGCGTGCCCATGTGCAAGTTTCCACAGGAGAAAGTCATTTACGAGTTCGTCTTTGCTTCTCCAGAAGTGTCCAAGTGTGTCTTCGTCTTACTCAAATGGTTTGTGTGATAGGGGGTAGGTGGGTATACAGCTGCTTTCTTGTGGGGTGTTGGTTCCATAGTTTGTTGAAGACAGCATGCAGCATTCTAGTGTAGCTCCCATCTAGCTTATTCTATAGGCGATTAATATCATACAATTAATATATTTGATTGTTTGGTTTCTTTGTTTAATGGCATATAAACCTTTGTGGTTATTTTATGCCAATGCCATCCTTGTAGTTGAACAGTAGTGGTACTATTTAACTCATAGCTGGGTTCATACATTTCCCAAGAATTGTGGAATTGAGCTATGATTTGAGTAATCTCNTCAAAACTCATCCATTTCAAATGTTGAAGTCACCATAGCCCCCCCCCCCCAAATTTTGTGTTTCAAATGATAAATTGAAAATTCTTGTTTCAGTCAAGTTTCATTCACATCTGCAATGGATGGTTTTGGTTTTTGTATAGGACACAATCTTTTAGAAGAAACCTGAACTATTTTGGCAATAGCTTGCTTAAGTAAATATCAAACGTTAAAGTAATTAAATTATCATACTGTGGTATATCCACAGGTGCTGGGTAATAAAAATTTTTCTGCACTAAAAAAAAAAAAAAAAAAAAAAAAATTCTTATTTTATTTTTTTTCCCTCCTCAACACAGATTCCACAATTAGCTTATTTTCCTCATTCCTGCAATTTATTCTAAATGTCTATATTCTTTCCTTTTCATTTTAATAAGTAAATTCTTGGCTAATGTGGTAGCATGTCTTTTCTTCTCCCTGTTCTTTATAATAAAAAACAGATAGTCCATATTTAGCTGAGGTGCACGGGACACCTCTAACAGAAATAAGATTCAAGATAAGCAACATCAAGATAATCTTATTTTAATTTTTGCATTTCATCTTGGACACTTTTGGATCGGTTGTTCGCATTTTTATACCAGAGTTAGTTTGCTTGCAAGACATGAATCATTCAAGCAGTACCACTTAAGGACACGTCGTATTATATTATATATAGAAGCTATTTGTTTTGTTTTAATAATAAATTCATCATTCATTAATTTATTTTAAAGAAAAATTAGATATATTTTTATTAAAATAAATGAGACTTGATGATTGATAGAAAAAAACAATATTTCACAATTTCAATCTTACAAATAAAACAAGCATAAATTTTTTTTTTCATTTTTTTAAACATAAATTAATTATTTAATTTTACTTTGCCGACACTTAATGAGACACAAGTATTAATTAATATATATATTAGAAGCTATTTTTTTTGTAATAAAAATTCATTCATTCATTTGTAATTATTTTAAGAAAACAATTAGATATTTTTATTAAAAATAAATTGAGACATGAATGATAGAAAAAATGAATTCACAATTAAAACAGAACGTAAATTTTTTTTAATTTTTTTTTTAATTAAATTTAATTTTACTTTGGCATTTAAGTTGATGCAAGACCATTTGGATGTTTCATTTTTTAAAATTGGGTGAAATAGTCTTGTTAAACACGCGCGAAATGCAACTAAAGGGAGGTCATAGTGATGTACATCCAGTTATCTTACTGAATTTTCGGGTTTTGCAACATATATATATCTGTTCCAGTAAAGTACCTGACCTGTTCGATTAGGCCGACTTCACGTTCATCAGATTAATCGCTCTGTGTATTTTACAAATACTGTCCATAATATCTTTTTATATTGGAATGTTGTTGAAGAGTAACGTAATCTTAGCACCACACAGAGAATTGCTCGAGGTTTAGTACTTGTAAGCAATAGCGAGACTTGAAGGAAATATCTTAACTAAAGTAATCTTTAAATATATACGGACTTGTATTTAACAAGTTTGGAGGTGTGTCATCAGTGATTTAATGTCTTTTGTCCTCGGGAGATCATATCTTGTATTCACATTTTTGTATTTATCTATTTGTGATGGTTCATTTTTTTAACCAGAGGGTGTTGCCAAGATGATAACCGATGGATAGATGTAAGGAACAAGCGTATTAATAGATAAACAAAATGATGAGATGTCAAGAATAAAGGATGATAGTGATAGGTTTGATTTTACGTTCTCGCAAAATTAGACTCAATGATTAGTTATTAACAGTTATGGTCTCATCTAGTTATACAAAGCAATATGAATGGACATGAGTTCGCCAGCCTCACTGGTGCTTTATTATTATTCTAATGTATCCACTGTTCTTTATTCTCATTGATTAATTGTAATTGAGTGATTGTAATAAAAATGCAACTGAAAAAAAAAAAAAAAAAGTTGTGAAAAGAACAATGAATTTAAAATTTAATAGTAATAATGTTTTAGTCTATTTAGTTGGTTATCTTTGATTTAATGGACATCAGAACTTTGTGGTTATTTAATGCATAAAGCCATCCTTGTACGAAGAACGAGTAGTGGTACGATATTTAATGATCTTCTAGTTGGGATTGGGTAATCTTGTTTGGTTTGGTTTTCGGTATTTGGTTCTATGCTACTGTTTAATGGCTAATCAAACTTAGAGTGGGAGTATTACAAATTGCCAAAAACACATCTTGTTTTTTTTTTTAGAGTTAACAGTAGTGGTACTATTATTCTCATAGCTGCAGGGTTTCATTACCTTTCCCAAGAGTATTAGCTGAAAGTGTGAATGTAATACAAGACTGGGCTACTACAATGTCACAGATCGGTATGATAGCCACTATTACCTGGAGACTTCACCCCACCCCATTTATTAGTGTTTTGAATCAATATGTCAGTGTATATTTGTTAAAATATACTATGTCAAATTACAAGTATTAATGTATTAATAGTGAAAGAAGTGATAATCTTAGACAAAATTAATACATATGAATTAGTTATTTGTTTTTTGTTTTCCTTTCTTTCAAAATTTATAATAGTGTTGTCTTTCTCTCACAACAACTGATTGATTTATAGTAGATAATTTACTTAATATCATTAGGCCTTACTAATGAAAATTCTAGCTGAGGGATTAAATCGAACTTAAGAACCTAATGTCCACCTCGCTGATATGTCCCCACAAAAGAAAAAAATACGAAAAATCTAGGGAAGTTAACAATTTAATTAAATTTTCAGTGTTGATATATTAATGAATAAAATATATAAGCATTAGTTATGTATTTAAAATCTTTTACGATTCTTTTCAGGTCAGTTAACGTTTGAACCTGTATCTTTAAGAATATGTGTTATGCCTCAAAATATGTGGATTTAAAGTAATTGACCCTGAAAAAATGTAAGTTTTTTAATATAAAATACTGGTAGGCTTATATCTTTTTCTATTTAATTATCAACACTTGAAAATTTCATTTAAATTCGGTTAATTCCCTGATTTTGGTATTTTAAAAATTTCTGGGTACGCGAATAAAGATGAGCGTTCGGTAATTAGGTCCGTTTCCATTCACTATCTACAATGTTTGATTTACCAAGTTAGCGTTAATTACAAACTTTGTCAAGCCATATTGGTCTATTACTATTTTTATCAAACTTTATTCCTAGTCTGCCCAAAAGGCTACTAATATCGCATCACTCAATGAGGAATATTGATGTATATTATACCTAGTAAGTAATAATTTCAGAATCTATATTTATTCTCATTCAAATCATTAACTCCATAGTTAAAAATAAATAATATAAATGTTAAATAAAATAAAAATGTACGAAAAAATAAATAAATGGGGAAAAAAAATCCTACTCCTTTGTGTTTAACAATTGATATAATAATAGAGTATATATTGACTTATGATTGAACTTATTTTCGTAAGATTATTTGCTTTGTGTGATGATGTATCTTGACTCAATATCTTATAATCAATAAAAAATAAGATATTCCGAAAAAATAGCTAGCCAGGTAGCTCCACGTCTGAGATAGACCTACTCGAGCATAGAAACCAGAAGTTCCATAGTTCGATACCTGCCCTCGCATAACTCAGTGTATGAGATTGGCACAGAGAATCTGTTGCGGATAAATAGATAAGGAAAAAGGCTGATGGTAAGGTCGTTAGAGCGCTCGCACCTTGAATGCTAAAAATAATCTCATTGATTAATTCTAGCGCTAGTAGACAATGGGATAGACTCCCCTCGCTGTTTGGACCTCTTACCGACATCTGTAGGCTCGCCCGCCGTAACGACTTTACTATATTTGAAACATTTAATGTCAACTTCAACACATAAATATAACTTCATCTTTTTTTTTTCAGATATACATTGTTTTTCGTATTTTCTACAACACACAATTTTATTTGCTTTTTTTTCTTTTTTTTTTGAAAAATTTTGTTTTGTCGTTAGCTTTTCTTAGTTTTCAGTGCCATTTTATTTGTGAATAGCAATGAAGAAACAATGATTGACTAAGAAATTTGTTTTCATAGTGATTGTAAATAAAATTTATCTCCATATCCACAATTGTCTCTTTATTTTTTGATTTTCCTTTTTCTGGCGGCGGACACTTGTTTTGTCCTCGTGATGTAATCTGTAGTGTGTTGTGTCTGTTTCATTTGTAAAAATGGCGCCCAGATATTAGCTCAGTCAGTACGAGTGTTTTTGCCTAGCACCACGAAGGGAGTATATCCCGCAATTTAGATTACAATCCCTCGCAACTCCAGCGTATAGTGGGAAAAAGTAGCACAGCGGATCTGTTGCTATGTAATGTGAGAAGATCTGGAATTCGGGGGATAGTGACGAATCGCCTCTCATCTCAGATGCTAAAAAACAGAACCTAAGCACTAATGAAAAAGGATGATGAATCCCTTGTGCTTGGGTGCTAGGCCATAGTATAGACTTACGCCCACCTTGACGGAATTAACTTTTTTTATATTGAGTAAACATGATACATTGTGAGTAAGCCGTTTGAGGTGGTCGAAGACAGGGTATAAAGGCAGCAGCTGAGGGAGTTAAGCCCCTTTAATTGTTCTGCGCATCTCACATTTGAATGAGACTATAAATTGTTATTAAGACACAACATTATGATATTTTTGGCGTGTTTAAAGCATCGTTGTTTGATTCAAACAAATCGTTATTTTCCTAGTGTGTTAGATTTACATTGAAATGAATATGAGGCCAACCAAACAAAGCTTCCATACAAAGTAACAAACTAGGGAAGGTTACTCTCATTTATGTAGCTTATGTTCAATTTACCAAATTTTTCACCCACTCATAAATTAAGACGAAAAAGACATGTTGTGTCAATTTGGAGAAGACAGGAAACTCTTAAGTGAAGTTCTCCTGTGGGTGGAAACCAACGCAACATGGGCACGATCAGTGTGAGCTGACACCTCGCAAAGACCTACAATTGACTCTCATCTACGGACTACCTGGATGCCTGCGCAGCAGGACCTCCTGGGGACAAGATTGATAGGGACGGTTGGTGAGAGATTGTCATGTATCCCATTGCTACTTAGTAAGATATCCCCTTAAGGAACTCGGCTCTTAGCCCATCGGCTGACTGTGTTGCGGCTAGGAAATCACAAGGTTCTTGGTTCCGATACCAACCCTCACCAACTCAGCGGCCTATGAAAGTTTAAGGGGCCACAATTGGGGATCTTCTTCTGGTGTGGTAAAATCGAGAGCTTTTGGGTAGGTGTGGCGCCCCACCCTCGTGCTAAAATAGGTCTCCTGGTCTTAGCACCAAATGAAAAGGGATAGGACTCCCTTGCTGTCTGGCTGATACTGACATAGGCTGCCCCCGATGACTTAGTAGGTACCATGGTGATGATTGCTGATGATGATGCATGATCACCTCTTAAGAATATAACTGACTCACAAATGCTAAATACAAATTACCGATGAACATTTTTTCCCTTAACCTTTGGTCCTCTCGGCTAACGAATACCCTAGATGATTGACATGCCTTTAAAATAACGAATGAAGACCGACAATCATTTGAGCCTCCTGAAATCCTTTTATATGGAAATCTTTGGTCAACAACCTGGATAACATCCTAAAACATGGTTTAGTTTTATTCACAGAGTTAGGCATCTTCCATTCGTCCTGTTGAGATGTTTGCAAGTTTGTCTCACAGATCCATTACTGCTGAATAGCAAAATTCAATCTTTGAGCTGGATGGCCCCCTCCCCTAGAAAAACAAATCCTCATGTAAAAAAGAAGAGCTTGTGCTTATCAGCCTGGTGTGGGGAAGGTCAGGAATTTTTTTCTGATAAGAAGTAGTATGATCAGAATAGTGCCGGTCCTACAATCAAAGTTTACTGTGTGATGTGTGTGTGTCGTGTTGTGTGTTGGGTGATAAGTAGGTAGGTAGATTTGTATGAGTGGGGCTATACCCTATTATTTATATTTAAACCTTCCACATGAGCAGGATGTGATCACAAAGTCATATTTATTGCAGGATGTCCTTCCCTGAGACAGGGTGGTTGAAGTTTGGCAAGGATGGTTTAATACTATTATCCATAGTCTGATACTTGCCATGGTTAAAGAGCGCGTCCCCTAGGATATTTGCCATAGAACTGAGGCGAATTCAGACTCTCCATCACCTTTCCACAAGGGTATTACGTTGCCCCATGTGAAATGCAAAACAGCTCTCTCTCCAGACAAATTGAACTCAGGCTAGACGACGTCCATTTCCTACGACTAACCATAATACTATACACCGCCGCCTTCCATTACTATACTCCCTATGGCCGTTTATATTTTCTGTTTGACATTTGACCTTGTAGTTCACATCGCTGCTCATGTGGGAGGAGGTTGGTGCGTGATCTCCAAACCCCGCCCAAAACAAATGGGTGTATTACCTTACTATACCTATACTACTATCCTATCATACTATGACGACCCAGACACCACTACTTAAAACCAACGCTATCAACACACACCAGGATGTTAGATATCCGGCCGGAAACAATCTCCTTTTGTCTCGTAATACAGCCATTTCGGAACCTATATATATATATTTTTATATATATATATACATATATATTCAAATATTGTAAACAAGCCCATCTTCCACTAATGTAGCGAGGTTAAGAAAATGATTTAAGTTTTTTATTTTAACAATTTGAGCGATTGATCTTTTCATCAGAATTGATAAAAATGTTTCAATATGATTGAAATAATGTGAACAAGAGAGTAGAGAGAAGGAAGAGAGAAGGCAAACGAACCAACGCAAACACAAGACAAAATTGATGAAAAGAGGCCACGAGAAAAAAACAATGATTCGGGAAAGAAGGAGAAAATAATTACTACCACTGAAAAATGTCGCCCTGCCGGGGTGGGAGGTCATGAAGTAAAATATTCAAAATTAAAAAAAACTGCGTAGGAATTTTTTATGTGAGAGGTAGTAAGGCAATAAAGATCAACTTTAAATTGGACTTGTTGCTGTTTCCTTTGATTTTAGAGGACCAGATAGAGAATCGTTTCTTAGGCAGTTCCTCTTGCTGCACTGCTGGCTCTCGTGTATTCGACACAGAACAGATGCATCAAGGGTGTTTTTGTGTTGTTTGTTGCTTGCCTTGTGCTGGAACAAGTCAATGCAGGTTGGGAGTTGATAATAACATCATGTGCGCTTATATTATATATAGTATGTATGATATATTATTGTAGTATATTTAAGAAAATTGAAAACACAGGTTTAAAATGGGTTAGTTGGTGAGTTTATTGGCCGCGCTGCAGTGTTTTCGAATCTTTAATTAGATCATTCTTTCGGGCTCATTTGTTGTAGATAATTATTGTGATCACGAATAACGAGGAAAAGGGACGAGTGGAGGGGTTAGTGTTAATTCGAGTCTGTTTAAAAATATTATTGTAGGTGTTAAGAATTGTGTGGTGTAAACAAACCATTCGTAGGATATCACCTTCCAATATTACCAAGCAGAATTGCGCGCTGGGAGAGATGGATCGTAAGTTTAATGAGATGCAAAACACTGGGGTGCCAGCGCTTTGGCAATAATATCTCTACCACTTAACCCATTTTTAACCTGTTGTTTTTTTCATTTTTCTAATCCCCATTATCTACATACTGTCGGTTATTTCATCTTCCTTTCCCTTCGCACACACACATATATTATATTACCCTATTCACCTACTATATTTTTGCGGGATATGTTGCTTAATGAATCATACCTATATTTTGAAAATTATAGTAATAATTAGGAATTTTAGGCGGGCTATATATTGTTCAAATGTCCACGCGCCTAAACAATTTGCACGAAACATGTCACCATCCCCCTGACCTGCTGACCGTGTTCGGACGTGATGTACGCATTTCGACGGGGAGTTGACATTTTTCAATCAGATTTGTATTAGGCCTTTACATCTTGAACATATATGCTCGCCTAAAAATTCCCTAAATTAATTTAACTAATTAATCTTCAAACATTAGGTCATCGACCTTCAATTAAGCACCTCATCCTTCCCCCAACACTTGTCGGACTCTTAATGTCCATATTAAATAATAAACACAATGTTGTTTTACATATATATTATATATTTTATATATATTATTATATACTCAAATAATAATAATCAAATAATAATATTCAAGAGCGAAAAAAAAATTAGACAGGGCCTCTACCATGTGGTTTACAATTCAAATGTTAAATGATTATCATGGACCTCTACCCTATATCTAACTATAGTTCTACGTTTAGATGAATAACCTATGGTAGTACCATCTAATATCAATTATTATATTATTATTATTATTTATTATTATTGCTCTTATGTTTTTAATATATTGAACACTTTTGAATTATTTATAGAATGTCAACAATACAACGGAAAAAGTTAAAGTAGGCATCTTTGATATCATACTACCTACTACTCACACCATATATCAGATTTATATGGAGTGCTATATTTATAAGTAAACCGCGCCACGCAATATCATGAGGAAAAGTACTTTATGTTAAGTAATGTGGACATATGAAAAGTCAACAGCGATACCTGGTTCCTGACATTTCTCACATGATGACTAAGTATGACAATCAATAGAGTGAGAAAACTGTCAAAGAACCAGGATTGAACCTTGACATCACATATCCACGCTACCTTCAACTACACGATCCTCCATATATATATATATTTATATTATATAAATATCATCACTACACAACACTAAACAAAAAACAAAACGTAGCGCTGTTAGGTCACCAATTCAGCTACCTCATTAGAATAATTGGGTATAGGAAAAGAGTTTGATGACGTAAATTAAATTATAACGACGGAAAGTTAAAATAAAATAAATAAATAAAACATTAAAATCATTGTAGAATTTCTAGAAAGGGAACATTAACCTAATTAAAGTTGAAAAGGATTTCATGATTTTAATCAAATATGGCCTTGTTGATGCTAGCCGGCAGGATCTTAAATACAAATAAAATGAGCACGTTAAATGTCTCACTATACATAATAAAACCTCCCATCTCGTCTACTCTTAACTCACACAGAAGAAAACTAACATAAAGTTAAAATTGGAAAGGGGGAAAGGTTTAAAATTTTTTATTTTTCCAAAAAAAAAGTTAAATACATAAGAGAGAGGGGGAAAGTGATAGAGACGATATGTTAAGTAAAGACGGATCAGTTGTTGAACTTAAATGTTAATTTGGAAACTAATTAGAACCAATTAAATGGTAATTTTTTTTCAAACATTTAACACAATCCCCTAAAAGCAAGGCACATAATCCTTAGTTTAATATAAGCATTTTCATGTCTTATTTCATAGTAAAAACAGTAAAAAAAAATGCCTTTTCGTAGGCAAAGTACTTTATTTTCGATCAGCTTCTTCTGTATAGATGAATTATATAAATAAACAATAACATTTTTATATTTCTATTTTTTCTTAATTCATTTATTCATTACATCATGTCATCTCGCTTAATCACATAGCGGACATATCCTATGACAATACTCTCTCCAACAGTCTCTTACCTATCGCTCAAATCATAATCTCAGGAGGGTACCTTTAATAATGCAGCATACACTGAGCATTCCGCCAAGAGCTGAATGACAGGAGGGAGGATGAAAAAAAAGAAAAAAAAGCACTATAAACCAGTAATAGAAGACAGGCTGAGGATTATTTTCCATATATAATTTGTGAAATAAAAACGATTGTATACCGTCAGGGATTTTACCTCAAAGTTTTAATTTTGAAAAGAAACTCAATTTACTCGATTTTCAAATGTAAACAATCTCGTAATTTTTACGCTTATCAGCTTAAAAAAGGTAATTACTAGTGTATTTCGGGCCCAATTTTAAAAAAATATTTATATGGTTGGAAAGAAAATGAAATAATCTTTCTGAATATGTAATTTTGTGTTTTTTTATCCATTGAATTATCTTTTACAGCGAGTTAAACAGTATTGTGTTAAATTAGCCGAAAATGAGTGATAGAAATTTTGTTCGCACGGTCGAATTTTCTGTGTTATTTTTTTCGTAAAATCAAAGTAGTTAATCTTTTTCATATTCTTGAAATTGTACCACTTAAATAGGTGACAGTTTTAACTACAAGAAGAAATTTGTTTTTTTTCTTTTGGGAGTGAAACTACAATAGACCAAAGTTAAAAGCGATTTTTTTTTTTTTTTCAAAAAATTTAAGATAAGCAAAAAAAAAAACACCTAGTGGTCGAATACTAGACAGCCTTAGATTATTTCCATATAAAATGTGAAATAAAAACAATTGTATACTGTCAGGGAATTTGCTTTGAAACTTTGGATTTTTGAAAAAAAAAAAACCCTCAAATTCAGTTGTCTCTTCTGTAACGTAAACAACTTTCAACTAGGCATCGTTTATCCAGACTGTAAAGTTTAAATAGTGATTGATCGCCTATTTCTCATCCAATTTTGACATTTTTTAAATCAAAATCATGTCAACTTTTGTACCCAAAATTTGGAGCTTTAAATCCTCATAACTTTTGAACATAATTCATAATTCAAACAGTTTTGAACTCCATTTACAAAGCTCTATATAACTAACATGATTAAATAACAATAACCTCAAATAAAAAAATCAACTGGGAATGCTAGCCCGAATAAGCAAAACTTAGTAAATAAAAAGAACCCTAAATAATTTTGATTTTTCAAACTGTTGTCCTCATCGTTATTGTGGGTATGTATAAACACAATGTTCAGGATGCTGTATCCTCAGGCCTTGTTCAAGTGTTCCCTGTGTATCCGAGCATAGTAATCACCCCAGCCTTGGAAATCATTTTTAATAGTTTGGATGGTTGATCAAGTCTTTTTTATCTTTTTTTATTTTTTTTAAAGTAATTTACTTTAAAAATAAAAAAAGATAAAAAAAGACCCTCGGATTTTACACCTCGAGTTGTACAGGAAACGCCAGTAAACATTTATTTTTAATTTTTAATTTGATCGTGATACTTCTCATGACACTTGTCAGAATGATAGGCATGCAAAAAACAATGATGTCATTATTTGAAATAAGATCTTCAAAAATTCTTCGACAACAGTCAAACTATTAAAAAAGATTTCCCAGGTTAGGTCATTACTATATTCAGATAAACAGGAAATACCTGAAGAGGCCCAAGGATACAGCAGCTAAAAAGTTGTGTTTATACATACCACAATAAAGATAAGGACAACAGTCTGAAACATCAAAATTATTTAGGGTTCTTGTTATTTACTAAGCTTTGCTTATTCTGGCACACAAACCCAAGTTTGCTTACAGTAAATATTTATCCATGAGTATTTAATTTATAGCGAAAAATCATTAATACATAAATATATTTCATTTATTAATGATGTCTTATGAAAATCTAAATTTTATGAAGGAAGGATACAGAGTATGAATCATATCACTGAAGCTTTACTGGTATATAAACAGTAAGAAAGACTAAGCTCTCTAGCCTTGGTGGGTAACCAGTCTAAGAGAAAGATAACTGGATTACAAAAAACAAAAACCCAATACCTTCGCCACAGAGATGTGACAGTTAATTTTTAAGCTGATCTGAAGTCAAACTTTCTTGTTTCCTAGATTGGTTGCCATACCAACGCTAAATAAGATGCCATATTTAGGGGGCAGGGAAAAGATGGGTTCAAATGAGTGCAAATTGAAACACAAACAACCTTGTCTCTTTTTTGCAAAAAATGTTACATCCCATGTCTCACTCTGTGGTCACCCATCTAAGTACTGAACAGGATCATCACTGCTTAACTTTGGTAATCTGTTGTTTTGGGTCTGTGATTTCACTGTTACAGAACATTGGTTAATTTCAAAAGACTATTGTGAATGAATTGATTTCAATCTTTACTGAAAGCTCAATTGTGGTGATCCTGTGCCAGACTAGTCAAAACTTAATGAATATATTAAATTGATTTAGATATATTTGACTGATTAGCAAGAATATGCACCCTCCAGGTGTAAGTATTTAAGTTTTGATTTAATGAAATATATCAAATTAGAAAGACTAACAAAATTAAATAAGAATGCATATAAAATGATTACTTATTTTAATTGATTTCTATATAAAATCATTCATAGGATTGATTTTTAATACATTGGAGAATAAAACAATAATAGATTAATAAAACCAAGTAATTATTTATTAAACCCAGTTTTGATAAAACCAGTATGCAAATTAACCACAACATATATCATGTTAACCTTTATTTCTTAGTGATATATATAAGACACATTGCAGGATTTTAAACGCACCAATAACATGGGCTGTTTTGAGGTGAATCTAGATTGGATTTTCATAGAGACCTTGTTAATAAATAAGATTTATTCTATGTATTATATAAGACACATTGCAGGATTTTAAACGCACTACTAACACACACTGTTTTTGAGGCAAATCTGAGATTTTCATAGAGACATAGTTAATAAATGAGATATATTTTATGTATTAACGATTTTCACTATAAATTAAATACTCATTGATAAACTTACGCAATTCCTGAGGGTATTGTGTTGTAAGCAGTAATATAATTTTTGTTACAGACAGCGAATCTCAATTATAAGATTTATTAATTTTTTAATTTTTAAAATATCTTAGTAAACATCTTGGAGATAAAAATAGAAACCACAGAATTAAAATGATGGTGATGTGAATGTTCATTGAAATTTATGAAGAAGAAATATCATGTTCACATTTCAAAGGGAGAAAAGTTTGATGATCAACGGAGATAGCTGACGTCTTGTTTGGTTTTGGTTTGGTTGTTTTACGGCATATCAACCTCAGTGGGTCATTTAATGCCGATAAAGTTTTGAAATAAATTAATTTTAATGGATACACAATTTTTTTTTTAATAAATACAATTTTCTATTTAACCCATAGATGGGACCCTAACAGGTACTACCACTCCGGGTCAGAGTGGACCAGGGAGCAATGGTGATGAAGGGTGCTCCATATTCCCCCAAACCTCCAAAACTGGAACCTCACCATCAGATAGAGTTTAACGTCATTCCAGGACATGTAGACCCACAGCCACCGCCTTCTAGCATCCATATGATAAAAAGGGGTGGGGCAATCATATAGGTGCTAGGGCTTGACGTGACCAGCCGATTGATCGGAGGGAGCCTCTCCGACTGCCCGTCTAGCCCAAGATAGGGCCAAAGTGGAGTATTGCATGTCATGAACTGGTCATCCCCCTGGGCTCTATCCTTAAGCATCACGGGTCGCCACCCACGGCCAACAGGTGGCCCCATTGGGGGAGTCTTACCCCTCTGCAGAGATGCAGTCAGTGCATTCTAACGCTCCACCGACAGGGTGGTGACGTCTTGTGTTTTTTTTTTTCAGCTCATCAGTTTAGCTCAGTCAGTAGAGTGTCCGACTAGAAACCACCAATTTTTTGATCTTCAGAACTGAAGCCTCACCAACAGATATAGTTTAATGTCATACCCTTTTGACAGTAAGAGGGGTCTTACCCTTTTGGCAGTAAGAGGGGTCTTACCCTTTTGACAGTAAGGGGGTCATACCCTTTTGACAGTAAGAGGGGTCATACCCTTTTGGCAGAGGATATAATCAGCATATTCTTACAACTTACATTCCTTTCAGTCTCGTATATCCAACGCGTTTTTCTTCTTAGTAACATCCTAGCCATGCCAATGCATTTATTAAAAGAACGTGTCTGAATCGCGCGATCCGGTTTATAACAACTACTCTTATCATTGATTGGCTGAAGAATTGGCCATTCAGATATAAAGAGTTTGAGGATTGCGTTGACGTATAAGTTTTTTTGTTGGCGTTGCACAAGGGTGGCGTGTTGGAGTTTGATCGTCTCCAACGGGGTCTGGCTGGCTGAGGAGGGTATTATGTTGAAAGACCTGAAACCCCCCTATGAAGCCAGCCAATAACATAACTGACGACGCCATCCTGCGCTAAGTCTAGCGTATTTCAAACAACTTAACCCTGCCAACAGGATGGTTTAATATTTGAAATCATGGAAGTGTGTATTAATATTTGATAGTTATATGGTTAAAGTATTTTTGTGTGCAAAATTAATTATATGAATTTTTGGCATTAAATAACCCATAAGGGGTTGATAAGCTGTTAAATAAATAAATAAACCAAGTCCTTTTGGATTCACACATTACTCAGCTCAGTTGGTAGAGCGTCTGACTAGGAACCACAAGGTTCTTGGTTCAATACTACTGATCCTCGCCAACTCAGCATATGAGTAGCTCAGGTTCTGTGCGGTCAAGTACGGAGCTGATGTTAGGTGTGGCGCTCCACCTCAGACACTAACACAATCTCCTTGATCTAGTGCTAGTGAAAAGGGGATAGGCTCCCTTGCTGATTGGCTGATACCGACTTTAAGGCCACCCCGACAACTTTACTTTTAATTAAATTCCTCTGGTCTTTAGTCAACTTGGGTTGGCTTGGATGTTTGTTGGTTTTACTCAATCCCTGTGTCAACTTTTTATCAAGGAACATAAGACTCAGGTAATCTGAACATTAGCTACATAATGGGAGTACCCCCCACCTTGTTTATTTCACTTTGAGGAAGCCATATGTTTAGGTCGACCATTTTCATTTCACCATAAACTACATTGAAAATACAAATTTGTTCAAATCAATACAAACTGCATGTTTTAACATGAAAATATCATGAAATGTATTCTTAATAACAATCAAGTTCATTTTAAATAATGCGCAAGTTATGATAACTAGGACATGGCATCAACTGCACTTGGTTACTGACAGTTTTCTCTCCTATGCGATCTAATATTGAGTACTGTTTATTTATAATATAGAACCCATATTAATATATATATATATATATATATATATATATATATATTTACTTTATGCCATAATTGAACACTATAGGAGGAGCTTACACTGATGAATACAAAAAGAATGGTTCAACACAAAATATATACCTATAAACATAACTGAAAAAAAAAATTTGTTGTAATGCTCTTCATGGCGCTTTTTTTTTTTTTAGGATAAGCAGCTAATACACTGCTTTGAAACAATGGTAACAAATGCCTTTTAATTGTAAAGTACACTATAACATATATATATATATATATATATATATTTTGGGAGAATATGTGCTTAATTGAAGTCATACCTAATTTGAAAAATTAATTAGTTGATAATTAATGAATTAGGCATATCTGTTCAAATGTAAAAGTAAACAAATCGAGAAAAAGTCATTCTCTGTATGTACATTTAGGCCTATTATGCCTCATCAGCAGAGTTATAGACTGGAAGCCACTTTGTGTGTGATTTGAACCCTAACTGCCTGGCTGTCAGGCAGGGATTCTAACCGTTACACTAGCTGGTCCTTCCAGATTTCTCATTTTGTTTATAAACTGATATATCCTACATTTTTGGAGACTTGCTGCAAAACAAAACGAGAAATCTGGGAGGACCAGCTAGTGTAACGGTTAGAATCCCTGCCTGTCAGCCAGGCAGTTAGGGTTCGAATCACACAAAGTGGCTTCCAGTCTATAACTCTACTGATGAGGCATGATAGGCCGAAATGTACATACAGAGAATGACTTTTTCTCGATTTGCTTACGTTTTACATTTGAACAGATATATTCACCTAATTCATTAATTATCAACTAATTAATTTTCAAATTAGGTATGACTTCAATTAAGCACATATTCTCCCAAAAATTGTCGGCATAGCCATATCAAACAAACTGTTTGCATACTTTCACACACACACACACATATATATATATATATATATATAATATTGAACAGTTTTTATAGGCAGACAGATACTATGCTGTGATCCTAGGTAGATGGCTGAGTTATCATTTATTTCATTAAATCCATTGAAACCATTCATGTCTTTTGCCAAGACAAGACAGGCTTATGTCAGTTAATTGCAAATTTTAATCTTAACCCCCCCACCAAAAAAAAAAAAAAAAACTTTTTGTCAACACACAATTCAGCAATTCAAAAGAAAACTTTTAGAGATACCCGTCCTAACCCAAATGTGACCTTGTGTCCCATTGACCAAGGCGAATGGTTTGGGTAATAGCCCCCTCCCCCCTTCACACACACACACACACAAACCTCTAATTATTGGTCATCTGAATTATTTTGGCTAGATCAACTTCCTCATCTTTTTAAACTTAGATTATTTGGACTATTGTCCTCATCTGTATTATTTATATACACGTTTTGATCTATGTACTTTCCAGCCATCTTCAGGTGTTTTGTGTCAAGCTTGTGTCTACCTTTTTTTTCGAGCTCAGGAACCTTCATGGAACTTTGAACTAACAAGGGGTAGACTGTTCTTATTCTGTTAACCATGACTGGGTATAAGTATTAAACTATGTTAAGTATTCTATGTTATTGTATTTAAAAGAAATTGAAATAATTTATAAATTATTTTAATTCATCATCTAGATATATATATAAAAAATTGTTTATTGTAGAATAAGCATACTAAGTTCCAATTACCGTCAAATTGGTAAGACAAGGCAACAAGTAGCCATAACCCAATACAGATCTAACCTTGTTGAAATCCTACTGCAGAATGCCAGAGTATTTATGAAGCCTCATGACATCATAGCAGCCAATCAGGACTCAAGGAATGGAATCACCCAAATACATGAATGGATGATTCTTGAGTTCCATAAGTACCAGCTGTCTTGGGCACTAGTTCAATTGTGCTTAGCCAGTTGCTGTTATCCAAACTAACACTATACTGACTGACTGACTGAAATATATATCTACATCTAGGTGATAAATATTAAGCTTAAGTAATAGGTACCAGGTACTTTTTACAATATATCAATTTTTCATTAAGGAATCCTTATTTCATCATACGACTGCTAATTAAACATTGCCCCCCCCCCCCGGATGTACTTAGAAAAATATTGAAGGAAAATGATGAAATCTTTAACGTTAAATCCTCTTATTTCAGATCTGAAGGAACCAGAATATTGATAACTAACAGAACCTGTGGATATACCACAGTATGATAATTTAATTACAACATTTGATGTGTTTACTTAAGCTATTGCTAAATACTTCAATATGTAAAAAGTATGATAATCTTGATTTAACTCTCTCACTCACTCTTTTTTCTTTCTTTCCTTGTTTTCATTGTGTTTGATTGAAACAGATTAGCATTATGGCTTCCACAGACTCACCCCACTCTCTATCTTTCTTATATTTTTTTCTGTGCAGTATGGCAGAATGGTCCATTATTTAGCTGAGGTGACGACAATCATAAAGAAATAAGAATTCGGTGGATAAAGCACAACCAGATAATCAGGATTTACATTTTTTTGCATTTCACCTTGGATGATTTAGATGGTCTTATTTTAACCAGAGGGTGTTGCAAGATGATAACAGTCGCACGAACATAAGTGTGTGTATGTGTGTGTGTGTATATATATAATATATATATATATATATAAGGAGGCGCATCATGATGTAATGGTTACCATTGTAGGAAAGACGAGTTCAAATCCTGAACAAGGCTGATTGCATTTCACATAATGCTAATACCCTTAGGAAAGACATGAATCCAACTATTCTCTCTCCATCTATTGGTAAATATTAGGACAGACTGGGCTCTTTAACCTTGGTTAGGTAACCAGTCTACAAGGAAAACTCTGAATTTAAACCTGCTAAACTCAGCTTAAGAAATCGAACTTGTGTCACATCCTGCTCGTTCAGAGGTTTTGTATGTGTGTGTGTGTGTGTGTAAATATATATGTTGGTAGTCTTTTTTAATACTGAATAATTGAAAATAAAGTGCTTGATTTTGGGTACAAGAGCTGTATTTATTTATTCATTATAGTGTACAATACATTTAAGGTGGAATTGTTACCATTGGTTTCCAAGCAGCATGTTAACCACTTTTCATCCAGTTAAGAAATGTGATGAAAAGTGGTTAACATGCTGCTTGGAAACCAATGGTAACAATTGCACCTTAAATGTATTGTAAACTATAATGAATAAACAAAAAAGTTAATTTATTAATCTATTAATCAACGAGTAAAAGAAATACCAAGGGGGACAGATTCATAGGACATTTTTATTGCCATTAAATTCATTATCCTCGTCATTAGGTTATGCTGGCAGCACAGATACCCCTGACAATTTCTCACCAACCATCCCTATCAGTCATTGCCCTAGAGGTTAGGGAAGCATGTTCATTGTACGTTTATATTTACATTTCGTACGTAGTTGTTTCTTAAGAGGTCATTATCATATCTCATTAGTAGCATGGATATCCATGACAATCTCTTGCAAACAGTCATTGCCCCTGGGAGGTCCTCTGTGCAGCATCCAGAATCCATTCAGAGCCGATCGATGTAGGTACTTGCTGGACGGCCTACACTAGCGTGCCCATGTGTAGGTTTCCACAGGAGAAAGTCACTTATGAGTTCGTCTTTGCTTCTCCAACAGTGTCCAAGTGTGTCTTCATCTTACTCAATGATAGGGGGTAGGTGGGTGTACAGCTGCTTTCTTGTGGGGTGTTGGTTCCATAGTTTGTTGAAGACAGCATGCAGCATTCTAGTGTAGCTCCCATCTAGCTTATTCTATAGGCGATTAATATCATACAATTAATATATTTGATTGTTTGGTTTCTTTGTTTAATGGCATATAAACCTTCGTGGGTTATTTTATGCCAATGCCATCCTTGTAGTTGAACAGTAGTGGTACTATTTAACTCATAGCTAGGGGGGTTCATACATTTCCCAAGGGTATTAGTGTGAATGTGAGCGTGATTTGAGTTCAAACTCACTCATTTCAATGTTGAAGTCCACCCCCACCCCCCAATATTTTTTGGTTTCAAATGATAAATGAAAATCTCGTTTCAGTCAAGTTTATTCACATCTGCAATGGATGGTTTGGTTTTTTGTAATAGGACACAATCTTTTTGGAAGAAACCTGAACTATTTGGGCAATAGCTCTTAAGTAAACATATCAAACGTTAAAATAAATAAATTATCATACTGTGGTATATCCACAGGTCCTGGTAGTAAAAATTATTCTGCACTAAAAAAAAAAAAAAAAATTTCCTTCATTTTTTAATTTTTTCTTCTCAACACAGATTCCACAATTAAGCTTATTTTCCTCATTCCTGCAATTTATTCTAAATGTCTTTTCTTCCCTTTCATTTTTAATAGTAAATTCTTTGGCTAATTGTGTAGCATGTCTTTTTTCTTCCCTTTCTTTATAATAAAAAACAGAATAGTCCATTATTTAGCTGAGGTGATGACACTCATAAGAAATAAGAATTCGGCAGATAAGCAACACAAGATAATCATTATTTTAATTTTTGCATTTCATCTTGGACACTTTGGATGGTCGCATTTTTAACCAGAGGTTGTTGCAAGATGATAATAGCAGTACACTTAAGGAACACGAGTATTAATATATGTATAGAAGCTATTTGTTTTGTTTAATAATAAATTCATTCATTCATTTAATTTATTTTAAAGAAACAATTAGATATTTTTTTATTAAAAATAAATGAGACTTGAATGATAGAAAAAAACAAATTCACAATTTCAATCTTACAAATAAAACAAGCATAAATTTTTTTTCTTTTCATTTTTTTTTTTAAATTAATTTTAATTTTTACTTTGGACACTTAAGGAACACAAGTATTAATATATATATAGAAGCTATTTGTTTTGCTTAATAATAAATTCATTCATTCATTTAATTTATTTTAAAGAAACAATTAGATATTTTTTTATTAAAAATAAATGAGACATGAATGATAGAAAAAATGAATTAACAATTTAAAACAAACGTAAATTTAAAAAAATTTTTTTTTTTAATTAATTTTAATTTTACTTTGGGCATTTAAGTGACGCAAGACCATTTGGAATGTTTCATTTTTAAAAATTGAGTGAAATAGTCTTGTTAAACACGCTGAAATGTGGTTTTTAATATTTTTTTTTATTTAAATTAAATTAATTTAATTTAATTTAATTTAATATAATTTAATATTTAATTTAATTTTATTTTAATTTCCATTTGGAATGTTTCATTTTTAAAATTGGGTGAAATAGTCTTGTTAAACACGCTGAAATGTGGTTTTTAATATTTTTTAATTTAATTTAAATTAAATTAATTTAATTTAATTTAATTTAATATAATTTAATATTTAATTTAATTTTATTTTATTTCCATTTGGAATGTTTCATTTTTAAAATTGGGTGAAATAGTCTTGTTAAACACGCTGAAATGTTGGTTTTTAATATTTTTAATTTAATTTAAATTAAATTAATTTAATTTAATTTAATTTAATATAATTTAATATTTAATTTAATTTTATTTTAATTTCCATTTGGAATGTTTCATTTTTAAAATTGGGTGAAATAGTCTTGTTAAACACGCCGAAATGCACTAAAGGAGGTCATTAGTGATGTTACACCAGTACCCTTACAGATTTCGGGTTTTGCAACATTATATTTGTTTCACCAGTAGACCTGACCTGTTATTAGGCCGACTCCTTTCCAGATTCGCTCTGTGTATTTTACAAATTGTTCATAAAATCTTATATATTGGTCACGGAGATACGTAACAGCCACACAGAGAATTGCTCGGTACTTGTATACAATAGGAAACTTGAAGGAAATACTTAACTAAAAGTTAATCTTTAAATATATACGGACTTTATTACAATTTGGAGGGTGTCATCAGTGATTTCAATGCTTGCTTCCTCAGGGAGATAATCTGTATTCACATTTTTGTATTTTATCTATTTGGATGGTCTCATTTTTAACCAGAGGGTGTTGTAAGATGATAACAGATGGATGATTAAGGAACAAACGTATTAATAGACAAACAAAATGATGAGATGTCAGAATAAAGGATGAGTTGATAGGTTTGATTTTAGGTTCTGCAAAACAGCCCATAGATCAGTTGATAAAACAGTTGGCTCAATATACCAAGGCAAAAATGGACATGAGGTTGAGTCTCACTGAGTGCTTTATTATTATGTCTAATGTACACTGTTCTTTATTCTCATTGAAATTATAATCTGAGTGAGTTGTAATAAAAATGCAACTAAAAAAAAAAAAGTTGAAAGAAAATAGAATTTAAAATTAATAGTAATAATTTTTGGTATTTAGGTTTGGTGTCTTTGTTTAATGGCATATAAAACTTTGTGGGTTATTAAATGCCAAAGCCATCCTTGTAGAAGAACAGTAGTGGTACTATTTAATGTCTTCTTGTTGGGATTGGGTAATCTGTTTGGTTTGGTTTGGTTTCTTTGTTTAATGGCATATCAAACTTTGTGGGTTATTAAATGCCAAAACCATCCTTGTAGAAGAACAGTAGTGGTACTATTTAATCCATAGCTGAGGGGTTTCATACCTTTCCCAAGAGTATTAGTCTGAAAGTGAATGTAATAGCAAGACTGGGCTACTACAATGTAACAGTCGAGTATGATAGCCACTACACCATGGAGACTCCCCCCCTTTTTTAGTGTTTGGAATTAATCTAGTGTATACTTGTAAAATATACTATGTCAAATACAAGTAGTAATATTAATAGTGATAAGAAGTGATAATCTTAGACAAAATTATACGTATGAATTATTATTTGTTTTTTTTTGTTTTTTTTTGTTTTCCTTTCTTTCAAATTTATAATAGTTGTCTTCTCTCGCAACAACTGATTGATTTATAGTAGATACTTTACTTACATAGTCATTAGGCCTTACTAATGAAAATTTAGCTGAGGGTTAAATCGAACTTAACGAACCTAAATTCCACCATCGTATGTCACCCCACCAAAAGAAAAAAAATACTAAAAAATCAGGGAATTAACCAAATTTAATTAAATTTTCAGTGTTGATATATTAATGAATAAAAGATATAATGCACCAGTTATTTTATTTAAAAACTTTTACATTTTTTCAGGTCAGTTAACTTTGAACCATGTATCTTTTAAGAATATGTGTTACGCCTCAAATATATGTGGTATAAAGTTAATTGACCTGAAAAAATGTAAAAGTTTTTAAATAAAATATCAAGGGCATTATATCTTTTATTCATTAATATATCAACACTGAAAATTTCATTAAATTCCGATTAATTCCCTGATTTTTGGTATTTTTAAAAATTTCGGTAGAAAGATGGTGGAATTTAGGTCCGTTAAGTTTGATTTAACCAAGTAGCGTTATTACAAAACTTGGTCAGTCCATAGGTATTTTACAAAGCTTATTCTAGTCTGGCCAAAGGCTAACAAAATGGAGCACTCAATGAGGATTGAATGTATTTACCTATGGACTAACCAGTTTTGTAATAACGCTTACTTGTTAAATCAACTTAACGGACCTAAATTCCACCATCTTCTACCGAATTTTTAAAAATACCAAAAATCAGGGAATTAATCGGAATTTAATGAAATTTTCAGTGTTGATTTATTAATTGAATAAAAGATATAATGCCCTGATATTTTAATTTAAAAACTTTTACATTTTTCAGGTCAATTAACTTTTACGCACATATATTTGAGGCGTAACACATATTTTAAGATAACATGGTTCAAAGTTAACTGACCTGAAAAATGTAAAGTTTTTTAATAAAATAACTGGTGCATTATATCTTTTATTCATTAATATATCAACACTGAAATTTAATTAAATTTGGTTAATTCCCTGATTTTTAGTATTTTTTTTCTTTTGGTGGGGTGACATAGCGATGGTGGATTTTTAGGTTCGTTAAGTTCGATTTAACCCTAGCTAAATTTCATTAGTAAGGCCTAATACTATGTAGTAAAGTATCTACTATAAACAATCAGTTGTTGCGAGAGAAGACAACTATTTATAAATTTGAAAGAAAGGAAAACAAATAAAACAAAAAAAACAAATAATAATTCATACGTAATAATTTTGTCTAAGATTATCACTTCTTATCACTAATTAATATTACTACTTGTTTTTGACATAGTATATTTTACAAGTATACACTGATTAATTCCAAACACTAAGGGGGGGAGTCTCCATGGTGTAGTGGCTATCATACTCGACTGTTACATTGTAGTAGCCCAGTCTTGCTATTACATTCACTTTCAGACTAATACTCTTGGGAAAGGTATGAAACCCCTCAGCTATGGATTAAATAGTACCACTAACTGTTCTTCTACAAGGATGGTTTTGGCATTTAATAACCCACAAAGTTTGATATGCCATTAAACCAAAAGAACCAAACCAAACCAAACAGATTACCCAATCCCAACAAGAAGACATTAAATAGTACCACTACTGTTTCTTCTACAAGGATGGCTTTGGCATTTAATAACCCACAAAGTTTAATATCATTAAACAAAGACACCAAACCTAAATACCAAAAATTATTACTATTAATTTTAAATTCTATTTTCTTTCAACTTTTTTTTTAGTTGCATTTTTATTACAACTCACTCAGATTATAATTTCAATGAGAATAAGAACAGTGTACATTAGACATAATAATAAAGCACTCAGTGAGACTCAACCTCATGTCCATTTTTGCCTTGGTATTTGAGCCAACTGTTTTTATCAACTGATCTATGGGCGTTTTTGCAGAACCTAAAATCAACCTATCAACTCCATCCTTTATTCTGACATCTCATCATTTTGTTTGTCTATTAATACGTTTGTTCCTTAATCATCCATCTGTTATCAATCTTAACACCCTCTGGTTAAAAATGAGACCATCCAAATAGATAAAATACAAAAATGTGAATACAGATTAATCTCCCTGAGGAAGCAAGCATTGAAATCACTGATGACACCCTCCAAATTGTAATAAAGTCCGTATATATTTAAAGATTAACTTTTAGTTAAGTATTTCCTTCAAGTTTCCTATTGTATACAAGTACCGAGCAATTCTCTGTGTGGCTGTTACGTATCTCCGTGACCAATATATAAGATTTTATGAACAATTTGTAAATACACAGAGCGAATCTGGAAAGGAGTCGGCCTAATAACAGGTCAGGTCTACTGGTGAAACAAATATAATGTTGCAAAACCCGAAATCTGTAAGGTACTGGTGAATCAACTAATGACCTCCTTTATGCATTTCGGCGTGTTTAACAAGAACTATTTCACCCAATTTAAAAATGAAAACATTCCAAATGGAAATTAAAAAAAATTAAATTAAATATTAAATTATATTAATTAAATTAATTAAATTAATTTAATTTAATTAAATTAAAATATTAAAAACCACATTTCAGCGTGTTAACAAGACTATTTCACCCATTTAAAAAATGAAACTTCCAATGGAAATTAATAAAATTAAATTAAATATTAAATTATATTAATATTAAAATTAAATTAAATTAATTTAATTTAAATTAAATTAAAAAATATTAAAAACCACATTTCAGCGTGTTTAACAGACTTATTCACCCAATTTTAAAAATGAACATTCCAAATGGAAATTAAAATAAAATTAATTAAATATTAAATTATATTATAATTAAATTAAATTAATTAATTTAATTTAAATTAAATTAAAAATATTAAAACCCATTTCAGCGTGTTTAACAGACTATTTCACTCAATTTTAAAAATGAAACATTCAAAATGGTCTTGCGTCACTTAAATGCCCAAAGTAAAATTAAAAATTAATTAAAAAAAATTTTTTTAAATTTACGTTTGTTTTAAATTGTTAATTCATTTTTCTATCATTCATGTCTCATTTATTTTTAATAAAAAATATCTAATTGTTTCTTTAAAATAAATTAAATGAATGAATGAATTTATTATTAAGCAAAACAAATAGCTTCTATATATATATTAATACTTGTGTTCCCTTAAGTGTCCAAAGTAAAAATTAAAATTAATTTAAAAAAAAAAAATGAAAGAAAAAAAATTTATGCTTGTTTTTTATTGTAAGATTGAAATTGTGAATTTGTTTTTTCTATCATCAAGTCTCATTTATTTTTAATAAAAATATCTAATTGTTTCTTTAAAATAAATTAAATGAATGAATGAATTTATTATTAAACAAAACAAATAGCTTCTATACATATATTAATACTCGTGTTCCTTAAGTGTACTGCTATTATCATCTTGCAACAACCTCTGGTTAAAAATGCGACCATCCAAAGTGTCCAAGATGAAATGCAAAAATTAAAATAATGATTATCTTGTGTTGCTTATCTGCCGAATTCTTATTTCTTATGAGTGTCATCACCTCAGCTAAATAATGGACTATTCTGTTTTTTATTATAAAGAAAGGGAAGAAAAAAGACATGCTACACAATTAGGCCAAAGAATTTACTATTAAAATGAAAGGGAAGAAAAGACATTTAGAATAAATTGCAGGAATGAGGAAAAATAAGCTTAATTGTGGAATCTGTGTTGAGAAGAAAAAAATTAAAATGAAGGAATTTTTTTTTTTTTTTTAGTGCAGAATAATTTTTACTACCAGGACCTGTGGATATACACAGTATGATAATTTATTTATTTTAACGTTTGATATGTTTACTTAAGAGCTATTGCCAAATAGTTCAGGTTTCTCCAAAAAGATTGTGTCCTATTACAAAAAACCAAACCATCCATTGCAGATGTGAATAAACTTGAACTGAAACGAGATTTTCATTTATCATTTGAAACCAAAAAATATTGGGGGTGGGGGTGGACTTCAACATTGAAATGAGTGAGTTTGAACTCAAATCACGCTCACATTCACACTAATACCCTTGGGAAATGTATGAACCCCCCTAGCTATGAGTTAAATAGTACCACTACTGTTCAACTACAAGGATTGGCATTGGCATAAAATAACCCACGAAGGTTTATATGCCATTAAACAAAGAAACCAAACAATCAAATATATTAATTTATGATATTAATCGCCTATAGAATAAGCTAGATGGGAGCTACACTAGAATGCTGCATGCTGTCTTCAACAAACTATGGAACCAACACCCCACAAGAAAGCAGCTGTCACCCACCTACCCCCTATCATTGAGTAAGATGAAGACACACTTGGACACTGTTGGAGAAGCAAAGACGAACTCATAAGTGACTTTCTCCTGTGGAAACCTACACATGGGCACGCTAGTGTAGGCCGTCCAGCAAGTACCTACATCGATCGGCTCTGAATGGATTCTGGATGCTGCACAGAGGACCTCCCAGGGGCAATGACTGTTTGCAAGAGATTGTCATGGATATCCATGCTACTAATGAGATATGATAATGACCTCTTAAGAAACAACTACGTACGAAATGTAAATATAAACGTACAATGAACATGCTTCCCTAACCTCTAGGGCAATGACTGATAGGGATGGTTGGTGAGAATTGTCAGGGGTATCTGTGCTGCCAGCATAACCTAATGACGAGGATAATGAATTTAATGGCAATAAAAAATGTCCTATGAATCTGTCCCCTTGGTATTCTTTTACTCGTTGATTAATAGATTAATAAATTAACTTTTTTGTTTATTCATTATAGTTTACAATACATTTAAGGTGCAATTGTTACCATTGGTTTCAAGCAGCATGTTTAACCACTTTTTCATCACATTTCTTAACTGGATGAAAGTGGTTAACATGCTGCTTGGAAACCAATGGAGTAAAATTCCACTTAAATGTATGTAACACTATAATGAATAAATAAATACGCTCTTGTACCCAAATCAAGCCTTTTATTTTCAATTATTCAGTATTAAAAAAGACTACCAACATATATATTTAACACCACACACACACACATACAAAACCTCTGAACGAGCAGGATGTGAACACAAGTTCGATTTCTTTAAGCTGAGTTTAGCAGGTTTAAATTCAGAGTTTTCCTTGTAGACTGGTTACCTAACCAAGGTTAAAGAGCCCAGTCTGTCCTAATATTTACCAATAGATGGAGAGAGAATAGTTGGATTCATGTCTTTCCTAAGGGTATTAGCATTATGTGAAATGCAATCAGCCTTGTTCAGGATTTGAACTCGTCTTTCCTACAATGGTAACCATTACATCATGATGCGCCTCCTTATATATATATATATATATATATATATACACACACACACATACACACACTTATGTTCGTGCGACTGTTATCATCTTGCAACACCCTCTGGTTAAAAATAAGACCATCTAAATCATCCAAGGTGAAATGCAAAAAAATGTAAATCCTGATTATCTGGTGTTGCTTATCCACCGAATTCTTATTTCTTATGATTGTCGTCACCTCAGCTAAATAATGGACCATTCTGCCATACTGCACAGAAAAAAATATAAGAAAGATAGAGAGTGGGGGTGAGTCTGTGGAAGCCATAATGCTAATCTGTTTCAATCAAACACAATGAAAACAAGGAAAGAAAGAAAAAAGAGTGAGTGAGAGAGTTAAATCAAGATTATCATACTTTTTACATATTGAAGTATTTAGCAATAGCTCTTAAGTAAACACATCAAATGTTGTAATTAAATTATCATACTGTGGTATATCCACAGGTTCTGTTAGTTATCAATATTCTGGTTCCTTCAGATCTGAAATAAGAGGATTTAACGTTAAAGATTTCATCATTTTCCTTCAATATTTTTCTAAGTACATCCGGGGGGGGGGGGCAATGTTTATTAGCAGTCGTATGATGAAAATAAGGATTCCTTAATGAAAAATTGATATATTGTAAAAAGTACCTGGTACCTATTACTTAAGCTTAATATTTATCACCTAGATGTAGATATATATTTCAGTCAGTCAGTCAGTATAGTGTTAGTTTGGATAACAGCAACTGGCTAAGCACAATGAACTAGTGCCCAAGACAGCTGGTACTTATGGAACTCAAGAATCATCCATTCATGTATTTGGGTGATTCCATTCCTTGAGTCCTGATTGGCTGCTATGATGTCATGAGGCTTCATAAATACTCTGGCATTCTGCAGTAGGATTTCAACAAGGTTAGATCTGTATTGGGTTATGGCTACTTGTTGCCTTGTCTTACCAATTTGACGGTAATTGGAACTTAGTATGCTTATTCTACAATAAACAATTTTTTTTATATATATATCTAGATGATGAATTAAAATAATTTATAATTATTTCAATTTCTTTTAAATACAATAACATAGAATACTTAACATAGTTTAATACTTATACCCAGTCATGGTTAACAGAATAAGAACAGTCTACCCCTTGTTAGTTCAAAGTTCCATGAAGGTTCCTGAGCTCGAAAAAAAAGGTAGACACAAGCTTGACACAAAACACCTGAAGATGGCTGGAAAGTACATAGATCAAAACGTGTATATAAATAATACAGATGAGGACAATAGTCCAAATAATCTAAGTTTAAAAGATGAGGAAGTTGATCTAGCCAAAATAATTCAGATGACCAATAATTAGAGGTTTGTGTGTGTGTGTGTGTGAAGGGGGGAGGGGGCTATTTACCCAAACCATTCGCCTTGGGTCAAATGGGACACAAGGTCACATTTGGGTTAGGACGGGTATCTCTAAAAGTTTTCTTTTGAATTGCTGAATTGTGTGTTGACAAAAAGTTTTTTTTTTTTGGTGGGGGGGTTAAGATTAAATTTGCAATTAACCTGACATAAGCCTGTCTTGTCTTGGCAAAAGACATGAATGGTTTCAATGGATTTAATGAAATAAATGATAACTCAGCCATCTACCTAGGATCCAGCATAGTATCTGTCTGCTCTATGAAAACTGTTCAATATTATATATATATATATATATAGTGTGTGTGTGTGTGAAAGTATGCAAACAGTTTGTTTGATATGGCTATGCCGACAATTTTTGGGAGAATATGTGCTTAATTGAAGTCATACCTAATTTGAAAATTAATTAGTTGATAATTAATGAATTAGGCGAATATATCTGTTCAAATGTAAAGCGTAAGCAAATCGAGAAAAAGTCATTCTCTGTATGTACATTTCGGCCTATTATGCCTCATCAGTAGAGTTATAGACTGGAAGCCGCTTTGTGTGATTCGAACCCTAACTGCCTGGCTGACAGGCAGGGATTCTAACCGTTACACTAGCTGGTCCTCCAGATTTTCGTTTTGTTTTGCAGCAAGTCTCCAAAAATGTAGGATATATCAGTTTATAAACAAAATGAGAAATCTGGAAGGACCAGCTAGTGTAACGGTTAGAATCCCTGCCTGACAGCCAGGCAGTTAGGGTTCAAATCACACACAAAGTGGCTTCCAGTCTATAACTCTGCTGATGAGGCATAATAGGCCTAAATGTACATACAGAGAATGACTTTTTCTCGATTTGTTTACGCTTTACATTTGAACAGATATGCCTAATTCATTAATTATCAACTAATTAATTTTCAAATTAGGTATGACTTCAATTAAGCACATATTCTCCCAAAATATATATATATATATATATATATATATGTTATAGTGTACTTTACAATTAAAAGGCATTTGTTACCATTGGTTTCAAAGCAGTGTATTAGCTGCTTATCCTAAAAAAAAAAAAAGCGCCCATGAAGAGCATTACAACAAATTTTTTTTTTCAGTTATGTTTATAGGTATATATTTTGTGTTGAACCATTCTTTTTGTATTCATCAGTGTAAGCTCCTCCTATAGTGTTCAATTATGGCATAAAGTAATATATATATATATATATATATATATATATATATATATAATATGGGTTCTATATTTATAAATAAACAGTACTCAATATTAGATCGCATAGGAGAGAAACTGTCAGTAACCAAGTGCAGTTGATGCCATGTCCTAGTTATCATAACTTGCGCATTATTTAAAATGAACTTGATTGTTATTAAGAATACATTTCATGATATTTTCATGTTAAAACATGCAGTTGTATTGATTTGAACAAATTTGTATTTTCAATGTAGTTTTATGGTGAAATGAAAATGGTCGACCTAAACATATGGCTTCCTCAAAGTGAAATAAACAAGGTGGGGGGTTACTCCCATTTATGTAGCTAATGTTCAGATTACCTGAGTCTTTATGTTCCTTGATAAAAAGTTGACACAGGGATTGAGTAAAACCAACAAACATCCAAGCCAACCCAAGTTGACTAAAGACCAGAGGAATTTAATTAAAAGTAAAGTTGTCGGGGTGGCCTTAAAGTCGGTATCAGCCAATCAGCAAGGGAGCCTATCCCCTTTTCACTAGCACTAGATCAAGGAGATTGTGTTAGTGTCTGAGGTGGAGCGCCACACCTAACATCAGCTCCGTACTTGACCGCACAGAACCCTGAGCTACTCATATGCTGAGTTGGCGAGGATCAGTATTGAACCAAGAACCTTGTGGTTCCTAGTCAGACGCTCTACCAACTGAGCTGAGTAATGTGTGAATCCAAAAGGACTTGGTTTATTTATTTATTTAACAGCTTATCAACCCCTTATGGGTTATTTAATGCCAAAAATTCATATAATTAATTTGCACACAAAAATACTTTAAACCATATAACTATCAAATATTAATACACACTTCCATGATTTCAAATATTAAACCATCCTGTTGGCAGGGTTTAAGTTGTTTGAAATACGCTAGACTTAGCGCAGGATGGCGTCGTCAGTTATGTTATTGGCTGGCTTCATAGGGGGGTTTCGGTCTTTCAACATAATACCCCCCTCAGCCAGCCAGACCCCGTTGGAGACGATCAAACTCCAACACGCCACCCTTGTGCAACGCCAACAAAAAAACTGACTACGTCAACGCGATCCTCAAACTCTTTATATCTGAATGGCCAATTCTTCAGCCAATCAATGATAAGAGTAGTTGTTATAAACCGGATCGCGCGATTCAGACACGTTTTTTAATAAATGCATTGGCATGGCTAGGATGTTACTAAGAAGAAAAACGCGTTGGATATACGAGACTGAAAGGAATGTAAGTTGTAAGAATATGCTGATTATATCCTCTGCCAAAAGGGTATGACCCCTCTTACTGTCAAAAGGGTATGACCCCCTTACTGTCAAAAGGGTAAGACCCCTCTTACTGCCAAAAGGGTAAGACCCCTCTTACTGTCAAAAGGGTATGACATTAAACTATATCTGTTGGTGAGGCTTCAGTTCTGAAGATCAAAAAATTGGTGGTTTCTAGTCGGACACTCTACTGACTGAGCTAAACTGATGAGCTGAAAAAAAAAACACAAGACGTCACCACCCTGTCGGTGGAGCGTTAGAATGCACTGACTGCATCTCTGCAGAGGGGTAAGACTCCCCCAATGGGGCCACCTGTTGGCCGTGGGTGGCGACCCGTGATGCTTAAGGATAGAGCCCAGGTGGATGACCAGTTCATGACATGCAATACTCCACTTTGGCCCTATCTTGGGCTAGACGGGCAGTCGGAGAGGCTCCCTCCGATCAATCGGCTGGTCACGTCAAGCCCTAGCACCTATATGATTGCCCCACCCCTTTTTATCATATGGATGCTAGAAGGCGGTGGCTGTGGGTCTACATGTCCTGGGAATGACGTTAAACTCTATCTGATGGTGAGGTTCCAGTTTTGGAGGTTTGGGGAATATGGAGCACCCCTTCATCACCATTGCTCCCTGGTCCACTCTGACCCGGAGTGGTAGTACCTGTTAGGGTCCCATCTATGGGTTAAATAGAAAATTGTATTTATTAAAAAAAAATTGTGTATCCATTAAAAATTAATTTATTTCAAAACTTTATCGGCATTAAATGACCCACTGAGGTTGATATGCCGTAAAACAAACCAAACCAAACCAAACAAGACGTCAGCTATCTCCGTTGATCATCAAACTTTTCTCCCTTTGAAATGTGAACATGATATTTCTTCTTCATAAATTTCAATGAACATTCACATCACCATCATTTTAATTCTGTGGTTTCTATTTTATCTCCAAGATGTTTACTAAGATATTTTAAAATTAAAAATTAATAAATCTTATAATTGAGATTCGCTGTCTGTAACAAAAATTATATTACTGCTTACAACACAATACCCTCAGGAATTGCGTAAGTTTATCAATGAGTATTTAATTTATAGTGAAAATCGTTAATACATAAAATATATCTCATTTATTAACTATGTCTCTATGAAAATCTCAGATTTGCCTCAAAACAGTGTGTGTTAGTAGTGCGTTTTAAAATCCTGCAATGTGTCTTATATAATACATAGAATAAATCTTATTTATTAACAAGGTCTCTATGAAAATCCAATCTAGATTCACCTCAAAACAGCCCATGTTATTGGTGCATTTAAAATCCTGCAATGTGTCTTATATATATCACTAAGAAATAAAGGTTAACATGATATATGTTGTGGTTAATTTGCATACTGGTTTTATCAAAACTGGGTTTAATAAATAATTACTTGGTTTTATTAATCTATTATTGTTTTATTCTCCAATGTATTAAAATCAATCCTATGAATGATTTTATATAGAAATCAATTAAAATAAGTAATCATTTTATATGCATTCTTATTTAATTTTGTTAGTCTTTCTAATTTGATATATTTCATTAAATCAAAACTTAAATACTTACACCTGGAGGGTGCATATTCTTGCTAGTCAGTCAAATATATCTAAATCAATTTAATATATTCATTAAGTTTTGACTAGTCTGGCACAGGATCACCACAATTGAGCTTTCAGTAAAGATTGAAATCAATTCATTCACAATAATCTTTTGAAATTAACCAATGTTCTGTAACAGTGAAATCACAGACCCAAAACAACAGATTACCAAAGTTAAGCAGTGATGATCCTGTTCAGTACTTAGATGGGTGACCACTGAGTGAGACATGGGATGTAACATTTTTTGCAAAAAAGAGACAAGGTTGTTTGTGTTTCAATTTGCACTCATTTGAACCCATCTTTTCCCTGCCCCCTAAATATGGCATCTTCTTTAGCGTTGGTATGGCAACCAATCTAGGAAACAAGAAAGTTTGACTTCAGATCAGCTTAAAAATTAACTGTCACATCTCTGTGGCGAAGGTATTGGGTTTTTGTTTTTTGTAATCCAGTTATCTTTCTCTTAGACTGGTTACCCACCAAGGCTAGAGAGCTTAGTCTTTCTTACTGTTTATTATGCCAGTAAAGCTTCAGTGATATGATCATACTCTGTATCCTTCCTTCATAAAATTTAGATTTTCATAAAGACATCATTAATAAATGAAATATATTTTATGTATTAATGATTTTCGCTATAAATTAAATACTCATGGATAAATATTTACTGTAAGCAAACTTGGGTTTGTGTGCCAGAATAAGCAAAGCTTAGTAAATAACAAGAACCCTAAATAATTTTGATGTTTCAGACTGTTGTCCTTATCTTTATTGTGGTATGTATAAACACAACTTTTTAGCTGCTGTATCCTTGGGCCTTCTTCAGGTATTTCCTGTTTATCTGAATATAGTAATGACCTAACCTGGGAAATCTTTTTTAATAGTTTGACTGTGTCGAAGAATTTTTGAAGATCTTATTCAAATAATAACATCATTGTTTTTTGCATGCCTATCATTCTGACAAGTGTCATGAGAAGTATCACGATCAAATAAAAAATAAAAAATAAATGTTTATTGGCGTTTCCTGTACAACTCGAGGTGTAAAATCCGAGGGGTCTTTTTTTATCTTTTTTATTTTTTAAAGTAAATTACTTTAAAAAATAAAAAAAGATAAAAAAGACTTTTGATCAACCATCAAACTATTAAAAATGATTTCCAAGGCTGGGTGATTACTATGCTCGGATACACAGGGAACACTTGAACAAGGCCTGAGGATACAGCATCCTGAACATTGTGTTTATACATACCACAATAACGATGAGGACAACAGTTTGAAAAATCAAAATTATTTAGGGTTCTTGTTATTTACTAAGTTTTGCTTATTCGGGCTAGCATTCCCAGTTGATTTTTTTATTTGAGGTTATTGTTATTTAATCATGTTAGTTATATAGAGCTTTGTAAATGGAGTTCAAAACTGTTTGAATTATGAATTATGTTCAAAAGTTATGAGGATTTAAAGCTCCAAATTTGGGGTACAAAAGTTGACATGATTTTGATTTAAAAAATGTCAACTTGTGGATCAATTCAGAACAAAATTGAAACCGACGTAAAAAATAATTCAATTGTTAAAAACACATAAAATTTACATATTTAGAAAGGTTTTATTTTATTTCCAACCATATAAATATTTTAAAAATTGGATGAGAAATAGGCGATCAATCACTATTTAATCTTTACGGTCTGGATAAATGATGCCTAGTTGAAAGTTGTTTACGTTACAGAAGAGACAACTGAATTTGAGGTTTTTTTTTTTTTCAAAATCCAAAGTTTCAAAGCAAATCCCTGACAGTATACAATTGTTTTTATTTCACATTTTATATGGAAATAATCCTAAGGCTGTCTAGTATTCGACACTAGTGTTTTTTTTTTTGCTTATCTTAAATTTTTTGAAAAAAAAATCGCTTTTAACTTTGGTCTATTGTAGTTTCACTCCCAAAAGAAAAAAAACAAATTTCTTCTTGTAGTTAAAACTGTCACCTATTTAAGTGTACAATTTCAAGAATATTGAAAAAGATTAACTACTTTGATTTTACGAAAAAAATAACACAGAAAATTCGACCGTGGAACAAAATTTCTATCACTCATTTTCGGCTAATTTAACACAAAATACTATTTAACTCGCTGTAAAAGATAATTCAATGGATAAAAAACACAAAAATTACATATTCAGAAAGATTATTTCATTTTCTTTCCAACCATATAAATATTTTTTTAAATTGGGCCCGAAATACGCTAGTAATTACCTTTTTTAAGCTGATAAGGTAAAAATTACGAGATTGTTTACATTTGAAAATCGAGTAAATTTGAGTTTTCTTTTCAAAATTAAAACTTTGAGTAAAATCCCTGACGGTATACAATCGTTTTTATTTCACAAATTATATATGGAAATAATCCTCAGCCTGTCTTCTATTACTGGTATAGTGCTTTTTTTCTAGGCCCCGTGGAAGCGAAAATACAATAGAGCAAATTTCTTTAAAAAATATAAGAGAAGCAAAAAAAAAAAAAAAAAAAAGTCCTATTTGTACTTCCAGGTGTCTTCTAATTGAGTGTAAAATTTCAAGAATATTGATAAAAATTAGCCACTAATATTTTGAAAAACAAAGTAGTGTGTAAAAATTAGTCTTAAAAAAAAAAAAAAAAGTCATATTTTATGTTTTCATTTTTTCAAAGCAAAAATATCATTTTAACTTGCTGTAAAAAATTATTCAATAGATAAAAATACGTCAAAATTATATATTTAGAAAGATTATTTTCTTTTCTTTCCAACCATATAAATATTTTTAAGATGGGTTCAGAAATACTCAAGAAATTGCAAATTTTACTGATTAAGGTCACAGATTTGAAAATGTCCGCATTTATCAGCTAAATGCTTGTAATGCTATTCTGGCACACAAACCTAAGTTTGCTTACAGTAAATATTTATCAATGAGTATTTAATTTATAGTGAAAATCATTAATATATAAAATATATCTCATTTATTAATGATGTCTTTATGAAAATCTAAATTTTATGAAGGAAGGATACAGAGTATGATTCATATCACTGAAGCTTTACTGGTATAATAAACAGTAGGAAAGACTAAGCTCTCTAGCCTTGGTGGGTAACCAGTCTAAGAGAAAGATAACTGAATTTAAAAACAAATCTATAGAAAGTCCATTGACTTTAACTTTGTGTCTGGAAACGGTTGCTATGACACTGGTAATAAAATCTGTATTCGTCTTTATCCTTCGCTTGGATAACATTTTGATAGAATAGAGATGGAAATTATTAGTCTTCCATAGATCCATTATTAAATTTTGGGTAATTTATGAGGAAGTGCATCCCGGTCCCCTGCCTCCGAAATTGCTGCCCGGTGAATTTTAAAATAACGACCCCAAGCTTCGGCACCACATCTGTGTTACTTGAAAGAAAACAACCAACTTAGGGCGTTAAATGTATTTTGGGGAGGGGGGGGGTCTCTTTTTGTCTTAATTCGTGTTTATTTATCGTAATAAAAGAAAATCTTAGTATTTAATAGATAGATAAACAATAGGTAACACCTATTTTACCCAGTGAAATTTACCTCTCCTCTATATTTAACACAATGAAACTTGCAGAAGCTTTGGGTTGTTATTTTAAAATTCACTGGGCAGCAATTTCGGAGGCAGGGGACCGGGATGCACTTCTTCATAAATTACCAAATTTTGAAATTCCCCCACATCAAGGTTCAAATTCATGGGCTCAGAAGTAATAGATGAGCTACTTAGAAAATCAAATAAGTTTATAGCAGCAATGAAATAATAATTAAAAAAACTCATTTAACTTTAAGAAATTTACTTGCATATTACAAAACATTACAAAAAGCAGATAGAACAAAATTGAACAGCTCAAATAAATGAATAATCGATTATCTCAAATTTTGGAGTACAGAGTTGATCTTATTTGAATCAGTTATAACAATATCAAGCTTCATGGGCCTGAAATTTTGATATATCAATTCTTTCCATATGTCATGGAAGCAATAGGGAGGGAAAAATTTTTTAAAAAGAAGGGGTGGAGATATGCATACATACACGAGGGTGTGTCAAAAAGTAATGCCATTTTGTTTAGTACAGGTATAATTACCAACACGGGAACATGTATCATACATCAAAATGAAGATGGTACTCTGTGGATCACATCCGTACTTCTCCACATAGTCAGTCACTGTTTCTCTCAATAGTGAGGTTCCACCTTTGAATGAGAGCATGCATCCCTGTTGACTGTCTTTTTGAACCACTTCTTCACTACAGATTTCATTTCCTTGCCACTCTATGTTTGAAAGGCAAACATTATTCCAGTGATGGGGTAGTGAAAGAAGTGGCTCAAAGAACAGTCAATAGAATCTTATGGGACTGGGATAAATGCTCATTATATATATATATATATATATATATATATATATATATATATATATATAATATAATATGGGTGCTAAATTTCTAAGCAGACAGTACTCAATATTATTAAGTGTTTGTATTTGAGTTAAGGTAACATGGATATGGAGTCAACAGCTGGTTACTGACAGTTTCTCACCTATGCGATCTTCAGAAACAAAAACTTGTCTTTGGTTTGAAGACTACATAGGTGTGAAACTGTCAGTAACCAGGTGTTGACTCCATGTTCACGCTACCTTAACTCAAATCTTTTTTTCTTAAACATATGTATATAATTTTTTTTTTTACCGAGACATTTAATCTAAGTTGAAAAATAAAAAGTTTAACAAAAAATAAAACAAAAACTAAAAGCCATGAAAAAAGCAAAAAATTTTTATTGTTTGGAGAAAGAAAAAAAAAAAAAGAAAAAAAATCAAAACAAAAAAGTCTTTGCAATTTTGAGATATTTTACAGTCTCAAAATCAAAAGGTGAATATACTTTTTTCTTGTTTTTTTTTTTTTTTTTTTTTTTGTGGGTTTATTTTGTTTTTTACAAGACTGCTTATTTCTTGTGCAGAAGACATGGACAAAATCAGCTGCAGAACAACTCATCTTGGGATTTTTTTAAAAATACAACAAAAAATTTGTCATCTTAAAATGCAGAAAAAAGTCCTTCAAATTTGAAAATTTCAGCTTCATAATCATCTTTTTAAAAATCAAATAAAAAAAAATAAAAAAGACCTAAAATGTGTTGTCTCAGGGGGTAAAGAGAAAATAAAAAAAATAAATCAAGACAACACTAGTGAGACAAAAAAAAAATGTTGAGGCGGAGAGAAATAAAAGGGGGTTTTCCCACAACAAACATTTAGGAGAAATTATTTTGGTAAATTAAAAAAAATTTAAGAAAAAAAGACAGCAATATTACCATTGGTTCACAGCAAAGGTTTGAAAAAAAAAAAAAATTAGGGAGGAGAGAGGGGTAAAAAGAAAAAAAAAAAAAAAAACTGCCCTTTAAAATTGTTTTTTTTTTTTTTAATTATTATTTTACTCTTCCAACATTTCATTTTTAAGGGAAAAAAATTAAATCCAACAGGACCCTGAGAACCTTACAAATTAAAAAAAAGAAAAAAAAAAAAAGAAAAAAGGTTACATTAACTGAATGACAAAGGAAAATAGTTAAACAAATCTGGAATACTGTAGAGAAATTAAAACTTTAAAAAAAAAAAAACTCACCCAGGTAACCCAATTTTTTAAATTATTTTGTTACATATATAAACAGTACTTAACAATAAAAGACAAATTTTACATTTTGTTTCCCTGTGTAATAACACAATACAACTTACATGACCAATATAGACCATATCCACCCAATTTATCTGTCACAATATAATATTCCCTAATATGGTTATGATATACTCCCCTCCCCCAGGTTACATTACATTTTGATAAGAGACAACATTACCACCAATACTGACCATTACCCCCTCCCACCCCTTTCACATGCCTGCCACAATGTAGGTGATATTATTATTATTATTATTGATATTATTATTATGAATATAAGCCAGATTTCCACCCTCCCAATTTGTTCAAACTTTCCACAATACACAACATTACTTTTAGAGATATCTTGACACCCCCACCCCTTTCAATTTTCCACAATATGACACAAAATTATTAATATAGATCAAGTTCCCCTTTCCCTTGCCACAAAATACAATACAGTCAGATACATTTGCAATATAGATTATATAGGTTTTTATTATCCTATCATTTCTTTTACCAAATCAGCTTTTATGGTAAACAAATCTTTTTTCTCTCTTCTTCCCCCCCTTTTGCCCAAAAAACATCGAATTAAATCAAACTTTTTATTTGCCTCTTCTTAATTTACGAGGTAACCAGAAAACACTAAATATTCAGATGATTTACAAATCTCAAAATATTACTTCAATCCCATCCCAGAACTTTGCAAATATTAAAATTGGATTTTTCCCCAGTTTTCTTTTCTTTGTTTTATTTTGTTTTTAAATTTGAAATTTATTTTCAACCCACTAAAAAGGATTTAATTTTTGAAATAAATAATATATTTGACCCATGAAAGATAAAGACCAGTTGAAATCCCCACCCCTTCATAATATCTTTTACTTACCATTCCAATAAAAAAAAAAAAAAAAAAAAAATCTTTGCATTCCTGATTATTTTATGCTATATAATGTTGGTCTTGTAATGAATTTGTTGCACTTTTGATGCATAGCCTTGTGCCAGACTTTGTCAATGAAATTTTTTTTTTCTAAATCTTGGCTTTTTATATTTTTAGGCCAATAACATCATTCTCTTGTTTTGAATATCAGTGATATAGAAGTTGAGAAGAAAAGAATTTAACTAAATGATCACCCCCCCCCCCTTCGCAACCAAAATGAACAGAAGAATACTGGTGGGGAAAGAATTCAATGAGGAATTCATTTTGGTTGGTTGAATTTTATGGCATGTCAACCCTTGTTGGGTTATTTTATGCTGGAGATGTTTTATTTATTCTTGATGGTATTCAATTTTTCTTTCTTCAAACTCATTTTTTTCTATTTAACCCATAGATAATACCCCAACAGGTACTACCACTCCAATTGATTTTGGTTGTGGGTAGATAGAGAGAAAGAAACATTTTGAAAATGTTAGAAGATAGGGAAAAAAAAAAATTTTTTTTTTAAATCTCCATGAATGCAATACAAAATTGACTTCTTTTCTTCTTTCTGATTTTATCACAAAAATTTATATTCACTTACGATACGCACAGAACCCGAGGGATATTAAAAAGACCTCACAAAATATTGATGAAAAATAACCCAGAATTATTTTGTTTACCAAAAATTAATTTAAACATTTTTTTTTTCCAAATTGCAGACCAAACATAAATCTCCCAATTGCCAAAAACCAAAGAGAGAAGCCATTTTCAGTTATTCAGTTTTAACAACTTTAAAATATTTTATGATTTTCTTTTGCACATTCAAGTGATGAACCAATAGAGTATGAACCGGGGGGCGGGAGGGGGTATAAATGTGGGGAGTGGGGTTACAAAAAATCTTGTTTATTTTTGCCCTCCTTTCTGTAGACTGAAAATTAGAAGAAAAAAAGAACTCTTATACTTCACTGTTAAGGACAGATAATTAGGGGGCGGAAGAGGGATAGTTTATGAAAGAAGACCCTTTAAGAAAATCTCAGTAAATCTTCTAGCTTTGCTTTTTTTTCATTTTATCTTCATTTTTTTAGATCATTGTACATAAGAGAAACAATACAACTTCAAGTGGAGCTTATATATATATATATATATATATATATATATATGGAAAAAACAAAGGATGTTTACAAATGCATGGGCTCATCAGGAGAGAATGTGCAAACCGTTTCGGGGCCTTCCTCTCTACGGTTTTAAAAAGCAACACCGGCCCTACCACACTGATGTGAGGACCCTCGCAATATCTGCCACACACTGTCACCGCACATGGATGAGCCCATGCATTTGTAAACATCCTTTGTTTTTTCAATATATCATATTCACACTGTCGGATTAATTTCCATTTTATTTCATATATATATATATAGGGAGAGAGAGAGAATGCTTTTGGTGGGAAGAATTGACAAAATATTTACACTGATGACCAAGACAATTACATCAGAATCTTAGAGATACAAAAAAAACAAAAAAAACAGAGAAACCCAAAACAAACATGTAAATCAAATAACTTTGCTCTCATTTTTTATAAAAGTTGAGGAGATTAGGTGTTTGTCTATGAAAGTGAGAGCAGCATTTAGTGTTTGGTTTTAAAACATTATCATTATATTTTCTTTTTGTTTAACAGCTTTCTTTCATTCCTTTTTTGAACCCTTGAAAAATCTGTTGGTTGGGGGTTAGAATAGCAAATTGGGGGGGTTTAGATTTGATAATACAACATTCCCAAATGATGGTGTAAGGTGCGGGGGAGAGAGAGAAGGGGTGGGTGGGTCCATACTGAAATTGTGTTATGGTTTATTAAAGAGGTGGGGAAAAGGCTGGGGTGGGGGTGAGTCAAGCCGAGGACAGTAAAAAAAAAAAAAAAAAAAAAAAAAAAAAAGATAGCCATATTCAAAATGTCCTTGTTTTTATCACTTAATGATAAAATCATTCATGTAGGCAATCCTCATTGTTGTACAATGTAGCGATTATGGAGAATCTGCTTGGACTAGTACAGCCAAGATATTGACAAAGAGAGAGGTTACATTTATATATATATATATATATATATATATATGCTTTTGGAAATTGGTAGAAATAATTTGAGATTATATAAAAACCAAAAGCAAAAAAAGACTACCGATTTAGTCAGAGTTGTCTTTAGGGATCCGTTTGAGAAGGGGAGGGGGGTGGCTTGGCAGAGATGAAATCAAATATTGATGAAGTAAAGAGAAATTTTACAATGTTAATGTGGAGGGTGCAACAAGTTTTTCCTTCCTTTAAGAAATTCTCCCTAATTTTCACAAAAACTGTTGACTTTGCTCTATAGGTTTACATAGTAAACAAAGAATTTTGCAGAATGGGAAATATTTATTCATTTATTAAAATTATACTGCAGGATTATATTACTAGGTTAATGAAAGATGAGCTGCGAGGAGATTTAAAGGAAAGGAAAGAAAAAACAAAACTCGCTTCTTTTTAGATTTACATTTTTAAGCCAATATTTCTGGTTATTTTTAGATTTAAATTCTGCAAAACAAAATTGAAACTTATTCTAATTAACACATGATTAAAATAATCATGGGTAAAAATATTTAAAGATTATTTTATTTTGTTTTGCATATGTCTAACTTTGACTAAATTTTATAGGAACCAAATCAAAAATCCTGCAGCATTCTATTTGTGAAATATCTCCAAAATTCTAAGAAATTTTAACAAGAGAAATAGTAGTAATCTTTTCTTAAAGATTCAAATAAAAATTTTATTCCTAAATTAGAAGAAATGTCAAGAAAAAAAAAAGTCAAAATATTGTATGACATGTAGAAGTTTAATTGTGATTAATAAACATAAAATCATTAATTTATGGAAATAATGTTTGAAGCTAGAGTTTAGTTGCCATCCTTCCAATTATGCTGTAATTTATAACTCACAAAATTATCAGTTATGTAGATATGCCAATTTTTTATGGGTGGGGCTAAAAAAATTAGGTCTTTTTAAAAAAAAAAAAAAAAAAAAAAAAGTCTTTGCAATTTTGAGAAATTTTTTCTTGAATATACTTTATTTATTATGGATAATTTAAGTGGAATTATTGCAATAAAAAGATTTTGATTGTCTTCACATTTTTCTTCTTTTTAGGATTGTGACTCTTTTAGAAGAGAAGAAATGAACTTCCCTTGTTGTCATGGGGACAGTTTTAAATTGGATTACCCTCAGGTTGACAGTAAATTATGTCCCCAACAATCCAAATCAATATGTTGACATTTAAAACATCAAGGACAGAAAAAGTGAAATCTTAACTGAGGCTTAGGATTTTTTTTTTTACTCTCTTTAGGAGGAGGTGGGGTGATGGTAGTGGGGTTAGGCCTAATAATAACAAAAGTCTGCTTAACTAAAGTTCATAAAGACAGAAAAAATAATTTTGAGGATAGAGAAAAAGTTTAAGCCAATGAATTAACAAAGGAAATAATAATTTAAAAAAATAAAAAAAAGAAGAGACACATTTAAATGTTGCAGAAGTTCATCTTGGATTTTTAACCAAAAAAGAGATTATCTTAATTATTGAAGTGTATAAAATGATAAGTGTGTCTGGATGGAATTTATAAACAGCTAAAATTAGATATAAGAAAAAAAAATCTAATATTATTTCCTTCTCGAAATTGAAATCAAAATTGGTGGAAAAATTCTTTGGCTTGATCAAAATGTAATATAAAAAAAATAGAGGGGAGAGGGGAGAGGGATTTTTTGGAGGAGAAGAAAGAAAGAAAGAAAAAAAAAAACAAGTTGTTTGGATGAACAATGATAAGAAAATTAATGTGTCCGGGGGTGGGTGGGGTGTTTAGTCTAGTTATTTCATTTATTTATTTTTTTATCTAATTTTTAAATTTATATGCAAATTATATTTTAAAGTTAAACACAAATCAAATAACCATATTTTATTACAAGAAATGGACTTTCTAGTAAAAATATTTGAAATAATGATATTAAAATTACACTATTAAGTGAAAGAAATTTTATTTCAAATTAGGACAGGGGGAGGTGGAATCATCCCACATTTGATCTTTTACTTATAAAAATATGTAATACAAAATAATAGTAACATAAACAGTGTTATCTTTTCTTAAAAACTAATTAGTTTCAGTGACAAAAAAAAAAAAAAAAAAAAAGTATTTTTTTTCTAGAATATTTTTTCCATTTACATAATAAAGGAATCCTTTCATGTTCTGGTTATTTTTCTCCTTCAAAATAAAATGTATAAAGTTATCTTCAAATTAATTCTATAAGACCAATAGCATTTTGTGTGTGTGTGTGTGTGTGTGTGTGCTTAGCAATATAAATAAAGCACTGCATGAATAATAATATTAATGTCAATTTATTTACTTGAAATAATATCTTCAATGCATTTAATAACATTAAAGTAAACTATTTTACAGACGATTATTTTAATATTTCTCTTGATAAAAAATGCTCCTAAATCTTAAAGGAATCAGGAGAATGGAAATGGAACTCTCTAAGATTGACATAAAACATTGTTTATAATACTGCAAAATATTTACTATACCAGAATAATATTGAGTTTTTCAAGTTTATGTAATGGAAAGAAAATTAAATGGTTATGTTTGTATCAATTTTTAAGGGAGATAATCCAGTGTACAGAAAAACAGGCAACGTTATATCGTTGTTTAAACATTAAAAAATAAAATAAAGGAAGGGAAAAAAAAAATTACTTGATATAATCATTTTTATTTTTCATTCGTTTTCATTTCTGTGGTTGGCATAATAAAGAATTATCATTGCAGGAAAATGAAATTGAGAGAATTTAAGTTTATGATTTAATGGAAACTTTTAAATCTTTTCAATGGATGATTTATTATTATGTCCATTTATTAATCTCATTTGATAGGAATTAAAAAAAAAAAAAAAGAAGAGAGAGAGAGAGAGAGAGAGAGAGAGAGAGAGAGAGAGAGATAAAATAAAACTATTCTTTTAACCAGAATTATTATATTGTAAGTGAAAAAAAATAACATTACTTCATGGATTGAATGTTATCTAAAGTAGAAAAGAGAGTAAGGAGAGAGAGAAGAAAGTAGGGAGAGGAAAGTCAAAGAGAATTGGATTTAAGAATAACCAACTTTTTGTTTTATTAGAAAATGGAAAATTAGAAGAGTCTTCTTTTTCTATATTTATTCTAAATAATCTTGGTTTTAAAATTAAAAAATAAATTTCTTTTAAGAAAATTTCTTGAACTTGTAGATGACACAAATAGTCAAAAAGATGAATAGGATGAACGAATGTTATAACAACTCCAGAGACATTAATGATTAACGATCTTCATTTTTTGGAGTCAAAAATTATTTTACCTTACAAAACTTGATTTCTCTTCATTGAACCATTATATGGTTCGGTTTTATGTTTCGGCATTATTCTATGAGGGGAGAGAGAATTTTACAGAGGAAAGTAGTGACCCCCTCCCCCCAAAAAACAGTCATTAAAGAGGAGTTTAGAGGTTAAATGGTATATATTGCAAAAAAGACAATGAACAACTCTGACTGACCGATGCTACAAGGTGAAAGATTTGTTTGTTTATCAAAAATCGGCCCAATGAGGATTGCCCCAAGAAAGGTTGAAGGTAGGGGGATATGGGGAAAGAGGGAGACCAAAGGACATAAAACATCATTCACTTCTTTTCCTTTTATTTATTTTATTTAAATAATGGAAGCAGAAAGATGATTAAAAAAAAAAAAAATGTCCCAGCCTTTTTTTTCTTATCAGATCAATTACTTCAAACCATGACGGGGGGATGGAGAAAAGGGCCAATTTATTTATTTTTCATTTCAGGGGGGCATTCAAGATGACAATCTTATAGATTTTCAAAGATTTCAGGGGGGCAAGGATATGCATAATCCATAGCTTTGTTACACAAAGGCAGCCTTCGATATACATTTGCAGGAAAGACAAAGCTTATGTTATCTATAGAAATTTCTTTTTATGAACTTGGGTTTTTTTTTTCTTCTTCAAAAAGTAATAATACCAATAGCTTAGTAGATACAATTATAGTTTCCCTTTTATAAATATTTTTTGACAAAGAATTCATAATTTCAATATTTGTTGCAGATTCAAAAAAAAAAAAAAAAAAAAAATTAATTTCAAAGATTTTTTTTCTTCCTTCACGTGTAATCCATCTTACATGTTTTTTCTTTCTTTATTTTCCTTAATCAACTGTTCTTTGCAAGGGGCAGAGAACTCTTGAAAAATCAACTGTTCTTTGCAAGGGGCAGAGAACTCTTGAAAATTGTGTCCTTTCTTAGCATTTTGAAAGTCAATAATAAATTGGGATGTGGGGGGGGGGAACCTTCTTTAGTAGAAAGTCTTGGATGAACATAGATACAAAGGAATTACTCTCCTTTGCTAACTGATCACTAATGATGAAAGGGTTGGGTTTTTGGGGGGAGGGGGGAGTCTACTTCAGTTGATTCTGATATTGAAATACACAGAAAAAAAAAGGGTAAGTTGTTCTCCAGCCATGTTGATTCTAGGATAATGTTGGCATCGGTAATAAAGCCAGCCTAAAGGGAAGTGGTCAGCACCAACTGGCCACAAATGAGAAATCTTTGAACAATAATTGGTCTTCAGAGGTCAAAGGTCGATTGTCTTTGGAGGGGGTTAATATAGCCTTTTCAGAGGTGAATTCTTCATCAAAGTTGCTGACATCTTCGAGGTGTTTCTGAAAAGAAAAAAGAAAACTTTCTCAATAAATAATGTTTAAATGGCTATGAAAACATTTTCTAAAAAGATACACAGTAATGTTAATAGTTGAATAGCTAAGAAATAGACAATTAATTGAATTATTGTTCAATGGGGAAATTTGAAGAAAAAACTTTTTTCTATTAATTTTAGGTAAAAGTTAACTGCATTCTTTTTTTTTTTTAACTAGAGATTAAATATTTTTTTAAAAATATTTTAAATCAAAAATAGAATTTGAAAAAAAAAAAAAAAAAAAAAAAGACCCCCCCCCAAAAAAAAAACTTGTGTATACACCTTATGATAAATCCTTCAATGAGTTTTTAATCTATATTATACTAATAAACCTAAAAAGATGAACTGCTTCAAGAGACTTTTTAAGATTCATTGATAAATATTTATGAATGGGAGTAATTTCACACCATCTAATCTTTTTTAAGTTAAACTAATGAAAAAAAAAAAAAAAAAAAAAAAAAAAAAAAAAAGTTAATGATCTGATTCCAAATCAGAATAAATAGAATTTCTGAACCTTGACACCAATAAGCACCCCAGGTGAGACCTAGATTCAAAAGGACATGTTTTAATTGTAATCTCTACATAATAAAGGGTAGTTGTGTGTGTGTGTATGTATGTCCGGAGGAAACTACAAACATAAAACAATGAATGATAAAGTAAATATAGGTACACATTCACTATCACCAGATATTGCTTTTTGAGTAAAAAAATAATAAAGATTTGATTTATATTCGGGAAGGTAATTAAGAAATAGAATTTAAATGATAACAGTGAAATTTTTTTTTTTTTAAATAGTAGACATTAACGTTTCTTTTCAGAGTGGCTGGATCAATGCAAGGTCTTTTTTTATGTAGGGATTTTAATGGGGCATATTACGAGGATCCAAATCACGATTCAGTAATAGATCTGCAGGACTAAAAAAAAAATTACCCCCCCTTACCCAAGAGATGCCAGGTAGCCCCTTCTAGGATTCTATAATTGTTCTCAGAGAAATCCAGAACATTTAATGTGCATAAATTATGACAATTTTTATATCATTTGTTTTATACAAGATTTTATTTTTTATTCCATTGTATAACAAAAAATAATTAAAGATATTTAATAAAGATTTTTTTTTTAATAATTTTTTTCCCCCCAGATGTTTTCAATACAATGAAGTTAATTAAAAGTAAAACATTTCAGTTCTATGTTTTTATTTTATCTTCCAATGTTTAAATTATCTTAAAGTAATCTTCAAATGATGTAAAAAAGAAAGAATTTCCTTACCACAGTTGGAACAAACGGAGGTCGAGTCTTTTTCATAAGAAGGTCATCCCAATTGACCGTCTGGATAAATAAAAAGAAAAAACAAACAAAATCTTTTAGGACACATTTCAAAATGGCAGTTTTAAGAAAGAACAAGAAGAAATGATATTAACATAGAAATTAAATTTATTAATCAAACCAAACCACATTGCTAATTTTTATTTATTATCTTATTTATTACTCAGATCGATTTTAAATATGTTAATTAAAATTATACTCTAGGATGCACCTTCTTTATCGTCATGTATCAGTATTTTTTAAATCATTTTTAAAATTTAAAAATACTAAATTTTAAGAAAAATGACTACTTTATAAGCTTTTCTTTTCATCAGTGAGAAAATGCAATTTATAGATTAGACACTGAATATTTCTTCAGGTACTTCTCGAACTTGGGAACCATCTCGGACTCGGGGAACCTTCTTGTCGTAATCGGGAGCCATCATAGAACTTTGAACTTAACCCTTTATTCAGTCCACGGGGGTATCCTGTTCTCATTCTGCTAACCATGGCTGGGGTAGAGGTGTTAAGCTGTGTTAATTATTATTCTATGTTACTGCTGCCCTTGACCAGGATTGAACCTGCAGTCTAGAATAACTGTCACTTAGAGCAGTCTTAACCTAACTCCTTTATCCACTAGGCTATGTGTCGGCACATTGGCCAAAACATTGTACAGATAACAATGAAGATGAGGACAATAGTACAAATAATACTAATTATCAAGCCTCATCTCAAAAATTCAGAGAAATAGTAAAATTTATAATTTTTTTTTTTGTCTTATCAAGAGATGATAATGGACTTGATATTGAATATTATACAGCAGTTCAGCTCTATATACATTTTAATCCCCTTAACAAGGAATTGAAATGGTAGATCTGCAGCTATAAGTTATTTCATATGTAGAAGTCTCATTTTATTTAACAAGTTGAAAATTTACAAGATATAGTATTCCATATTTAAAATTAAAAAATTAAAAGTCACTTACTCTGAAAAAGCCTTGCTTCTTCACATCTTCAGCATCTCTTTCACTTGATCCAAGACGCCTTTCTGGATTTCTTCGTAATAACTAAATTACAAAAAAAAATAAAATAAATTACTTCAACATAAACATACAATTTTAATTTTTTTTTTACAATCAGTTTTACCTGGTTAACTCTCCAGCCTTCTTCATGTGAACTGAAAACCCTATTTTGATGAAATCTAAGCAAATATTAATTTTAGGTGTCCAATCTTTTTTTCAGACAATTTGGGTTTATTGGGAAAATATTTACTGATAGATATTTTATATAATTGATGTCATGAGGTGTTTTTATTTTTATTTTTACAGTTGTCATTATTGAAAAAAAAAAAAATGTTTTTCTCTCAGAAGAAAAATGGATCTAAAGATTTTATGTGAAGATATCAAAATCAAATCTACAAATTATGAGGAAGGAAAAAATTTCTTTATCAATGGTAATTTTTTACCTTAAAAAAAAAAAAAAAAAAAAAAAAAAAAAAAAAATCAACTATTGAAAAAAAAATCATTCAAATTGATTTTAATCTGTTAAATAATATTTTTGTTTTGCATTTTACAAATTTGACTGATCTAGTTCTTCTGATTGATATACTGGACGTTTAAATGTTCCCAATAGTAAAAAAAAAAAAAAAAAAAAAAAAAAAAAATAATTTAAGCAAAAACATTTTTTTTAAATAAAAGGAAATCAACACACATTTATATTAGTTTATGAGAGTGTGTGTAAAATCAGTAAATTTTATTTAGTGTTCATAAAGACTTTTTTTCCTTAAAAAAACAAAAATAAAATAAATTCTATTTCATAAAAAAATATTTACAAGTTTAAGCTGAAATAACTTAGTATCACTTTACAAATGAAATTTTAATAAAAAGGAAATATAATTTTGATTAAATGTTTTAAATTTTGGAAGAAGAAATTTGTAGATTAAGAAAGAAAAAAAAATCAATTGATTTCAAATTTTGATTGAAGACAAAGAAAATAAAAGTTAATCAAATTCCAGCAATGACATGACAACTCAAAAGGTTAGATAATTGGACTTCACATAGCAAAGAATAGAGTTGAATTTTCTTTATTTGGACAAATGAAATTATTCTTTAACTCTACATAAACATGATAGATTTAATATGAAGAGAAATAATTACAGTAAATAGAAATGTTAGAACTTAAATAAAAAAAAGCAAATAACTAAAAGTAAAATTTAATTTTACAATTGAACAAAATCAAAAAAGCCAATCATTTTCAAAATGGAGAAATTTTAAAATCAATATTTATCTTTTATTCAAAAAATCTATAATAATATATTCATATTCTTTATATTAATTGGTATATTCTTTATATTCTATTCTTATATTAATATTATATTCTTCATATCATATATTGGTATATTATTTATATCATTCTTATATTTATATTATATTATTGGTATATTCTTTATATTATATTCTTCATATCATATATTGGTATATTCTTTATATTATATTCCTAAATAACAAAAAATAATTATCATGACTATATTATTCAAATAATCTATAAAACTTGTGGAAATTCTAGAAACAGTTTACATTTTCAAGTTAATTTTTACAAATACATTTATAATTTATTGTTTCAAAGTTTATATTAATTATGCTAATACAATGGTACCTTTGATCTACGAGTGACCCAACTTAGGAATTTTCTGACTTATGTCACTCGGTTGATGTTTTTGCTTTGTGGTGAAAGCTAAAATTTCAGGTATGAGCAAACTTCAGATAAATTTATGTTAATGAGTTTACAAAAAACATTCAAAATCCAAATTTTTTATGGCAAAGAAAAATATCATTTATAAAATATAAACATTAAAAAGATATTACAGCACATAATTCATTACATTATAGTGTTATTTTTCTTATTTAAATTAAAAAAAAAAAACAAAGAAAACTTAGTGTGTTTTGGGGAGGGTTGGAACATATTAATGGGGGAAAATTATTTGATGGGGAAATTGAGTTACAAACAAATTAAACTCCTAAGTCAAAGGTAGCAGTGTATTTTGAGATCTCTCAAGAAAAGCGGGGGAAATATAACATCTGAGAGAGAGAGAGAGAGAGAAGAGAGAGAGAGAGAGAGAGAGAGAGAGAAGAGAGAGAGCAGAGAGAGAGAGAGAGAGAGAGAATGAAAGTAAAAGAAAAGGAGGAATCCTGAAATGCCCTCCTCCTTTTTTTTTTCATTGATAAACTCAATCTACTGTAGGAAGAAAGAAAGAGATAAAAAGAGAAAGAAAGAGATAAAAAGAGAAAGAGTGAGAAGCTCATGAAAAAGACATTGACTTACCCTTCTCATGATGGCTATGGATTCTGTGGACAAAAATTTGGGGTACCTCACTTCTTCATTCACAATACTATCAAACACTTCCTCCTCATCGTCTCCTGGGAATGGTGACTAAAAAAACAAACAAATGGACAAATTCATCTTTTAAGTTTTAAAATTGAATTTTTAAAAGATTTTTTTTTTAAATAAAATAAATATTGAATAAATACATACAACTAGAAACAGATGAGCAATATTTTCTTTTAACAGATTAAAAGATTTTTTTTTTTTAAAATAACCCAAAAAACAAACATTGATAGAAGATATTAGTGTTTTTAAAATACTGTTCTTGTTTATTGAGAGAATTGGGATAGAATCTGAATCTGGTTTGAGTGTGTAATGTAATGGATTTCAAACTGAATCCATTATTCAATCCAACTGAGAAATCTAGATAAAAATATTTCTGAATTTATTACTTATAAATTACACTTTTTTTCTTTTTAAATGTTAAATGTATTTTTCATTTATAATATTCCATGAAAGAAATAATTTTGTTTTCAAAAGGAAATTAGACAAGAAAAAAACAATAGGATTTTAATAACATTTATTTTCTTGAAAACTAAGAAAAAAATCTTAGTTTTATTTTATTTTATGCATTTATTCTTTTTAAGTGTTCAAATTTATTCTCTAAATTTTCAGCTAATAAAAGCCACCCAAAATGGCTTCACAGCAGAAAATAAATAAAAAAAACTTTATTCTTTAAAAATTGTTAGAATTATTCATCAATTAATTATAGTGGGAATCATTTCATTCATTTTTTTTTTTTAATTTTTAATTTTTTTTTAAAGGTGTTTTTAAGTTTAACAAGTCAAAAAATATTAAACATCCAAAATTTGACAAGTAAAAATACAGAAAAAAAAAAAAAAAAAAGTGGAATGTTGAGAAAAAAAATCTTAAAAGAAAAAAAATGTTTGTAAATGTTGAATGAATGATGAATATAAAATTGATTAGTAAATTGTAATGAATTTAATTGACAATTTTTTTTGAGAGTCAAGTTTTTCATAACTGCACTGCATTCCAATAAAAATCATGCAGCACAAAAAGAATTGAATCATTTTGACATCAACTGTTGAAATAAAAGGAGAATAAAATATCAATTTGGAATAAGGGAAGATTGATTAAATGGAAAAGAAAAATGAAAAGAAAATCCGGGGAAAATAATTTTTTTTTAAATGTAGAAATCAAGAATTAGAAAGACAGACAAAGAAAGAATATAAAATTAGATGAGAAATATTATTTTTATTTTTATGATAAACTACTTATAAAAAAGGTAAAATCAACTTTTAATCCTAGAGAGATTTTATTGAATTTCATGACATTAACAAAAGTTTCCTTATAGATAAAGCAATTCCTAAGAAAAACTCAAATAACACTTTATAACTAAAATTTTGCAATAAAGCTGGAGCACACACGTGTGTGTGTGTGTGTGTAATCCTAATGAGTCAGCATTGTTTTGCTTACTAGCTCATCAGGGCAAGAATCTGACTTACTAGGTTTACTAATAGGAATATATATATATATATATATATATATATATATATATATATAGTTTGCTATATAATATAAGTAAAGAAGGCTCAATATCATTGAGAGAGCATATATATCTAAGTTAGGGTAGTGAAGAAAGTTAATGGGTCTTGGTAATTGTCAATTTCTTGCTTATGCCTCAGCAAGAAACAGTTAACTTTATATTTTCACTGTCCTAACTTTATGCATTTATATATGTGTGTGTGTGTGTGTGTGTGTGTGTGTGTGTATATATATCCCATCAAAAAGTTACATTTTCATTGCAGTAGCATAAGTAGTTAATCCAAAAGGGTTCAATATTATTTGTAAAATGTAGAGCATTTATAGTTGTAGAAAAGTTTTTCTCTCTACCATAGTTTCGGTGCTCAAGGTACACCTTCCTCAGAAGAACTAAAAAATTATAGTTATATATACTTGACTGGTTTAGAATTATTTTTATTTCTATCCCTGTCTTTTAATATAAACTTTAGTCTTTAAATCTAAATGGTTTCCCTTTGAAATTAAAGATTAGTTTTCTATATGCTCATCAGGCAAAAGTAATTTGTAATTCTATCTATCAGCTGTTTTTACTCCTTCATCTTGTTTATATCTTATTTATGTATACTACTGAAATTCAAGTCTTCTGATAAATCAATCTATTGAGTTAGGTTTTTTTTGTAATAATTAATGCATGTCTTATATTATATCTATATTAATCTTATATATATAAAACAATGACAATTCCAACAATTTTGCTGTTAAGATGAGCTGTAGGTGAGATGCTGAACTGCAAGAATATAATTCATATTGTTGTCTGAATGAGATAAGAGAAAGTCAAAAGAGAAGTTTTTCTTAGAGTTACTCTGCAATAAAGAGAGAGAGAAAAAATATAAAAGATGTGTTGAAAAGTTCTCCAACAGAGAAGGGGAAACTTGAAAAAAAAAATGCTGTGCCAAGTGTGTTAAAACTTCAGGTTGACGAGATGGAATAACATGCAGGTTTCTTGGTCATTCCTTTTTTGGTGGAACAAAAAAAGGAATTTAGAAAATATTCTTTGAGGAATATTTTTTTTAAATTCCTTTTCTGATATCATTAATATAGATTATACATGGCAATACATTTTTTTTTAAATTCTTTACAATATCAATTTTTCATGGAATTTAAATTGGCCTCATTCAATAATTAAACTGGATTCCATCAACATCAAAAAAATCATCTCATTAAAATAAAATTTATATATAAAAAAAAAAGGTATTTCTGAGAGATTCAAATTTTCTTTTAAGTTAAAAATATTTTTTCCCCCATCATTTTTTTTTTTAATAAGATAAATTAACATGCTTCACACACAGAAAAACAAAACCAAAAACAGTAAACATATCTGAAAAAAGGATTTATCTCGCAATTCATTGTATCTTCATTACATAAGAATGAAGGGAAATATTTTATTTTTTAAATGTCTCATATTGAAAACAAAAAGTTATTTATGTTTAAACTGGAAACAAAAATAAAGATAAATTTTTTTTTTTTTTTTTTAATGTAAATTGACATCAGGACAATGTTGACTTACAAATAGGATTTTGAAAAAAATTGATTTCATAAATGTTTTCCACAATTCATAAAATTCTGTTTTTAAAAGTTTGTATGAATAGAAAAACTGAAAGATTTGAAGAATGAAGAGCACAAAGAATCTTGAAATTTTCATTTGTCTATTTTGATTTTTATGTTTACATTAAAAAAATCATTTTTATATTTACATTCAAATATGCAACTGAAAATTATCTAAATATTGATAAGTACTTTCATTTTGAAAAAATAATGACAAAACATTTGGTGAAATCAAACTTATTGGTCCTAAACTCCACCATCGTATGTCACCACACCGAAAGAAAAAAAAAAAAAAAAAAACACCAAAAATTAGGGAATTAACTGAATTTAATGACATTTTCAGTGTTGATATCTTAATGAATAAAAGATTTTTTTAAATACACCTGTTATTTTATTCAAAAACTTTTACATTTTTTCAGGTCAGTTAACTTTGAACCACATATATCTTTGAGGCGTAACACAGATTCTCAAAGATACGTGATTCAAAGTTAACTCACCTGAAAAAAATGTAAGTTTATAAATAAAATAACTGGTGCATATCTGTTATCAATTAATATATCAACACTGAAAATTTCATTAAATTCAGCTTAATTCCCTGATTTTTGGTATTTTTTTTCTTCTTTTGGCAGGGTGACATACGCTGGTGGAATTTAGATCCGTTAAGTTCGATTTAACCAAACATTGTCCTAAAATTAATGCTAGAAGGAAAGAGAAAAATATCTATTCATACTAAGACTCAAATATAAATTCTGTAAGAATATATATAGTAAAAAAATATTTTTTAAATTTCATTATGGTAAAATTTATCCCTGGTTTAATTTTAAACTTTAAAAAGAAAAAATGTGTCATTCTCTCCCCACACCTCTGCTAGCCATGTAAAAAAAAAAGTGTTTGCCTTGGATATCTGAAATTAGTCATTTCTGGAAAAAATTTTTAAATAAAGATAAAAAAAAAAATAAAAAAATTAAAGTGTGCCAACAAAAGTTAGTGAGCAGTTTATTGAATGTTTTAAGATAAATGTCAACAAAGAATGGATATCACACATGGACACACATTTGGGAGAAAGAAAAAAAATTAAAATCAGCCAAACTTGGAAAAAAAAAATCTGGTCGTAAATAAGGATTTAAATAGGAAGCATTAACAAGACATTTTCACTTTCAGCTGCTTCAACTAACCAATCAAAAAATAAGAATTAATAGCCAATAATATTCTTTCTTATTATTTAACTTTAATCCTTCAACTAACCAATCAAAAAATAAGAATTAACAGCCAATAATATTCTTTCTTATTATTAGCATTATGAAATGTTCTCTAAATAAGACAAAAATATTTAGAAAATCTTTTAAGAGCAAAAGAAAAATTTTTAATTAAAAAATCAAACTAAATTCATAGAAGACAATAGAAAAGCAACAAAATTTGAGGATTAAAAAATAAATAAGAAAAAAAAAATCAATTTAGATTAAATAATTCCATGAAAAAAAGATTATATTGTATCAAAAATCTATAGGGGTAATTCCATGTAAAATCATTCAGGCCATGTCACTCACCCAGTTCAATTTTTCTGAAATTTTGTCCATGTATGGATTATGATAAAGTTAGCCAATTCCCCAAATTTGAACTTCCAATTAAAAAAATTGGCGGAGTTGTGTCAATTTTTAGGGTGGGTGACAATTTTACTTTTTTCTGGATGATTTTACCCATAGTGCTTTAACTCTTAATGTCCTATACCACCTCATTCCACCCAGCTGGAAGTCACATTAATTTTCTTAATCTACCCCAAATAGATAGCCTTTGTTTAAATTTAATATTAAATATATTTAGAAGTCTTTATTTTAAGGGAAATAATAGGTAACTATAAATGAAAAGGCCATTTTTAGCCATTTTTTGATAAATCCTTATAGACTTAGAAAATTCTCAATAGGATGTTAAGAGTTAAAGAACTGTCTATATATTTCTGGAATGTTTTTTTTTTTTTTTTTTTTAAATCTGAAAATAACAAATTTTGAGACTTTAAAAATAAAGTTGAAAGATAAGAAATTTAACTTATATACACAAAGCCATGAAAATTATTATATTACTCTTAAAAATAGATTCAACCAAAAAAACGAAAAAAAACATTGGCAATTGGTGTCATGTGATTTATGAGATTAATAAAAAAAATTTATGGAAGATTTGAATGTTTAGTTTTCTTATATACATTTTTCCTATGAATTTATAAAAAGATAAACCTTGTTTGGTTCATTATACATTTTTCTTGATAATGAAACTCACCATCACAAACAAAAGATTTTTTATCATCCAAGCAAACAATGAAACTGAATTAAATTTGAGAAATTATCACTTTTGGTGAGGGAAAAAAAAAAAGTATTTTGCTTAAAAGATTTCACAATATTTCTTTTATAAAAAATGGGAATATTTTTTTCAGATTTTATAAATAGACAGAAATAGTTTATTTATAATTAAGATTTTAAAATTGGAGTTGAAAAAGCCGAAAATTGAATTACTTTATTAATTACTTTGTTTATTACTTTGGAAATAATGTACAAGTTGTGTAACGGAGGGGGTGGGGCTAACATTTTATAGACCCCCCCCCAATTTTTTTTTTTTTTACAGGGTTAAGACCATGACTTCTTATAGGATGCAGAAGAGTACCAATAATGTTATATTGTAGATATTCCCTAATTAAATGCGTTCTTCAGAGTCAAGCATTGTCATTCATGAAGATAAGACAATAAGTGATTATCAAAATGAAGTAAACCAACACTTTGAAAGAGTTTCTTGTGGTATGTTCACTCATTGAAGTTGCCTTACAATATCACAATATAAAGTTTATAGTTATGATATGTACTAGTTACTCTCCAATGGTTGGGTCATGTACGTCAGATGGATGATGGACGAATCCCGAAAGACATCCTGTATGGAGAACTAACATCTGGTAAAAGACAGATTGGTCGCCCCCTACTGCGATTCAAGGATGTCTGGAAAAATGATCTCAGGTGCTTTGGCATTGTCCCTTCCAGCTGGGAAAATTTGGCTCAAGACGCCCTTGGTGGCGGCAGAATCTCCATAGAGGACTGTACATGTCAGAAGTCACCCTGATACAACATCATGAAGCTAAGAGGTCCATAAGAAAGCAACGGCAACAAAGCATCGGAACATCATCATCTACAGGGACAACCTACAAATGCAAAATCTGTGGTCGAGAATGTTTCTCAAACATTGGACTTCATAGTCACAGGAGGCGCTGCAACTTCAGGGGCACACAAAAACTTTTATCATAGTCTTTAGAGACTGAATTGCCAATGATGAATTAGTTACTCATATATATGAATCATCAGTAAGATGAAACCATTTTATGGATATTGAGTTCCTTTAAAAGCAAAACATTAAAACTCTTCACTCAATAGAAATTCTTGTTGAGTCCAATACACCTCTTCTTTCAAAAGAATATTTTAGATATTCCAACCAATTCAGAAATTGTCTACTGTAAACATTCCTGTATTTGTCTTGGGGGTGAGAAATGGCTGTCATATAGTTATTTACTAAGCTTACCTTAGATGTGGCACAAGGCCAGAAGTAGGGAGCACCAAGTGAGTATTGAACTCACTATCAATGGTCTGCAAAACTAGCTTGCTAACCATTACACCACCTGAAGTGCCCAAGTGGTTGTTATATAGGACATCATGAAGCAGCTTAACTTTTGAGGGATGTATATAAGATTAAGAGAAATATTTTCTTTGGATTATTCAGATTGATGTCCTCATCTTTGTTATCTACACGTTTCAGCTGATGTGCCTTCAAAGCCTTCTTCAGGTGTTTTTGTCAAACTCAAAAATTTTCTCTTCAAACTCAGGAACCTTCTTCTTGAACTCAGGAGCCTTCATGTCATAATCGAGAGCCTACATGGAACTGAACCTTTTATTTAATCCATTGGGGTAGACTGTTCTCATTCCGTTAACCATGACCGGTTATAAGTGTTAAGCTATGTTAAGTATTTTATGTTATCATTGCCCTTGGTCAGGATTGAACATGCAACCTAGAGATGATTGTATTAACTCAACCTTATATCTGTTGCGCCATGTGTCCAACTTGACATGTGGCACAACGGATATAAGGGTTGAGGAGGTTCCTGAGTTTGAAGAGAAAGTTTCAGAGTTCAACAAGAAACACCTGAAGAAGGCAGGAGGGAACATTGCTTGAAACGTGTATATAACAATATAAGATGAGGACAATAGTCTGAAAAATCAAAATTATTAAGTCTCATCTAAAAAAATTCACACAAATAGAAACAATTTCCTAAGCAAAAAAAAAAAAAAAAAAATTATCCAAGTCTGGCAAAGTGAGCATAAAAAAAATCAGTTTATCGAGATGATCACTAATTTTTGTTGGAACAGTCGGACTTTACTAAAAATGGAAAAGAGGGAAAGAAATGTTAAAGGGGAGGGGGTTGACATTTCAAACAAAATTGTTTTGCATGAAGGCTCCTGATTACGACATGAAGACTCTTGAGTTCAAAGAGAAGATTCCTGAGCCCGACAAGAAATACCTCAAGAAGGCCAGAGGGCACATCAACCAAAATGTGTAGATAACAAAGATGAGGACAATAGTCCAAATAATGGAAAAAATTTCTCATCAAACAGAAAACCTAATTTACTCTGAGCAATTAAATAATTGCTCAGAGTAAATTAGGTTTTCTGTTTGATGAGAAAGAAATTCATATTTCCAATCTTTATTCTCATCCATTGAATAGAAGGCAATTTAAAATTTTCATTTTTTAGCCTAATAAAGTAAAAAGTAAAATTGGCAGAGTGGCCTATTGTCGGTATCAGCCGGACAACGGGGGAGTCTATCCCCTTTTTTGCAAGACCACGTAGATTTTTTTGCTGAGGTGGAGTGCCAAACCTACTGTCAGCTCCCCACTTTAGCGCACAGATCAGATTACCCAATCTGTACTACTCATGTACTGTTGGTGGGGGACTAGTACCGAACCTGAAACCTTACGATTTCTGGGCAGGTGCTGTACCAAACGGCTAATAGAATTTTCACAAAAAAAAAAAAAAAAAAAAAAAAAAAAAAAAAAGCTATTTTTAACGTTTCTAGGAAGATACATTAGATTAAAAAAAAAAAAAGGTTCTAATAATTTAAAACTATTAAAGATACATGCACACAAAAATGTTATTAGGTGATCAAAAATAAAGGTTTTGTTTTTTGTTTGTTTTTTTAGAAAGAAAAAAAAAAAATGAATGAAAAGCATTTTTTGTGCACTACAAATTCCATTCGAAAGTGTGAGAGAGAAAAAAAAAAAAAAAGGCTTGAAATAATATCAAAGCAAAAATGATATGAAAGGGATGCGTGTGTGTGGTGTGTGTGTAGTGTGCGGTGTCTAATGTGTAGTGTGTGGAGGGAGAGAGAAAGAGACTCAGAGAAGAAAAAAGATGTTTGATGATGAGGATGATATTCATCTTGAAATAAAATAAACATATAGAACAATAATAAATACAGATAACCAAATTCCTTTCTAAGACAAAATGACATTGATATAACAAGAACTATTCAAAGGGAATATCGAAAACAATCTAGGATTCTCTGAAAGTAAGATACAATAATTCTGCATTCTGAGAAATGAGGAAATCAGGGGGTGTTTTGTATTCCAAAAATAAAATTGACAATTTTTTATGAACATGGACCAAAGAGAATTGGTCATGAAAAAAGAAATATTTTTTTTAACGCAGACTTGTATAATTAAAAAAAAAAAATCCTTATGAAAATATTATGAAAAAAAAAAAAAAAACTTTAAAAAGAAAATAGTTGAAAAATCATTTATAGCACAAAAATACTTTTAAAATACATTCATGACAATAATGAACATGTTTGATGCATAACAAAAAATGATTTGTAAACCTTTTTTTTTTTCTTTCTTTTACATATAAAATTTGCAAATTGTATATATATATATATATATATATACACACACACACACACACATATATACACACACAGTATTTTTCAGTTTCGTAGTTGAGTGTATTTTGAAGGCTTTTTCTTAGCATGAAATGTCTGGGGTATTTTAAAGTTGTGAGAGAGTTTTCAATGTGATTGTATTCCTCTTCGAGGTACTGTGGACTGCATATTTGCGTGCACACACACACACACAATATATATATATATATATATTACATACATACACAATTTGCAAATTATATATATAACTCCAGAAGGATTCTAAAACAAGGCTTTTTTGTGTTGAATTCATTTTGGAGTAAATGTTTACACATAAAAATAAAAAAATTTTAAATAAAAAATGAAAAAAAAAAAAAATAAAACAAACTTATTTCATTGAATCTTAAAACTAAATTCCTAATCCAAGTGTTTAATTGCTGAAACTAACCAGAAAGGATTTTCATCAAAATAAATGATCTTCTGGCATACTGATACTTTCATGGGTCACAAAGCAACATGCACTAGTTTCTTTTATACTGATAAAACCATTGAATTAGTAATGACTAGCCAATCATTTTGATAAAGCATTTACTCTTCTTAAGAGATGACAAAGAAGTGAAAGTGAAAGTAACAAGAGGCCAAAATTTGACTTTTTTTAAAAAGATGTACTATACAAAAAATAGTTGAGAGAGAGAAAAATAATGATAATGTCAAATAAAAGAAGTTAAGAGAAGCAGCTGATAGTGATGCTAGGGGGTTAGGGTTCAAGCCTCAGCTTAGTTAAATGGAACGGTGGATGGTTTTTTTTTTTTGTAAGGCAAAGACCAAAAAGACATTTTTGGAGATTGCTTTTAGTATTGGTCAACAAAATGAAATGAAACACAAATACATTGACCGATCATGTCCACAAAAACTTCACAAATTATTAAAATTCACCCAGACACAAAAGGTCAGGCATTGGCATTCGTTTTTGGTTGTTTTTTTTTTTTCTTTTCTTTTTTTCTTTTACAGACCTGTTTTTGGATGTTGATTTTTAAATTTTTTACATTCCTCAAAACTACTCTAGATTGGAGTTCTTTTGCATCGGAACCATTTTGAGCAGTCTTTTGGTTGTCCTGCGGTGCCAAGAGCTGCTGAGAATTCCCATCAGTCTCTGAGGCACAAGGTTCTATAATAGTGGGAATGTTTGTAGAATTTGACGAAACTGATGAATTCTTGCTGGGAATGGGGGTGGTAGGGTTAGATGAAAAAGGAGTAGACATATGAGTGGTGATGGTGGGTGTAGCAGACATCCTTGCCATCCGCCGGACTCGGGCTCTGGTTGGTACTTTAGAAAATTTAGGAGCCTCATTATGGCTGACAGGAATGGCAGATACGGGTCGCACACGTTGTGCAGGTGCAGGTGTTGACACAGGACTTGGCCGCAACGACCGTGGCTGTTGCTGAGGCAATAAACCTTTACGTTTGAGGACGGCTCTAAAAACTGCTGCCTCATTTCTGTGGACAGGTGGCTGAAATTACAAACAGCTGGAAATGAATGAATTGATGAGGAAAAAAGAAACTTTGAAGCCTCCTAAATAATCTCTTGGAGAATGGCCAATTTCATGTTGGATTATTTCTTGTTTCTCGGAATTTTTGAAAGGAGGCTTGATGATCTATATTATTTGTATTTTTTGGACTATTGTCCTCATCTTTGTTATATACATGTTTCAGCTGATGTGCCTTCCAGCCTTTTTCAAGTGTTTCTTGTCGAACTCGGGAATCTTCTCTTCAAACTTGGGAGCCTTCACGTTATAATTGGAAGCTTTCATGGAACTTCAAACCGGACCCTTTATTCAATCCACAGACAGACTATTAATTCTTATTCCATTTACCATGACCGGGTATAAGTGTTAAGCTATGTTAAGTATTCTATGTTATCATCGGCTTTGGCCAGGATTGAACCTGCAACCTAGAGATGATTGTCACTTAGAACTGTAATAACTCGATTATTTCCATTGCGCCAGTTGTCCAGGGATTAAATAAAGGGTTTGGTTTGAAGTTTTGTGAAGGCTACCAATTACAACAAGAAACACCTGAAGACGGCTAGAGGGCACATTGTCCAAAACGTTGTGCATATAACAATAAAGATGAGGACAATAGTCCAAATAATCCAAATGCTTAAATCTTGTTTAGATTTGTCCATTGGCTTAAGCTGGATTAAACAGTTTGTCTTGTGGGAACAATTAAATTTCCTTTTAAAAATAAACCCAGAATTATTGCTTTGATTTTAAACTTATTTTGAAGTCAAATCTATTACCATTTATATCCCATAATAGTTGATACATTTGCATATAAATTATATATACTAAATGTAACAATTATTAAGAGTCTTTTTTGACAGGTAAACTATTTGGTGAAGGTAGCTATTTACCCAACCATGGGTAGAATGTGACAGGTATGTCGCAGGTATGAGGCATCCAGTGAAGATCACATTCAATATTCAGTTGTAATGGATCTGTGAGACTAGCTTGCTAACCATTACACTATGATGGAATGCCCTGATATTTGGTAAAGGTCTGCAGCACAAGACAATATTGACAATGAAATAAAAGTTCTATAAACTCTTCAACTGTCAAAAATATTGCCCCATAACGGCCAGTATAGATCAGTTGGTAGTGCATCTGCCTAGTAACCATGAGGTTCATGGTTTGATACCAGCCCTCACCAACTCAGCACATGAGTAGCACAGCAAGTTAGATCTGGGTGATAAAGTAGAATGCTCCACTTCAGATGCAAAAACAATCTCCCTAGTCTAGCACTAATAAAAAGGGGATAGACTCCCTCAGTATCCAGCTGATGCTGACAATAGACCTTCCCACTGCCCCCCTTCCCACTTCCATCTACATAAAATGCTCTTTTCATCAATTCAACAATTGAGAAACGAGAGCCACTTCATATGGAGTAAAGTTAGCAGAGTGGCCTATTGTCAGTATCATGTGGACAGTGAAGGAGTCTATCCCTTTCTTGCTAGCACTAGACCTAGAGATTGTTTTTGCCGAGGTGCAGTGCCAAACCTACCACACAGATCAGATTACGCAATCTGTGTTACTTATATGCTGAGTTGGCGGGGACCGGTATCGAAACAGGAACCTTGAGATTCCTAGACGGGTGCTCTACCGACTGAGCTAAACTGGTACAAATGGAATTGTCTGGATTTTTTCTATTAAAAAAAAAGAAAAAAAAAAAAAAGATACTAATCTTTCTACTTTAATAATTAGTTGCTTGTTGCGCAATAAACAGGAAATAACTTCCTATGAAAATGATACAAGAGAAGAAAAAAAAGAAGAAAAAAAAAAAGAAAAGAACTGGGAAGTACTAAAAAGCAACATGTAGAATAAGTCATTCAAGTAAGCAAAGAAAATATAGCAATTACCAAAAGTGCTACATCATGCAATGTAAATTACTACTAATGAAAAAGTGTCTTAAAATAACCTTGGCTACTTTTTGTTATGGAAGTTACAAATCTGGAAAAGAAACTGACATGCCAATATTAGACTAAATAAATAAAAACAATTTTATTTCTTCTTCTACTTACTAGAAACAGCAAAGTAGTAACCAACATTTATTATTGTTATTACTATCAGCATCTAATAAGCAAAACTTACTAAGTTACTAAATAGAGATTCCCTTAAGTAAAACAAAAAAAAAAACTATTCATACAACTAATTTCTAATACATACACTACTCTTGCTAAATCATAATATTTTTTGGTTAAATCGAATTTAATGGGCCTAAATTCCACCATCGTATGTCACCCCGCTGAAAGAAAAAAATACCAAAAATCAGGGAATTAACCGAATTTAATGAAATTTTCTGTGTTGATTATATTAATGAATAAAAGATGTAATACACCAGTTATTTTATTTTAAAACTTTTACATTTTTTCAGGTCAGTTAACTTTGAACCACGTATCTTTGAGAATCTGTCTTATGCCTCAAATATAAGTGGTTCAAAGTTAACTGGCCTGAAAAAATGTAAAAGTTTTTAAATAAAATAACTTGTGCATTATATCTTTTATTCATTAATATATCAACACTAAAAATTTCATTAAATTTGGTTAATTCCCTGACTTTTGGTATTTTTTTCTTTCGGTGGGGGACATTCGATGGGAGAATTTAGGTCCGTTAACTTCGATTTAACCCTTTTTTTTAAAGTCAGTATGTTGAGACTTATGTTATTAGCATAGTACCCATAAATTATAACAAGATTATATGTTTAGATTAGCACTTCTGCTTTATCAAGTTATGCTGATAGCAATAGCATGAATTTCCTTCACATTTTCGCCCATTGCAAGTCTGCCAGAAGGCATCCAGTGTCCATACAGAGCTGATGAATGTAAGTGTTTGCTGGTTGGTGCCTCTGATCAAAATGTTGTATCCCTGGTCTTCTGCATTGGATCAGAGTATCATATGACCTTTTGGGTTGAGATCCAAACAACAGGATTTATTTCTCTTCAGCTGGGCTCTCATCTTTGCTGCCTGATGTGCGAGGAGAGGGAATTCCAACCTTGGAGTGTCACCTCCCTGTCGTTGCTCTTTCAGGGGAAGGTTGGAATACTCTGATACCTGTATGTTACAGATTGTGGGGACAAGGCAATTTTGGTTTTATTGCACATGTATGCATAAAGGACCTCACATTGTGCTGAGTTTTTTTTTTTTTTTTTTTTGGGGGGGGGGGGGGGGTAAATTCTATGATTTGAATGAAGAATCTATATACCTTGTGAAAAGTGTTACATACATACATACATACATATACTTATATGTGCCAAGTTGAACCTTTTAACTTCGTAAAGCAAGGCTCACAAGCTTTTGCTTGTCTTCCATTGAGTCCCATTGATGGTTTAATTAAAACCGAAATGCTATAGTGTCGGCTTTCTAGAAGTCAATCTTTGACTTATTTTCTTGTTTTTTCAAAAACTTTATACTTTACATATATATATATATATATATATATATATATATATATATATATATATATATATGAGGTTAAGTAACAAACAAATGTGTTTATTTTTATATGGCTTTAAGCCGACAATTTTTGGAGGATATGTGCTTAATTGAAGTCATACCTAATTTTGAAAATTAATTAGTTAATAATTAATGAAATTAGGCAGGCATATATGTTCAAATGTAAGGCTAAACAAATCGAGAAAATGTTGAAATGTACATTCAGGGATTGACATTTTCTTGATTTGTTTATCATTTTATCTATGTAGATTAATTTCCAAGAACCCAAGATGTCAAGCAATTTTATTTTATGTTAGGAAGACCTAACAAAAACAGAGTTGCTCCTCTTTGATCAGTAGGGGACTGATGGGAAACCCGGAAAATGGGGTTTCCGCCATGTTACTTTTGGATTGGGTTTGATCGTGAGTGGAAACATGTGCACAGCACAGTTGAACTAGTTAAGTCACTTTTAGGGTAGAAGCATTCTCTACCCTGTGTAACCTTGTTAATTTTCCAACAACTTGGTCTTGCATTATCATTTCAGTCTTCTGTATTTTATCTGTATGTAAAAACCTAACATTTTAGAAATAAAATCTTCTATAAATGGATACCTTCCCCTCTGTTCTTATTGAATAAATCTAGCTGTTCACTTACAATACATATTGTTGATCTAGATTCATTATTCTATTGTACTTCATATGATAATTATCATAAATCAAAAGAACATTGAAACAATAGAGAAACTTTTAAAAAGAAAATTTTCTGACTTTAAACCACATATCTTTGAGAATCTGTGTTATGCCTCAAATATTTAACTGACCTGAAAAAATGTAAAAGTTTTCAAATAAAATAACTGGTGCATTATATCTTTTATTCATTAATATATCAACATTGAAAATTTCATTAAATTCGGTTAATTCCCTGATTATTTTTTTCCCCCTTTTGGCAGGGTGACATACGATGGTGAACCAAAAAGTATATCCTATTAACAGAATACTAATATTAACCTCTCCAACTTTTTGCTTTATTAATTTATTCTGATTCATTCTGAAAAGAATGAACAATGATATTCAATAAATCATAAACCAGTTTTGTTTTATTCTAATAAAATCAATCCTAAAACAAATGTAGCATAATTATTATGGTTTACGGGGAATTTGGGGATTGAAAAGAAAACGGTAATCGGATTTCTGGAGAAAGAGAAGAAAAAGAAATAAGAACAAAAAGAGGTTAAAGTTTGGAATTGTAAACACTCAGTGGGTACCAGCCATAGACAGACCAATGACCCTGGAACTAGATTTACAAATAAAAACGGGAGTGCCAGTTTCTGCGGAGGAGCGAAAGTGGATGTGACCTTCTCCCAACCCCGGAACCACAAACTGAAATAAAGAAAATTTTTCGCCAGACCCCAGGAGGTCGGACACGTTTGTTGGGGGTCTGTTGTGAGATATCTAGGGTAGCAATGAACAGTGCGCCTGAACATGATTTACGATAGAAAAACTTGACCTTTCCCTCACTCTCTCTCCTCCTCTCTGAAAAAGAACCCACGAGCCTAGAAATAAATAAACAACCCCTTTTGACTATACGTATGTTGTTTCTGAACTAATGACGGTTACTACTACTAACAACCCGACTGTCCCTACGCAACCTAGGAAGAAACTTTTAAACTATTACAACCCAGTTGACCAGCTGGAATTAAAAGAGAAATCCAGCCCAGAAATTCACAAGATCTACAAGCAAAATTTATAAATCAATATAATTGCTCTTTTAACAAAATATTTGAAGAGATGTCAATATTTTGACTATGTACTTTTTTTGAATGTAAATATCTTAATAGATTAGGATAATTTTTATTAAGTACATTGCCTGATGTAATGACAGGTTTTAAAATCTTTAAATCCTATATCCAAGGCTCTGATTAAGTATGTGAATACCAAAACTACACCATACATACATATAAACAAAAAATGTCAAAGATAATTACTTAGTATGGTGCCCCCAATAACATAATAATAATAATAATAATAATAATAATAATAATAATAATAGGTTAAAAGATACATCTAATCTTTAGCAGACAAACAAATAATTCAATCTGACAAAATGTAAGCATTAAATAAAAGTATTTCTCAATGAAAACCTACAAGCTTCATATAATTTAAACACTATATACCTGATATCCCATTCCATACACACACACACACACACACACACACATATATATATTATGACTGTGTGCTATTATTTTTCCTGACATTAGTACATTATTCTATGTACTATACATGAGATTTTGATGAGTTGTGGTGCACCTGAGCACTGTAAGCAATAATTTCATTATATTATTGGGTAAATGCCAGAAAAATTCTTGAAAATCATTGTTTTGTATAATTTTCAAAATTTAAAGAATATTTTTTAAAAAAAGAAAAAAATATCCAGTTAAATGCTTTTCTTAACAGTGTACATATTAACCAACCCCTTCACATGAGTAGGATGTGACACAAGGTCAATTTCTTAAACAGAGTTTAACGTTTGAATTCAGAATTTTTCTTCTCCTAGAGCAGTTGTCTCACGTAGGTTAAAGTATCCACTCTACCCTATTATTATTTACCCATAGCTGGAGGGAGAATAGTTAGATTTATACCTTTCTCAAAGGTATTAGCGCTATGCGAAATGCAAACAGCCTTGTCCAGGATTTGAACTTGTCTCACCATTTCCTACAATGATAACCATTATACCATGTGTCTCTTTCTTAAAGTTTGAAGGCATTACACCCAAACATAGTTTGAAGGCATTACACCTGAATACAGCATGAATTTCTTTAAAGTATTTGAGGAAATTTATCTTCATAACAACAATAGTTTTTTATAAACAAAATACAAAAAACAAAATGAAAAGGTCTTCAGCATTTTTTTGTTATGCAGAAAAGCAATTCAAAATAATAAGAAAGAAAATTCTTACCTCTCCAACCAACATTTCATAGATGAGGACTCCAAGACCCCACCAATCAACACATCGTGTATAAGAAGTTTCTGTCAAAACTTCAGGTGCCAAGAACTCCGGGGTGCCACAGAAAGTGGTAGTTCTATCTCCAAAGCCCATTCCCTCTTTGCACAAACCAAAATCAGCAATCTTCAAATAACCCTCTTTGTCTAATAGGAGGTTGTCCAGTTTTAAATCTCTGCAAGAATAAAAGAATCATTCATTGGAAATTGTACAATGTAATAATCATAATCATCATAATCATAATCATAATCATAATCATAATCATAATCATCATATCATAATCATCGACAAGTACGCTTATATCTATTATTATTATTATTATACTAAAATTGAGTAAATGATTGTTTGCTAAAGACTCTTTTCCTATTTAGTTTGATGAAACAAAATACACAAAATTATCAATTTGGGAAGTAGGAGAAACCATAAAAAAAGTAAAAAAAGTAATATACTTCAAAAATACTAGTGTTAGTCAAAAGTTTTGCAATATTTTGGTATGTATTTAGCAGCATGTATATCACATGACAGAAACAGTTCAAGCCATGGAAGGTGCCCAGAGTAATTGGTAGAATTGCAGTAGTTGGTGTACCAACACATTGTACATTGCTTTACAACATGTGTGATCTGAAAGCCACACACACACACGCATGAACTTGCAATATTGTCAAATTCAGGAACTTATGCTTTACAAGTTCAAACTGAGTTATAATGCCAAAAACATTTGTTGGTGCCGTTATAGTATGCGGCCTACCTTTTAGATTCCGTTTTTGATTCGGTTATAGTATGTGGTCTACCTTTTGGATTCTGTTATAGTATGTGGCCTACCTTTTTGATTCTGTTATAGTATGTGGCCTACCTAGTTTGAATGTGTCCTACCTCAGTAAGAGTATATTTATAGATATAAGTAGTAGGCAATTTATTGAAACTAATTATTTTCTCCATATATTCCAATTTCAAGAAATGCAATTCAGTCATAAGCTGTATATAGTAATTAAGAATAATTAAAAAATAATTTATCCATAATTTACATGAATCAGTGATTTAATTCTAAACTATTCTAAAATTCTGAAATAGGGTTAGGGTTAGGAGTTATTATTATAACCTTATAATATACTTTTTATGGTAGGCCACATACTATAAGAGAGACATGATTTCATAGGCCACATACTATAAGGGTACCATTTGTTGTGCACTTGTCACAGTACTATAATTAGATGGCTCAAGAAATTTCCTTGGATTGAAAGAACCTCAGACAAGGTCAGTTTTCAGGCTTAAAACAAGATTTTAATGCCATGCCATAGAGGTAATTTATTAGTAGCACTGAGAGTATCATTCAAGCTTAGTATCTCATAGTCCAGTGTGGTTCATCATTTTCAAAACCTCAACAAAAGCATCTAGAGCTGCTGAATTGTGTTTGACATTACCAAAATATTGCAAAATTTTGTTGACTCACCCTTGTATATTGATACTAATTATTAATAAAACATGACTAACAGATGTGCTAGTATCGTTATCAATGTATCATTAGTATGTATTTACCCAACCCCTCTATCATAGGTAGGGTTTGACACTAGGTTAATGTTTAAATGGAGTACAACTAGTTTGAAATCTGAGTTTTCCTTCTCCTACTGGTTGCCATAACAAGGCTAAAGAGCCCAGTCTTCCCATTATTTAACCATAACTGGGAGTGAAACAGGTAGAGTTATGCCTTTCTAAGGGCATTAGTGCAAATTGAAATGCAAACAGCAGCCTCATCTAGGATTTGAACTCTGCTTGCCAAATCTACATAGGCATATCCCTATTTTTTTTTTTTTTTTTTTATTTACTCTTTTCCCCCCAACATTAGTAGGATGCAACACAAGATCAATTTTTTTTTAAGTAGAATACAGAAGGGCTGGGTTAGCTCAGTCGGTAGAGCGTTTGGCTAGAAACCACAAGGTTCCTAGTTCGATACCCGCCATTGCCAACTCAGCGTATGAGTAGCACAGGGATCTGTGCGGTAAAGTAAGGAGCTGATGGTAGGTTTGGCGCTCCACCTCAGACGCTAAAATAATCTCCTTGGTCTAGCGCTAGTGAAAAGGGGGATAGACTCCCTCGCTGCATGGCTGATACCGACATTAGGCCGCCCCGACGACTTTACTCTACAGTTGATTAGAAATCAGTTTCCTCCTCCTAGACCAGTTGTCCAGTCTACCCTACTATTTATTCATAGCTGGAGTGGGGGTGGGAGGGAGGAAAAGGAAAAGATGCATTCATGCCTTTCCAAAGTGTATTAGGTCAAAAAGAAATTTAAACAATTTCAAAAAGTATCATCAGCACAACCCCCCCCCCAATACAAAATTAAATTTATTTGCTCCAAACAAGATGTCAAGGATTTTAAGTTAGCATGAAAATAAGCCTAGAAAAAAAGAAAAAAAGGAGGGGTGAAAGAAAAACATGTATATCTTACCTGTACACTATGTTATGCTCATGAAGGTATTGCAGACCAAGCACTACACAGGCCGCATAGAACACTGTCCTCGGTTCAGTGAATACGTCACTGTGGATATGCATCATCAGATCACCTCCACAAGCATACTCCATCACAAACACAACATGTTGCTGAAATTAAAAATATTTTAAAAATATTAAGTATTTCTTTTATTGTTTTCATTTTATATTATTGATAATATTCTAAAGATAAGATAATTAAAATCAATTTTCTTGTTTCATAAAAAGACATGAGCAGATGCTATATGATACAGTTAGTTTAACTCTTAACATCCTGTTGAGAATTTTCTGAGTCCAGAGCCCCATTCCTATAAGGATCTATCAAAAATGCTAAAAATGGCCTTTTCATTTAAAGTTACCTGAAATATTTACCTTAATTTAAAGACTGCTAAATATGTTTAAAATTACATTTAAACAAAGGCTATTGTTTGGGGTATATTAGAAAAACAAATGTGACTTCCAGTTGGGTGGAATAAGGCGGTATAGGATGTTAAGAGTTAAAACAAAATAATACTACTTGCTTATAGTTGGAAATACTATTAGTATTTCTCTGAATTTTTGAGATGAGGCTTGATAATTAGTATTATTTTTATTATTCGAACTATTGTTCTTATCTTCATTGTTATCTGTATAACATTTCGGCCAATGTGCCCTCCAGCCTTCTTCAGGTATTTCTTGTCAAATTCGGGAACCTCCTTGTCATAATCAGGAGCCATCATGGAACTTTGAACTCAACCCTTTATTCAGTCCATGAGGGTTTCCTGTTCTCATTCCGCTAAGGTCCCTGAGTCCGACAAGAAATATCTGAAGGCCAAAGGGCACATCGGCCGAAACCTTATAAAGATAACAACGAAGATAAGGACAATAGTCCAAATAATACTAATACTATTAGTTTCCAACTTTATTAATAATATAGTAAAAACAAAACAAGAGGTTGGATATAAAGAAACAATGTTAAGCCATCTCAGTAATTTATGCTATAATTATTTATCAGTTACTAATAATAAAATAGACATTTTTATAAGGAATTTGGTGCACATGGTCTTCCATAGTTACCTGTATCTGGTTGAGACCTAATAGAACAAAATTTCTACAGCAATGGTTTCTTGAGCTTTACTTTAAATTTGGGTACTTAAGGCGTTTGTACAAAATCCAAAATTTTAAAGTAATATGGACTGAAGTTGCATCTCGCCCTCACACATTAAATATATTTTGGTGACTAAAGTTGCTCTTGGTAATTAAAGGGTTAAGGGGGGAAGGAACAAGAAATATGATCTTTATAATTACCAAGCAATCAGTACAAATAGAAAATTGCACAACTGAGGATTAGGCAAAAATTAACATTTTGCATGAGTTACCTCCCCTGAGATATGAACTGTTAGCACTAGTAGAATTGGATTTTTTTTAGTTTGGGTTAACCTCAGTATTTTATTCTATTTTATTATTATTATTATCACAAAATTGTGGCCATTTTATCATGAAAACTATGCATCAATCCAGAAGTGTGCTAAGGAGATATAAACAGCTGAAAAATACCCTTTAAAGAAATACTTGACTAGGAATCGCAAGGTTCCTGGTTCGATACCGCCCTCGCCAACTCAGCGTATAAGTAGCACAGGAATCTGTGCTGTAAATTGAGGAGCTGATGGTAGGTGTGGCGCACCACCTCAGATGCTAAAATAATCTCCTTGGTTTAGTGCTAGTGAAAAAGGGATAGACTACCTCGCTGTCTGGCTTTAAGCCACCCCTACACCTTTACTTATATATATATATCTTTGAATAAGGACAACAATCATTAATATTCTCATTACTTCAATAATTATTTATCTCCGTGCCCTTCCCCCCATTGCACTAGAAAAATTAGTATGATGTCTGAGGCACACCAAAAAGGAAAAAATGAATTTAGCATATTTTGGGAAAACAAAAGGAACATTTTTTTTACACTTCATTAAAAGGAGTTTAATAGATCACAGGTTTCACAAAAACCTTGTAAGGTTCAGTTTTTTTTTATAAAAGTCTCTTATCTCCAATTCCTTGAATTGATCGCTTTCTTTGGTGGCATTGTAATTTATGCATCAAATTATCACAAGCGACAATAAAATCAACACCTTAAATTTAGTATTATTTGGACTATTGTCCTCATCTTCATTGTTATCTGTACAACGTTTCGGCCGTTGTGCCCTCTGACCTTCTTCAGGTATTTCTTGTTGGACTCGAGGAACCTTCTTGTTGTAATCGGGAGCCATCGCTGAACTTTAAACCTAACGCTTTATTCAGTCCACAGGGGTATCCTGTTCTCATTCCACTAACCATACCTGGAGTACAGGTGTTAAGCTGTGTTAATTATTATTCTATGTTACTGCTGCCCCAGACCAGGATTGAACCTGCAGTCTAGAGATAACTTTCACTTAGAACTGTCTTAAACCTAACTCCTTTATCCACTAGACTATGTGTCCTTAAATTTACATGAAAATATGTATTTTGCAAGGCACTAAGACATAAATATGCACCCCCACCCCAACATATTTAAATGCACATTTAACATTTTCTGAAGATCAAAAGTTTAAACTTACTCGTGTCTGGAAGCAGGCAAATAGGTTGACTAAGAACGGATGCTTAGTGGAATTAATAACCTCAAATATTCTCCGTTCGGACATCAAGCTTTCCACCTCATCCCTTTGGATAATGTCAGTTTTTTTGAGAGCTTTCAAAGCATAATAATCACCAGAATTCTTGTATTCAGCCAATATAACCTGCAAGCGGGAAAGAGAGAGAGAAAAAAAGGAAATGTTTATCAAATTACTGAATGGTGGGAAATTAAAACAGCTAGCAAGAATATGCATCCTCTGCCAGGTATAAGTATTTGTTTTAATAAATAAATTTAAGAATGGATATTGTATATTGGCTGACAATTGCCCTTTAAGAATTTAAGAATGAATATTGTATATTGGCTGACAATTGCCCTTTAAGAATTTAAAAATGGATATTGTATATTGGCTGACAATTGCCCTTTAAGAATTTAAGAATGGATATTGTATATTGGCTGACAATTGCCCTTTAAGAATTTAAAAATGGATATTGTATATTGGCTGACAATTGCCCTTTAAGAATTTAAGACATTTTCTCTTCTTTTTTTTGTTAATTTTTCATTTGTTGCAACAATTTTCTCAAACTTTTTAACAAAGAATTTGGAAAAAAAAAGATTTTAAATGATATTCTGTAAACGAGACCGTTCATACCTCTTAATTTTTGCTTTGTTCTTTATGATTAAAAATAAAAGTGAAGAGTTTTTTTTTTTGTTAAAAGTCAACAGTAGATTAATGAAAAGAAAGCAAACTTTATACCACAATGCATCAGAGTTTCAACAATTTATCATGAGTGTGTGTAGAAGGCCAAAGAGAAAAAAAAGCAAAGATTACCCACTTACCTTACCAAAATGCCCTCTTCCCAATACACTGATAGGGCGGAAATGTGACATCTTTACATCTTGTTTGCTATAACTGGAAAAACAAAAAACAGAGAAATCAAATAACAATTCCCGGTTAAATTAAACTTAATGGACCTAAATTCCACCATCATATGTCCCCCGCCGAAAGAAAGAAAGAAAAGAAAGAAAAGAAAGGGGAAAAAAAAAAAAAAAAAATCAGGGAATTAACCAAATGTAATGAAATTTTCAGTGTTGATATATTAATGAATAAAAATATAATGCACCAGTTATTTTATTTAAAAACTTTTACATTTTTTCAGGTCAGTTAACTTTGTACGATGTATCTTTGAGAATCTGTGTTACACCTCAAAGATATGTGGTTCAAAGTTAATTGGCCTGAAAATTGTAAAAGTTTTTCAAATAAAATAACTGGTGCATTATATCTTTTATTCATTAATATATCAATACTGAAAATATCATTAAATTCGGTTAATTCTCTGATTTTTGGTATTTTTTTTTTTTCGGTGGAATTTAGGTCTGTTAAGTTCGATTTAATCCAATTCTTAATTATTACAATGCTTTTTATTACAAATAATTTCAGGATGATAAAGTTTTAGAAATTTTCTGATTTTGCTCACCATTTCAGAAATAATTGAATTAATAAAAAATGAATTGGGATTTAAAAATTCTTTTATTCTAAGCAATAATTTAGATATTAAGATTTGGCAGGCTGAAATGATTGGTTTTTTTTTAATTCAGAGAAAGCCAATCAAACATTCAGACTGTGGAATTCTGTTCCTCTACCAGATAAATATTCTATAGATAATCTGAACATTAGCTACATAAATGAGAGTAACCTCCCCCTTTGAAGAAGCCGTTATGTTTTGGTCAGCCATTTTCATTTCACCGTAAATCTACACTGAAAATACGAATTTGTTTGAATCAATACAACTGCATGTTTTAACACGAAAATATCATAAAATGTGTTCTTAATCGTGCTTGTGCATTATTTGAAATGAACTTAATTCTTATTAAGAACACATTTCATGATATTTTCGTGTTAAAACATGCAGTTGTATTGATTCAAACAAATTTGTATTTTCAATGTAGATTTATGGTGAAATGAAAATGGCCAACCAAAACAGACGGCTTCCTCAAAGTGAAACAAACAAGGGGAGATTACTCTCATCTATGTAGCTAATGTTCAGATTACCATTCTATATTATGAAAGGAAGAATAATCATTAATTCAACAATAATGGATTATGCTTTCCTGCTCATCAAAATGGCATATAAATGAATTTGAAAGTAGAAAAAAAGGTGGGGCAAATGGAATTTTGTATGAAAATGCCAAATGGAATTTTCAAAAGGATTTTTTTTCTTTTCTTTAGGGAACAGAATAGAATAATGATGTATTCCAGAAGCTGAATTAGTAATGCACATCAAAACGGACACCAGAAATGCATGTCAAGTCAAAGTCTGCATTTTAGTTTATAGACAATAAGGGGGGGAGGGGGAATTGGTCTTTATGAATTCTCTTAAAAAGGTCAATTAATCAATACAGCCCCTCAAAAAATAAATAATAAATAACCTCCTTCAAAATTGAAATATAACCAGATGAATATGGTTGAAACATTGCCATTTTATGGCCAACAAAAAAAAAAGGGGGGGGGGTCTTTAAACCTAATATTCAGGCACAATTAATATGAATGACTTATAAAACTCAATTTGTAAAGCATTTCGGTTATTTCCTATACTCCAACCTAAAAAAAAAAAAAAGGAGGAACAACTCTGATTGATTGATAAATTATTTATTTATTTATTGATCTACAAGGAAAAAAGAAGACGGGGTTAGAGTTAAGGTTAGGTTAATGGGAAATTAATGGGTAGATTAATTAACAGATAAAATTAATTCAGAGTGGTTCCCCTTTTTTGGTTGGAGTTATAGGAAATAACCAGCAGTTCTATCATTCGATTACAATAAATCATCACTTGATATTTTGAAAGGAGTCAAATAAAGAAGAAAAAAAAAAAACTAAAAACAATAGTGATTTGCAACTTACTCTGGGGGGAGGGGTGTACCCTTCACTTCTGTTGGTGTGTCTAACAATGGTGGAGTCTTTCTGTTTTTAACAGGAATTACTGGATCTTCCAAATTTGTATGGGAATTACTATTTTCTGTGACTAGATCATCTGGAAGGAAGTCGAACGATGATAATGCATCCTGAAAAATAATTTAGGAACTTTGTTAGATTTAATAACAAAGAAAATAAAAATTAATAAAATTTGGGCATATAATCAACAGGAGACAAAAAAAGAAAGAAAAGAAAAAAAAAGTGCTGGAAGAATATACCTAACATTGATTTAGAGGAAATATACTGGATGACAAAGAAAAAGGGTCTATCTTTCTACTGCCTTATGCAAGAAGGAACTAATATGAAAAATACACTAACCAGTAGTAATAATAGTAGTAGTAGTAATACTAATGATAATAACAATATGTATGTTTTGTCTTTTTACATCTTCTAGATGTGTTGTAGAACTTTAAAAGATTCTCTGACAAAAAAATATAACCCTTCAATATTCCTAATTTAGATAAGAGTTGCTTGATTCTATTTTGAAAAGACCTTAAAACTTCAAATTTATTCCAAGGATTTTGGTATATACAAAAACAAGCTGTACATAGACACATTTTCTCAGATTTTATTTTTTTGCTGCATTTTAAGAGATCGAAATTACATTAATGCAGTATAAAATAATTAACATGAATGTGAAAAGTTTTGAGAGGTTTATTTAAAAACAATGTTATTGTTTAAACAGTTGTACTGTTAAAATACAGAAAGATTTTTATTCTAAAATTTGAGTTTATTATAATGTAGATCTTTTGGTACCATTATAGTATGTGGCCCACCTTTTGAATGTGGCTTACGAAATCATGTCTCTCTTATAGCATGTGGCCTACCATAAAAAGCATATTATAAGGTTATAATAATAACTGCTAACCCCTAACCCTATTTCAGAATTTTAGAATATTTTAGAATTAAATAGATCTGATTCATATAAATTATGGATGAATTCTTTTTTAATTATTCTTAATTACTATATACAGCTTATGAGTGAATTGCATTTCTTGAAATTAAATATATGTGAAAAATAATTAGTTTCAATAAATTGCCTACTACTTATATCTATAAATATACTCTGAGGTAGGACACATTCAAACCAGGTAGGCCACATACTACCTAATATTCTGAAATTCTGAAATAGGGTTAGGATTGGGGTTAGCATGTTATTATAACCTTATAATATGCTTTTTTTATTAAAATATTATAAGAGAGACATGGTTTCATAGGCCACACATACTATAATGGTACCAATTACATAAACAACTATTCAAGAGAGAAGAGCTATTTAAAAAAAAAATTCTGTGTATAAAACAATACTGTTCTTTAGTTTCCTCTAAGTAAAGTTTAATGCAAAATAAATGCATTGTATAAAAAGATTGAAAAAAAAGAAGAGAATTTTGAAAATGATTCTAACCTTAATTTCATTTTCTTGTGAGCTGGATCTGGGAGGGGTGGGAATATCGGTAACAATGCTTTCTTCCTCATCTGCTGCTTCTTTATCTTGATCAACTTCTTTTGTTGTCTCTTCACAGGGACGTGGACTGAAATCCAATTGAGAAATTGGAGGACCACGATCGGAAGCCAAAATGCCACCTGAACGAGAAAAAAAAAAAAAAAAAGGACACTGATAAATAACTCAGATTTGCACAACAAAACAAAATTAAATCACATCGAGATTTTAGGTTTTAAATTAAAAATAGTAATTTATTTACTTTGTTATATTTTGTCAAAAATTGGAAAACCAAACAAAGTGGTTAATCTAGCAATATTTAAAAATAATTTTAAAGCTTTTTTTTTTTTTTTGTTTAAAAACAAAACACTAATTCTAACACACTGGACAGTATTAGAATAGAGAAATTGCACAACCAATGGCTTTTAATGGTCAAATATTTAACCCAATACCAACTGAAATTAATAAAAAGAAAAAATTCTTTGAAATTGTTAATAATGGGGTAAATATATATATGTTGTTGTAGTGGGGGTCCATGTATGCTTCTTAGTTGATGTGTATATATATATATATATATATATATATATTGTTTGGTATTTAGTATGAAACATTGGGTACGAAATATAAGAAACTCAGTTTTTGAATGTTAAGTTCAGTTTTATTTCGTTATATTGTAAATATTCATTATCGTCTTGAGCACAACAAATATATTTAGGAACAAATTACCAAGTTTTAGAAAATATTAGTAAAGTAGCTTGTAACCCCCAGATCTAAAATATAAATATTTCAGTTTTTGTAAATGCCCCATAAGTTGGACAATAGTGCTTATTAGATTAACTTTTGCCATTATGATTTACCATAAATACATTTTAATTCCCAGAAGATGAGAATTATTATCCTAGAGAAACAAGATGGATTTCAAAACCATAGCCATAAAATTCTTTCTATACTAAAAATGTATGAACATTTCAATATTCCCTGTAAATTTATTAAAAAGGAAAACAGTATTTACCTGCTTTTTCTGTTGGAGGGCTGTATACACCAGGTTCCCCACATGGCTGGGGGAAGGCTCTCTTCATCAAACGTCCCCAAGTGGCGACATTAATATTCATCTGCCCTGGACGCAGGAAGTTTTTACCTAAATAAAATAAAAATAAAATTTAAAATAAAAAAAAGTAAAATCTGTAAGTCAAAGTATTTAGAATAATTGTTTTAGGAATTAATTAATCTTAAAAAATAATTCTTACCCAATTCCAGTGGTTCTCAACCGGGTCCATATGGACCCCAGGGACCATATAACATTTTTTGGGACCCAGGCAAGTAAAATGTGTTTAACTATAAAAATACAATGGGATTTTTAAACAATGAATGGTTAGGGGTGGGGGGGTCCACCAGAGTAAAATAGGATTAAAAGGGGGTCAATAGGTAAAAAAGGTTGAGAACCATTGCCCTATTCAATCAAAGATTAAAAAATGGTGAGTTTCAGCATTTAAGTTTAGATTAGAATTTTTTTCTTAGTTCAGCACACAGGATATAGATTGTTTAAGGTACCTGCTGTTCATAAGTGTTTACTCATCTAAATAGTGATCAGGCTCATTGTTGCTTAACTACATGTCTTAATTTTACTGTAGTTGTATACTGAACTTTGTTTAGTCTAGCCCAACAGGCCTCAGATTGCTTATAGTATTTGCTGTTACTAAGTGTTTCCCCCCATCTAAGTCCTGATCAGGTTTATAGGAAAAGAATGGTTAGATTGAAATCAAACATGAAATAGATATTTTAAGTAAAAACAAATTCAGTAGAGATGAGAAAACAAATGAGAAAATACTCTTAACAAAATTCCTTAACAGATGAAGAAAAATAAACTTTACTCCTTTAAGTAAGGAATAAAAAATTAAAAAATTTGGCGGAGTGGCCAGTTGTCGGTATCAGTTGGACAATGAAGGAGTCTATCCCCTTTTTGCTAGCGTGAGACCAGGGAGATTGTTTTTGCTGGGGTGAAGCACCAAACCTACCATCAGCTCCCTACTTTATTGCACAGGTCAGATTATCCAATCTGTGCTACTCATGTGCTGATTTGGTGGGGTGCCAGTATTGAAACATGAACCTTGTGATTCTTAGGTGGCTGCTCTACCGACTGAGCTAAACTGGCCCCTTAGCATGGCATAATACTCTCTCTAAATAGAAATAAGTATCTAAGGAAAGTTTTTTTCCTCTTTTTCCTTTTCTTTCTTAAATCTTATCATGTAATCTAAACAATCATTTGTTAATTAAATTTTTTGATCAAATTAAATTTTTGTGTTAAATCCAGATTTTTTTTCTTGCTACTATTCAAAATATATCTTTAAGATGCTGTTGGATGCATCATTAGTGATGTTATTCAGTTCATTAGGGATTTTGGGACTTTTCAACATTGTACCCTCTTGCTGATATTCTATACAAGTATCCTAATATTTATTAGAAATATAAAAGCAAAACATTGAAACACATTATTTATGGGGAAGTGGTTTAAGTTAATAATAAACATTATCAGATATGTTGCTAATTTTGCTTCTCAGAAAGTTTTCATTTTTTTTTTAATGGCTTTTTTTTTAAAAACACATTCTGTAGTTTCACTAAATATTTTCAGTGTTAAGCATTGATTGCTCATCCCCAGCTGCGATTTAAGGATGTCTGCAAGTATGATCTCAGGTGCTTTAACATTACCCCTTCCAGCTGGGTAAATTTGGCTCAGGACCCCCTAGGTGGCAGCAGGCTCTCTGTATCGGGCTATTCATGTCTGAAGTCACCCCGGTGCAACAACATGAAGCCAAGAGGTCCAGAAGAAAGCAACCGTAACAGAAGACCAGGGATGATCTTCACATGCGACATCTGTGATCGGGGCTGTTTTTTTTAACATTGGCCTTCACAGTCACAGAAGACGTAACTTTAGGTTTGTTTGGTTTTGTAGCATATCAACCTCAGTGGGTCATTTAATGCCGATAAAGTTTTGAAGTAAATCAATTCTTAATGGATAATACAATTTTTTTCATAAATACATTTTTCTATTTAACAAATAGATGGGATCCTAACAGGTACTACCACTCCGAGTCAGAGTGGACCAGGGAGCAATGGTGATGAAAGGGTGCTCCACATTCCCCAAACCTCCAAAACCGGAACCTCACAATCAGATAGAGTTTAACGTAATTCCCAGGACAAATAGACCCTCGGCCACCGCCTTCTAGCACCCATATGATAAAAAGGGTTGGGGCTTGCCTTAAAGGCAATAGCTTTTTTTTAGGGGCATGAGAAATGTATAGACTTCCAAGACTGCAATGCTGATAAATGAACAAAAACATGAATAAAAAAATCTACTCACCTTTATGTTTGGGGAATATCCTCCTCTGTCTCTGAAGTTTGGGTCTTCTTGAAATAGTTGGATTCATAAATGTTATCTGAAATGATATTATTAACCATTTTTAATAAATAGTAAAATAATCTTTTGTGTCTTCTTTAATGTGGCTTAAAAGGATATTATCATAGGAAATGGATTTGGCTATCAGAGTTCAAATCTGAGTAGAGTCTCCATGATCAAATTAGATTAGCGGGATCAGTGAAGTGAAAAAGAGGAATAGATATGACCAACGACTCTTTTTAAACTACTTAATTATTTTTCATAAATAATTATAAGTAAACAAAGTCTCTCATGCAGAAATAGGGAAAATAAACATATTATATATATATATATATATATATATATATATATATATATATATATATATATATTATATATATATATATATATATATATATATAATATATTAGTGGTTAGAGTCATGGAAAATGGACTTGTTGATTCGAGTTCAATTCCTAGATGAAGCTGTTGGCATTTCACATAGCGCTAATACCCTTGGGAAAGGTATGAATCATATATTCTCTCTCCATCTATGGGTTAAATAGTAGGGCAGACTGGCCCTTCAGCCTGGGTAGGTAACCAGTATAGGAGAGGGATAACTCTGAATTCAAAATTCCTGAGGTCGTCGTTGATTGGTTTGTGGCAACCCTTGATGCACAATTCTTTCCTATCGACTATGCCAAAAAGTGTGGATGGTCCAACACAAGCCTTCACCACTATAAACAAATCAGTGTGGGTGTTCATTGTGTGTGTGAACCCTCATGCGTCAAAAATCGACGAGAGATCCATAATATATATATATATATGTGTGTGTGTGTGTGTGTGTGCCCCCCCCCCTATTTCTGCACTGATGAGAAGTAAACTTCGAAACATGTCTGTGGATGACTGACATTTATATATATATATATATATATATATATATATGTTTAGTGTTGGCTATATGTAAGTCAATCTTTGACATAATTTTGTTGTTTTTTCTAAACTATATATTTTCTTTACACTGACGGATTTCATATCCATTTTTTCTTCTCATATATATAATCCAAAGATTGAGTGAACAAATCTTCCTTAGAACGTAGTAGTTTTTCAGTTGTCGTAATTTACAGAGCTCAACATGTGCTCTTATTGTCAGTCACAGAGCAAAATTTCTGTGTTTTATTTCACTCATCTTCAGAATATCCCAAGTGTGTGTGTGTGTGTGTATATATATATAGTAAGAATTAAAATTGATAATATTAAAGTCATTTTTATCTCTGTTCATGTGTTATAAAATCAGCAATATTGACTTGGAATATTCTGATGAGTGAAGTAAAAAGTATTTATACATGAAAAAAAAAAAAAAAAAAAATAAAAAATAAAAAAAATCAAATAATTTTTTTAAATGCTCAAGTTAAAAAAAATTGAAATATTTTAGGATGATAACAGAATTAAAAAAGGAAAAAAAAAAAAAAAAAAATGATTTTTATTTTTTCTCTTTTTCTCTTCCGTAAACAGACATTTGACTGATCTACATATAAGAAAGGATGCTCTTCTCAATATTGTCAAATGAATTAGGCAAGATTTTTTTTACTGATTCAATAACTTATCTGATGATTAACAATTTTTACAACAAACCGAACACTAGCTTATAAATCATGAGATCAATCTCAAATGGTGTTAGAGAAAGATTATTAATTTATCTAAAATCTTCAGATCAGATTAAATGTTAAGTGAAGTAGAGAAGTGAGTTGACCAACAATCAAAATAGATTCATTAATACAATAATATGTAGAAAAGTTTGTTGGAGATAATATGAACAGTCTTCATGTGAAATCCTGTAAAATTTAGACTTTTATAATGAACTTTTAATGTTTTAGCTAACATTTACAAATAATTCAATGTTGGTAAAAGGGTTAAAATTGCCTTGAAAATTTGGAAGAGATAAAAAAAAGAAAAAGGAAAAGAAACTTACTTCTGCAAATAAAATTCCTTTTGGCTCTAAGTGAATGGCCATTCCATGTCGCTGGTTGTCAAGAAAATCTTCCAATCGTAAAAATTTTACTGCACACATTTGTCGGTAATCTCGCCAATGAATGGCAATTTCAAGTTCTCGTGACTACAAGAAAAAAGAAAGAAAGAAAAAAAAAAAAAAAAAAAAAAAAAAATAGTGAAAATTATGAAATAAAAGTAAGTAGTATTATTTGTATTATTCGGACTATTGTCCTCATCTTCATTTGTTATCTGTACAACGTTTCAGCTGATGTGCCCTCCAGCCTTCTTCAGGTATTTCTTGTCAGACTTGATAACCTTCTTGTTGCAATCGGGAACCATCACAGAACTTTGAACCTAACCCTTTATTCAGTCCACGGGGGTATCCTCCTCTCATTCCGCTAACCATAGCTGGGTTAATTATTATTCTATGTTACTGCTGCCCCTGACCAGGATTGAACCTGCAGTCTAGAAATAACTGTCACTTAAAACTGTCATAACCTAACTCCTTTATCCACTAGGCTATGTGTCCAATTGGACAATAGTCCAAATAATAATACAAATAATTCTAATTATCAAGCCTCATCTCAAAAATTCAGAGAAATAGTAAAAGTAAGCAGAATAAAAATTAGTTGATCTTTTTGGAGGTGGGGTGGGGTGGGGCACAATAAGCTAGCTCAAACTGTGATCACACTATTACGTTCACCTTCAAACTAATTTCCTTTGAAAAGTGTATAAACACTATCACATCTCCAGCTATGGGTTAAAAATTAAACAATGAAGGAGGGATTTTGTGCTTCATAATAATAATAAAAATCATACCCCACCCCTTCTTCCCTTTTCCCCTGGAGATAAAAAACAGACCAGTCATTTTACTGATTCTTTTTATCACACTAGAAACAAGATCAAGATGTGATAAAAAAATTTAAAAAACTTATATGTCATCTTTTTGTGCTGTTGCCTATGGGGAAACTTATAATACACACTTCAAAAAATAAATTAATCCAAATAATAATAATAATAATGAAATTTATTGTGTATAGTGCTCAGGTGCACCACAACTCATCAAAGTTTCATGTACATAGAATAATGTATTAGTGTCAGGAACATGAATAGCGTACAGTAATAATATACATGTGTGTGTACAGTGCTCAGGGGCACCACAACTTATCAAAGTCTCATGTCTAGTACATAGAATAATGTATTTGTGTCAGGAACATGAATAGTGTACAGTAATAATATAGATGTATGTGTACAGTGCTCAGGTGCACTACAACTCATCAAAGTTTCATGTACATAGAATAATGTATTAGTGCCAGGAACATGAATAGCATACAGTAATAATATAATGTATGTGTACAGTGCTCAGGTGCACCACAACTCATCAAAGTCTCATGTACATAGAATAATGTATTTGTGTCAGGAACATGAATAGTGTACAGTAATAATATACATGTATGTGTACAGTGCTCAGGTGCACCACAACTCATCAAAGTCTCATGTACATAGAATAATGTATTTGTGTCAGGAACATGAATAGCGTACAGTAATAATATACATGTATGTATGTGCATGCATGCATAAATTACTGCTCATATTTTTTATTACTAAAAATCCTTATTATAATACTGAACAAGGAATCAATGAAAATATATTTACCAGATGAAAGCAAAGGTATTATCTAAAAAGTGATCTAAATTACTTAGGATTTTTCTTTGAAATCATACAAAAGTTATAGAAATAAAATTAAACCAAGTTTATGCTTGAAAGATTCTATGTAGATTTTTCTTGAATTATACTTCTAAAATTTACTTAGATGACATTAATATTGGGAAAGTATTTTCTTTTCCTTTTGTGCTTGCTTATGATTTAAGAACCCCATTTGTAATTGCTATCAGTCTATATTAATTAGATCCATAATCACTCAAATCTTTATAAAAGATATAAACCTAGCTGCAGAATATTATCTATATATTAATACTTGTGTTCCTTAAAAGTAGGACCATTAACATCTTGTAACACCTTCCGGTTAAATATGAGACCGTCAAAATCACCCAAAATGAAATGATAAAACCTGATCTTATGGTGTTGCTTATCTGCCAAATTCTCAGTTTTATGACTGTTGTCACCTAAACTAAATAATGGACCATTCCGTTTTTATTATAAAGAAAAGAAAAAAGAAATGCTACACATAAAAATTATAAGAAAGAAAGAAAGTAGGGTAAAGATAGGGAGAGGGTGTGAGCACATGGAAGCGATACTGCTAATCTGTTTCAATCGAATATGATGAAAAGAAGGAAAGAAAGAAACATTTTTTAAAAATAGTGAGAGTTAAATCAAGATTAGTTTTTACATATTGAACTATTTTGCAATAGTTCTTAAGTAAACATATCAAATGTAATAATTAAATTATCATACTGTGGTATATTCACAAGTCCTGCTAGTTTTAAATAAACATAAATCCACATGTCATATTCATTTCTGTTTGGAAAGTGTAAATTCTTGTAGTTATATTTTTTTGATAAATTAATTTTTCTTGGTTAGAAGAGAAATTCAAAGAAAGAAAAAAAAAAAAAAAAAAAAGAAGCCATATCCTTTTCTCTGCTTTCTCTTCAATCTGATATTGGTTTTGTAACTGTTTCAAGTCTTTTTTGGCACTTGTCTTTTAATTGTCAATACACTAACTTGCAAACTCTACATACAATGAGATTCTTGGCTTTTTGCCTCATTTTTATGCACTTTTAAAGATTACCAATTGTTATCTCCCTTTATTAACACTGATGCTTGATAACTGTCAAAAATTTAACCCTTTGAATACAATTCACTGCCAAAAGTCAGCAAAATACTATACTGCAACAACAACAACAACAATAATTCACTGATGCAGCTCACTTTGTCTTATGTGTTTTAAGAAAATAGTGACATTTTCAAAATCATCAAATTCAAAAAGAGAATCACTTTAAAATTATTAAAGAATTATTACTAGCAGGACCTGTGAATATGCCACAGTATTAATTATTATTACGTTTGATGTTTACTTAAGAGCTATTGCAATAGTTCAATATGTAAAAAGTATAATATTGATTTAACTCTTTCACTCTTTCTTCTTCTTTCTTTTCATTATGTTCATTGAAACAGATTAGTGTTATTGCTTCTACACGCTTACCCCCTCTCTCTATCTTTCCCCTACTCTTTCTTTCTTATATTTTTTCTGTGTAACATGTCCTTTTTCTTACCTTTCTTTCTTTATAATAAAAACGGAATGGTCCATTATGTAGCTGAAGTGATAACACTCATAAGAAATAAGAATTTGTTGGATAAGCAACACCAGATACCTTTCTTTTTTTTTTTCTCGGAAAAATAAGTGGATATACAAAACATCCGTTCATAATTGTAAGTAAAACAGCAAACTAAGTTTTAATAGCATCATTCTAGCAGGTTAAATCAAACTTAACGGACCTAAATTTCACCATAGTATGTCACCCCACCGAAAGAAAAAAAAAAAAATACCAAAAAATTAGGGAATTAACCGAATTTAATGAAATTTTCAGTGCTGATATATTAATGAATAAAAGATATAATGCACCAGTTATTTTATCTAAAAACTTTTACATTTTTTCAGGTCAGTTAACTTTGAACCATGTATCTTTGAGAATCTGGGTTATGCCTCAAAGATATGTGGTTCAAAGTTAACGGACCTGAAAAAAATGTAAAAGTTTTTAAATAAAATAACTGATGCATTACATCTTTTATTCATTAATATATCAACACTGAAAATTTCATTAAATTTGGTTAATTCCCTGATTTTTTCTTCTTCTTTCGGCTGGGTGATATATGATGGTTGAATTTAGGTCCATTTAGTTTGATTTAACCTTCTAGCAATTATTGAAGAAAAATTCTTATAGTTTGTGGTAAAAAGCAAAAGCTGTTCTTTTGAAAATTGCTTTCAGATGGGGTGCCTATTGGTGACTTGGTCCAAAAATGTTAATGTTTAAACACATTCTGAAATGTTTATATTGTATTTAATCAATTCTTTCAAAATGAGAAATTTTTTTTTATTAATCCATTATTATTGGATTATCTCCCTTTGTTATGGTCAACTTTCAATTTTAGAGAAGATGGGTATTGATCTTATAAGCTAAATTGAATTTTTGCTTAAGTAAACACTCATAAGGTCATTAACCATCTTGCCAACAGCAATCTTGAGCACCTTTTTAATTTCCATGTGTCAAACACACATGGGCATGCCAACAAAGTTAGAAAACAGCATAGCTCATATGACTTTCAGAAACATTTTCTAACAATCAGAGTTGCTGGGACACGGAACAAATTCCCTGCATCCCTTGTTGGCTGCCTAAACACTGCATCTTTCAAAACTTCCCTGCTTCCTGTAAATTCGACAACACTAAACCTGATATCTCCCCCTCCATACACACATGCACGCCTACACATGCATACGTGTATATTATGACTATGCTATTCATTTTCCTGACATTAGTATATTGTTCTATGTACTATACGTGAGCCTTTGATGATTTGTGGTGCACCTGAGCACTGTATGCAATAAATTTCATTATCCTTACCACCAACACCATGATAAACCCTTGATAGTTTTGATTATACAAGAATCAAATTTCAGCCATCATTATCTTTATCATATAATGGCAACCAAATCAGCAGAGACAAGTGGGATACAAAAAATGGGGGGAAAAAGTTGGCAATATTTCATTAAATTATACTCTATACAAGAGAGAGAGAGAGAGAGAGTGAGTATATTATATATATGAATGATTGGAAATAGATAGAAAAACAAATGATAATTCTATTACGCTAACAGATATCTGTTTCGACCTTTTACAAAAACGGTCTTCCGCAAGAGCAATTATATTGATGAAAGAAAGAAGGAGGAATAGATAACCATTTGGCACGAGAGGTTCAAATAACGCTCACGTTCTGGGCCGGAGTGTCTTTCAAAATTTGTATAAAAAATGCGTATTTTGGAATAAAAATAAAATAAAGCTCGAAACAGTCAGCGTAACTATTATCATTTGTTTTTCTATCTATTTTCAATCATTCTGTCGGATTCATTTCCATTTATAATATACATATATATGTGTGTGTGTGTGTGTGTGTGTGTGTGTGGAAGGATGAGAATTGGTAGGAAAAGTGTTATAGACATTTAAAATATTCAAATGTAAAAAGTTGGCCAGAAAGCAGAAAAGATCATTAATAAAATTGTTAAATAGGAGACGTGTCTTTTGTTTAATTCTACATACATATATATATATATATATATACATACATACACATTCTAAAGATAAAAAACAATAGGGTAGTTTTTCATCATACACAGTTTTACAATATCATTAAGAATTACCTTAGGTAGTCAGTATAATCTTTCAGACTTTGGCTATAATATTCATGTTGGTAATTTTCCAACATGCCTTTTCTATAAGAATTAAACAAAGGACAGTAAGATCAATAACTGCTCTCTCTCTTTTCTTCCCTATCACTGATTACTGACTGCAATACCAACAAAGAAAACACCATATTGATCTTTGTTTTTCCTAAAGAGTTGTTCACAATTTGTGAATCACAAAATAGAGGAGTACTAGCTGATGTAGCCATCTACAGTGGGGCTAAGGTAATGAATTGGTTGTTTAGGACTGAATTGGCAAAGAGCTGTTTCCATTAGTCATGTGATAAGAAACTGAGTCCAGAAAAATAACAAGCTTTGTGGGAAAATTCACTGATAACATTTTCATATAGGGAATTTTTGTAGCTTTTTATCATTTGAGTTTGCAATGTCAAGACTAGTACCACGGTGCTTTCAGGGAGGCGACCTGACAATTCCCGAGTCAGGTTGGGGTTGCTATTGGAGCTAATATGATGATGAAAAAAAAAAAAATTGACTATGATAATAGTGCATCACTGATGACCTTTCTTTTTATTTTTTTAAAGAATGTATCATCGGATTAGCAAAAATGCTGTATATATTTGATTAAAAATTTTTTTTTAAATAAAAAAAATTAATAATATGAATATATATAAAAATGAATATATATAAATATATATATAAAAAATAATATGAATATATATAAAATAATATGAATATATATAAAAATGCTGTATATATTTGATAAAAAAAAAAAAAAAAAAAAAACCAACGACAAATCAACACACTACCCCAGATTGGCACCCAATTTGACTTTTAGAATCATTTGTAGTACTGACAGAATGACCATTAAATCACTCCAATTCCAAAATGGATCTCAGCAGATAAGTCTGGCTGTAAAACCATTAAATTTGTAACTCTTGTATTTTTTAAATATATGTTTGTACGTTTATATTGTTTGTTGAGTTCTTCATCTGAATTTGAACACCTATTTGTTCATGTTGGAAAATATATGGTACCCAGCAAAAAAGACCAAAATAATGCAATGTAATTATTTTACATCTCCTGCTTGAAGAATTACTTATAAACCTCATTTATAATGCTTAATTAAATGGGAATAATTATCTTTAGCAAAGCAATTTCCTTTTCAAGCCATGAGAATTTTTTTTTCTCTTCTAAAAAAAAAAAAAAAAAAAAAAAAACTGCTCTTGGTCCAGCAAGTATGGGTACCAAATTTGGTAACTATATAAAACTGTTTGACCTTCTACAAAGGTCAAATTCATTGTTCTCAATTATCAATACAGATACAGCAAACAAGCAGATTCTCAGGTGAAAAAAAATGAAAGATACAAAGACAGGTAAACATGGATGTAAGGTGAGTGTGTGGGTTGGTTGGTTGGGTTTAATGGCATGTCAGTCCATTGGGTCATTCTATGCCGAAGAATGTCTATTTTATTCATTCTTGATGAAAATCAATTTTTTTTCAAACACATTTTTTCTATTTAACCCACAGATGGAACCATAACAGGTACTACCATTCTGGATCAGAGTGGACCTGGAGTAATGGAGATAAATGGGTACACCACGTTCCTCAGAGCTCCAGAATTGGAACTTCACCATCAGATATAATTTAACGTTATACCCAGGATATTAAAACCCTCAGCCACTGCCTTCTACCACATATATGATAAAAAGGGTGGTTACCAAAAAGGCAATAGGGTTAGGACAATCATATAGGTGCTAGGGCTTGACATGACCCAACCGATTGATGGAGGGGACCTCTCCGACTGACCATTTAGCCTAAGTAAGGACCAAAATGGAGTGTTGTCATGGACTGCACAGCCACCAGAGTGGGTGAGATTTATATATATATATATATATAATATATATATATGAAAGTAAGTAAACAAACAATGTGTTTATTTTTAATATGGCCTTTAGCAGACAATTTTTTGAGGATATGTGCTTAATTGAAGTCATACCTAATTTTGAAAATTAGTAAATAATGAATGAATTTAGATGGGCATATATGTTCAAATGTAAGGCTAAACAAATCGAGAAAATGTCAATCCCTGTATGTACATTTCGACCTATTAGGTCTCATCAGCAAGGTTATTGACCTAATAGGTTGAAATGTGCATACAGGGATTGACATTTTCTTGATTTGTTTAGCCTTACATTTGAACATATATGCCCGTCTAAATTCATTAATTGTTAACTAATTAATTTTCAAAATTAGGTACGACTTCAATTAAGCACATATCCTAAAAAATTTTTATATATATATATATATATATATATATAAGAGAGAGGGAGAGAGAGAGAGAGATACACTAAATGGGTTATATAAGAAGAGTGTAGTATGACAAAGAATGATTAAACTATTTCCAACAAGATCTAAGAATTGAAAACTGACCCGATCCAAAGTAATGGATGTTCTGTAGTCCCAACATTGCTGACTGCACGGTTTCCAAGGAGTCTGACCAACATGTTGATTGTCCAGTTTCATAACTGCCATTACATCATCTGAAAGAAAATTAAAAGAACAAAGTGAATTATTTATTACATTTTATACAACACCATCAATAGAGAAAAAAAAAAGAGAATATCTTACCTTTTTTTACTCTTAAGAAAACAAATTATGATAATGGATGGTAAGATATAAGAAAACTTAGGTTTATGCCTTGGCCAAGGGTAACAACAGTAAACCTTTTAAAACAGCTCTCAATATATACTCCCACTTTGGTTGAATAGGGATTTAATTGTAAAATTCACCATTCTGGCGTGTAGCTAACCCTCACTTTGTTTACAAAGTTTGAGGACTCTAGTGAATTCATTTCTGCTTAGAAATATATCAATTAAATATTCTCGTATATTTGATAGCTGCTTCTGGCCGCACGGATAAGAGACTTGGCGAACGAAAGTTCATTCAGGTCTCAAACCCGGCCAGGGGTAGCTGTTAAGGTATAACCACACTGATGAGAGGTGAAACCTCGAAACACGTGTCTGTGGATTACTTATATATATGTGTGTGTGTGTGTGTGTGTATATATATGCATGTATGAAATATAACATTTTGAAAAAACATGATGTTAGTTTTACCATGAACTATAATGCTTCTGATTTTTAATTAAAAATAAAATTTATTTTATTTTTATTTTTAAAACAGAACATGCATTTTCAAAAAAATTTTCAGCGGTTGATATCAGCGTTCGTTTTGTAAACAGTCTTTTTAACGGATATTTTCTTCTCGTCTATGTCGCTCTTTGATGAAGACAAACTTATCGTTTTGGTCGAAACAGGCCTGTCAGCAATCACATAACAAACATCATATGTTTTTTCAAAATGTTATATTTCATACTGTCGGATTAATTTCCATATATTTTTCATATGCATGTATGTACACTTATTGAGAGGGCTGTTACCCTTGGATAAGACATAAACCTAAGTTTTCTTACATCTTACCAGCCATTATCCAAATCTGACCGATGATAGCATAGTCAAGAAACTGAAGGTTACCAAGTGCCATTAATTATGTCTACGCTATCCTAATTTTAGATATATATTCTCTATCACTGATATTGAGCACTCTTCATAAATATACCAATAATATATATATATATATTTCTCAACCCCTCCGCACAGGCAGGATGTGATACAAGTTCATTTTTAAATGGAGTTTAACAGGTTCGAATTCAGAGTTTTCCTTCTAGACCTGTTGCCATACCAAAGTCAAAGATTCCAATCTACCTTACTATTTATCCATAGCTTGAGGGAGAATAGTTGGATTCATACCTTTCCCAAGAGTGTTAGCACTATGTAAATTGCAAACAATCTTGTCCAGGATTTGAACTCTGGTCACTTTGTCCATTTCCTACGATGTTAAGCATTATACCACAAGTGCCATATATATATATATATATATATATATATATATATATATATATATATATATAACTGACTCTCTGAAACTTAATATTATTGTTAGTGGTTTAAGATCTACAATTAACAGAGAGCTATAATTGATCAGATTGAATGAATTTTGCTATCAAACAGAAAGATTGGGGGGAGTTTGGTTTGGTTACGGCATATCAACCTCAGTGGGTCATTTAATGCCGACAAAATTTTGAAATAAAATTCATACTTAATGGATACTCAATTTTTTTTTATAAACTCATGTTTTTCTATTTAACCCATAGATGGAGCCCTAACATGTACTACCACTCCGGGTCAGAGTGGACCAATTGAGGGGAGTAAAAACAAACAAAAAAACTTTTTTTGTATTATTCGGACTATTGTCCTCATCTTGATTGTTATCTATACAAGAACTATCTGAAGAAGTCCAGAGGGCACATTGGCCGAAACCTTATACAGATAACAATGAAGATGAGGACAATAGTCCAAATAATCTAAATAATACTAATTATCAAGCCTCATCTAAAAAAATCTGGAAAAAAAAAAAAAAAAAAACTTGTTTATAAGCAATTTGCAGTTTTCAGTGGATAATATTTGCTATATAATTTAGCTGTCTGAAGCTAAATCCTTTTTATGGTTCACTACACCAGAGATTAAAAAGAGGCAGACAAAACAACAATGAGAAAACTGATTTTTTGGGGATGATTAAACTTGTATATAAAATTTTTCTCAACATCTTATCTTCCCTTCAACTTTCAGCTATTCATTTTATTCTTTTCAATTCTCCATAAGATTCTAAAAAGAGAAAAGTGTCTGGTATGTCTAGACATTTCTATGCAATTTCATATTGTTTCAATCATTGTTTAGTGCTGAAAGAGTACGGACGATGGTTATTTTTATCAACATAATCAAACGTTTTATGAACCGAATCTAATTAAATCCCTTCTTTTTTAAAAATATAAGTGAAAATTATGTTAAATGAAAGGGAAGATCACATGACTGAACAGAAGGATTTGCAGAAGATTGAAAAGAATCCAACAATCTAAAAGGTATTTCTCTGAATTTTTGAGATGAGGTTTGATAATTTGTATTATTCGGACTATTGTCCTCATCTTCATTGTTATCTGTACAACGTTTTGTCCGATGTGCCCTCCAACCCTCCTCAGGAGTCAGAGAAGGTTTCAGAGTTTGACAAAAATACCTGAGGAGGGCTGGAGGGCACATCGGCTGAAACGTTGTACAGATAACAATGAATATGAGGACAATAGTCAGAATAATACAAATAATACTAATCTAAAAAGTTTTACAAATTCCTTGCAGTTAATTATCTTGAAATTATTGTTGGCAACTTTCTGCCCACTAAGGACGATAGTGTAGTGTCCAAAAAAATAAATAAATCATATGCATCTGCGCAAGTGACTCTGCAGGCCAATTCCTGAGTGACAGTCTTTAGTGCACTGAATGCACACAAACTGTGATGCTTTCTGGGGCTGCAGTCTTTTCTCCCTCTTTCTGGCTCTCTTTGCTGTCGAGGATACTCTCATCAGCCTCACCCCTCTCCGTGCCTTGCTTAATGTTAAGGCAACAGAAATTGTAAAAGAGCAAATAATATATGGATGCAATTCAGATTTCTATCTTAAAAGAATAGAATTTTCTTTTTATTAATTCAGCCTAAACATTAATATGAAACACTGCTTGTAATATTGATGATACATTACCAAGTATCAATATTTATTTTGCTATGGATTAAACAAGATAATCCCTTCTTTTTTTTTTTAAATACTCATCAATTTACAACAAACAAAGGCAGGAATGTATTCCTGCCCAAAATGGGGGGGTAGGGGTAGATAAATCAGCAAAAATAAAATAAAAAGATGCAAAAATAAAATGATTTTTAACACTGAAATAGCAAAAAAAGGTCATGACACTAAAATAAAGAATATAAAAAAAATATTGTGGGATTCAATCTAATCATTGAAGATGTGGATTTTAAAAAAAATATGTAAATGAACAAATATTAGTGTTGATGGATGAAAAAAAAAAAAAAATTTCCAAGTTGATGTCAAATGAACAGAGGTTTTGGTTTTCTTAAAAATATATATTAGACTAAAATAAAAAAAAAAGTATCCTAACAATATAAAGTTGCTTGTCTCAATATATATATATATATATATATATATATATATATATATACACACATACACATATAGAATTATATAGACACACACACAAAATTATATAGACACAAACACACACAGATTCAAACTTAAATTTTAGATATCTAATCTGGGTTTCATTTTTATAATTTGAAGGGGAAAAAAAATTAGTTTCTCCGTTCTGGAATTTTCCCCATTAAAATATAAATATTAAGAAAGCAATATCCTGACATGAGAGAAATCCACAATATCATCTTTTGAAGTGCTTTCCACTGCTAATAGGAAATTTTGGTTGTGTATATTTGGATTCATTCTCATCATATCAAATGTTTTAGAATCATCTCATCAAATGACAAGATTTGTTTTCCTTTGAAATTGCTTGACTGCAATTTGGAAAAGACACACACCCAAAAAAAGATCAATAAAGATTTAGAAATATCTTTTATTCTATCAATAATCAATCCTAGGTTTTCATGATCATCTTACTGTCTGCTTTGTTCAAGTTTTATTCAGATGACATATTTGCAGAATGAAAGCAAATCTCAAAAAGAAATAAGAGAAAGGGAAAAAAATCTTCAAATCTATTTGCAGATATTCACTTAACTGGAAATATTTAATTTATTGATGAGTAGAAAAAAATAAATTAAATTAAAATTAAAATTATTTAAAAAAAAAAAAAACAACAGTTAACATTAGTGATGCAACATAACTTACCTTTATTATTTATATTAATAAATGTACAAATATTTTTGGCACAAACTGATTTACATTTACAGACAGACAAATATTAGATACAATTGTCAGACCAAGTATCCAATAGGCACCCCAAATCATCAACTTAATGAAAGGTCCACATGTTAACTCGTCACCGGTAACTTCCGCTTCCAAATTTTTGTAAACAAATGATTTTAATCAGAAGTTTATGGAGATGATGAACTTACGATAAATAAATAGATGGTTGGTACATGTAATCAAATTAAAATTCAATAGCAAAATCTTTTTTTTTTTTTTAAATAAATACTTTTTAATCAGAAGTTTATGATTATTTTTCAACTCTGACGATAAATCAAAAAAATACAAAAGACGGTTTTATACTATAATAGTTTTTACTTAATCAGAAGAAAAATGCAATTATGTTTAATCAAATAAAAATACAGTTTTTATTTGCAAAATATTTTTATGTCTATTTAAATAAAAGGATGCTGTTCAGAAATAGTATCACAAAATTTGTAAAATTTGTTTTTGTCTGATACAATATAAGTTCAAAAAAATCATCTGTTCGTTTATTTTCAAGTATTTGAAAGTCGAAGTTACCGGTGATGAGTTAAAATATGAACCTTTCATTAAGTTGATGATTTGGGGTGCCTATTGGATACTTGGTCCCAAATGTCAAATATATAAAATATTAGTGAAATTGAAACGAAAATGTTGAACAATTTATCAAATATTTTTTCAAATGATTAAAAGGATTGTGGATAAATCTAACAGACATGAATCACAAATTGAGAAATAAAGAGACGATGACAAAAACAAAAAAAATAACAACTTAGCCAAAATACTAGGGTGGGTTGAAAAGTTCATATGATGATATATCTGCTGTTGAGGACATTTTTTTTTACTAATGGGATCCAAGCACTGCAAAACTGATAGAAGTGTGTGGACTGCAAGAGAGACTATGTTGAAAATAAGCCTCATTTAGTCATATTACATGAGAGTATCTTGGTCAGCCTATGAACTTTTCAGCTGACTCTTACACATCAGTTATTTTATTGATAAATCTGAATATATTTTTCTAAACTAGCAAGAATGTGCACCCTCTAGGCATAAGTATTCAAGTTTTAATGTAATGAAATATATTAAATCAGAAATACTAATGAAATTAAATAAGAATGCATATAAAAAGATTACACTTATTTTAATCATATTTTAATTGGTTTCTATATAAAATCATTCATAGGATTGATTTTAATATGTTGGAGAAAAAAACAATAATATTAGAAATCAATAAAACCAAGTAATTATTTATTAAACCTGGTTTTGTTAAAACCAGTATGCAAATTAACCACACCAAGTAAGCATTTATTTCTTAGTGATATATAAGACACATTGCAGAATTTTAAACACACTAATAACATGTGCTGTTTTGAGGCAAATCAAACTCAGATTTTCATAGTGCCATCATTAATAAATAAGATTTATTCTGTGTATCAATTATTTTGACTATAAATTCAATACTCATTGATAAAACTATGCAATTCATGAGGGTATTGTAATGTAAGCAGAGACAGTTTCAGTTACAGACAGACACCAAATCTCCATTATAATAAATTATGTTAATGCTATAATTAATCAGATTATGATCTTGAAGCAATAAGTGAATAAATTATCTAAAGTTTTTTTTCTTTCTTCTCTCTTGTAAACAGAGAATTTAATTAATCTTCAGAAAATGATCAATTTTATTTAGATTTAATCTTTTAGCAGAGCATTACAGACTTACTTACAAACCACAGAATATATATATATATATATATATATATATATATATATATATATAAATTTTTTTTTAAAAATGGACTCTCTCGTCAATTTTCGACGGATGAGTGTTCATTCAATGAACAACCAACATAGTGATTTGTTTATAGTGGTGAAGGCTTGTGTAGGACCATTCCGCACTTTTTGGTACAGTCGATAGGAAAGAATTGGTGCATCAAGGAATGCCATGAACCCAATCAACAACCGACCTCAGGAATTTTGAGTTCAGAGTTATCCCTCTCCTAGACTGGTTACCTACCCAAGGTTAAAGAGCCAAGTCTGCCCTACTATTTTACCCATATATATATATATATATATATACATATACACGTAGGTGGGGATACCAGGTAATTTGGTATTATGATGATTCTAAGCTGGCCCTTTCTTCCAACAGTTAAATGTTAGAGTTCAAGTTCGATTTGAGAGCTCAATGTTTAATTTTTTTTATATAAACAAAGAAATATAATTAGTAAAGAAAAAAAGGTATCATAACCTCATAACAGCCTATTTTTAAGCCTTTTTCTTTACTAATTATATATAAGTCGATGGGGTGGCCTAATGTCGGTATCAGCCAGACAGTGAGAGTGTCTACCCCCTTTTCACAATGCACTAGACCAAGGAGATAGTTTTTGCATCTGAAGTGGAGCACCACACCTACCATCAGGAGGGATCCCTGTGCTACTCTTACGCAGAGTTGGCGAGGGCCGATGTCAAACCAGGAACCTTGTGGTTCCTAGCTTCTTCAATCTTTTTTTTTTTTTAATATATAAAACCAGAAATATAGAGATTGTTTTTGTTGTACAGTCCACAAATATAGTAGTGTCATGTATCACTTAAACAAATCCAATAATTCTTTATTATCCACTTATAAAAATCATTTAATCTTAGTTACAAGTGTAATACCAGAATTTTTAAAATGACAAAATTATCAAAACTTAAAATAACTTTTCAATAACCTATCATTTTTCATAATATTCAACCCCTCACTAATTGCTGTTGAGATTTTTCTAAGTCCAGAGCATTCCTATAAGGATATATAAAAAAAAAATGGCTAAAAATGACCTTTGCATCTAAAGTTACCTATTATTTCCCTTAAATCAAAGATTTCTACATATGTTTAATATTAAATTTAAACAAAGGCTATTGTTTGGGACTGATTAGTTAAAACAAATGTGACTTCCAGCCGGGTGGAATGAGGTGGTATAGGACTAAGTCTTTTATAAACCCCGAACAATTAAGTAGTTTATTGTTATCAAAAGAGTCCTAAACCATTTTTTTAAAAAAGAATACTCAGACTGTACACACTCATCCTAAAGTGAAATTGACATTAATCACCAATACACAATTAATCACCAACTATACCAATAATAATAATAATAATAAGCCAATAACCTCTACAACAACAAAAACAACAATTCTGTCAAGCCAGCCATCTTAACTGACAACACATTCAACAAAGTACATTCAGATCACAGCCAATTCTTTTTTTCATGCAAACCAGTTAATAAAAAACCACCACAACAACAAGAAAAAAAAAAAGAAAAAGAAGATATTACTAATGAAAAGCTTATAAAAATTCACTTTAAGACAAGTGTGCAGTCTGAGTATATTTATCTAACAATCCTTAAAAGAAATAAAACAAAAACAAAAACTAGAATACATAGAACAAATAACATGACTACATCAAATCAATCTTATTGCTAGTTCACTGTGAGGTATGTACATGGAGACTGAAAATTAATGAATTGCCTAGGCACTGAAATACTTTAATAATACATAGATTAATCTCTAAAAGAAGCCAATCAATAAATGGATATTATATATATATATATAAGTTGAAAATGGAAATGAATCCGACGATATGTTGAAAGGAAAGAAAATGTTGAATGAATAAAATAGATTTAATATGAGTTATTAACATGTGTTTCGGCCAGGAGTTTGTTCATGTACACATGTATTCCATTTATTATTATTTTAAATATGAAATAAAATAATAAAAAAAATTAGAAAATCTTTAACCATACAAAGAATAACAGCCTTCATCAGAGTAAAATGTTTGAAAAATGTGTTTAACTTCAAATATCAAACATTTTACTCTGATGAAGTTATTCTTTGTATGCTTAAAGATTTTATAATTTTCTATTATCATTATTTTATTTTATATTCAAAATAATAATAAATAGAATACATGTGTACATAAACAAACTCCTGGCCGAAACATGTTAGTAACTCATTAAATCTATTTTATCCATTCAACATTTTCTTTCCTTTATTTATTTTTCCTTTCAACATGTATATGTTGTGTGTGTGTGTGTGTGTGTGTGTGTGTGTGTGTGAGAGAGAGAGAGACCATCTACATTCTAGTTCAACAATAGGTCTAAATTCCACCAATGACAAAACATAAGTAGTTCTTTAGATGTGTGTGTGTGTGTGTGTGTGTGTGTATGTGACAACATTTTTAATTAAAATCAGGTTGTGCCAAAATATTCAATCATACCTTCATTATTGGGAGCCTGACAGCCATAATAAACTAATTTTAAAGCTGAAAATGGATACAGATTACAAAATGCACGAATTAATTATCAATTTACGCCATCATACCGATATTATTCTAGAAATTATAAATAAATAAAAAAAACAACTCATGTATCTATAAAAAAAAAAAAAAAAAAAAAAAGAACCATACATGAGATAATAAACTTCAAAAATTAGTCAACTTTCAAATAAGTTACAATTGAAATGATATATATGTTTCCTCTTAAGCTCTTAAGAGTTATTTTGTTTTATTCTATAAAAATATCAATAAAACAAATACACACTATATAAATAGAGAAATCAAAATTTTACTATTTAATAGACAATCTAACCTGTAAACAACTTATTCTGAAATATTAGAATACAATTAAAGTCTAGTAGAATATTATTTCAAGAATCTTTGAAGAAATCCAAGACTTTTGAAGAATTTCTTTCTTCTTTTAAACATTCCATTAACACACAAATATACAAGAGGATAGTTTTACAAGACATGTAATTATCCTTGCTACAAACCAAAAACTCCATTTTCTTTAATGAATTTTAAAAAAATAAATAAATAAATAAAAAAATCTTGGAAACTTTTAAAAAGAAATGCTGCAAAGTGATAAGAAAAAATGATTAGTATTAATTAGTTATTTGCAGAAAGAGCAAAAGTGTGGAGGGAGAGAGGAGCACATGTCTTCTAACTTAACAATGAGCAATAACAATATGAACATCACCAGGTGCGCTCCTAAACTTGTAACCTTTGCCAGATTAAGCTAAGCTTAGCAAATATCAAATGTTGAACAACAATAATGTAAAAGCAAAGACCAACCATTATTATTTAGTTATAAATAACATTTAATAAGGATTCAGTCAAAGAAAGAATTTCATCATCTTGGAGACGTAGTGTATGTCTATCACTGCCATTATTAGGCGTTCATAACTTTTGACAGAATAACCTTTCACTCTTTGTGTAAAGATTATTTGCATTACTTCTCATCTTATCAAATCTTTTTTTTTTTGGTTAAATCGAACTAAACGGACCTAAATTCCATCATTGTATGTCACACCGCCGAAAGAAAGAAAGAAAAAAAAAAAAATTCAGGGAATTAACCGAATTTAATGAAATTTTCAGTGTTGATATATTAATGAATAAAAAGATATAATGCACCTGTTATTTTATTCAAAAACTTTTACATTTTTTAAGGTCTTTGAACCACTTTGAACTTGGAACCATGTATCTTTGAGAATCTGATTCTCAAAGATACATGGTTCAAAGTTAATTGACCTGAAAAAATGTAAAAGTTTGTTTTTTTTAAATAACGGGTGCATTATATCTTTTATTCATTAATATATCAACACTGAAAATTTCATTAAATTCAGTTAATTCCCTGATTTTTTTTTTTTTTTTTTTTTTTCTTTCTTTCGTGGGGTGAAATACAATGGTGGAATTTAGGTCAGTTATGTTCGAAACCTTATTAAACAAAAAAATATTGTACACATGTAAGTAAAGTCATCAGGGTGGTCTAAAGTCTGTATCAGCCAGACAGTGAGGGAGTCTATCCCCTTTTCATTAGCGCTAGACCATGGAAATTGTTTTGGCTTCTGAGGTGGAGCACCACATCTACCAGCAGCTTCTTTACTGCACAGATCCTTGTGCTACTCATATGCTGAGTTGGAGTTTTTTCTTTGCTAGAACAGGGAACTTTGTTTTTTTTTGCTAGAATTGTTTTTTTCTTTGCTAGAAGGGGCCATTTGTTTTTTTTCTTTGCTAGAAGGGGCCATTTGTTTTTTTCTCTGCTAGAAGGGACCATTTGTTTTTTTCTCTGCTTTTGTTTTTTTTCTTGCTAGAAGGGGTATCTGTAGATGTGCATGGGGAGAGGGAGTGTGAAATAAGCACATATTTTGCATTGTTAATGTATCTAAAAAACTGGAGAAAATAATCTGTTATATTTTACAAAGGATAAAACCATAAATAGCAAAAGTGGCAAAAGTGAAAAGGAAAACAATGACACAATAACAAGATCAGATCGGATGGTAAGAGTGCCCAGTCCCTTGGAAACCATTAATGCAACAATAACCTTTTGCAAGTAATTTTTGCTGTAGGTGTGAAGAGGAAGGGGGAAGGGACAAAATGGTGTCTATAATCAGGGAAGGGTGGGGGGCAGTATATGCTGCTACTGCCTAATTGTGAAACGTTTTACCTTTACTGTCTTCACCAATTAATTGTTTCAACAACAGACTGATCTGTTCAGCTCCATCAAACGATTTGGTGGAATCTAAAATTCATTTGTAAGCAATAACAAAAGTTAATTACAGAACAAAAATGGATTATTTACTGGCTGAAATAAGTCGATATACAAACTACAGGGGAGAGAGAGAGAGAAAAGTGATGAAAAAACTTTTCTCTATAATTCTGAATTTCATGGTGAGTGAAGCTCATGACTATAACTTACCTTGAAAAAGAAAAGAAATTCACAAAAAAAATTATTAAAAAATATCCTTCCCAAATATTCTTATTGGTTTTCCAACATCAATAATCCTGTAAATTCTTAATACAATTTTATTAATTTACTTTCATATATTCTAATCCTCTTCCTCCTTTTATACAGACAATGAATGAAAATAATTAATAAACTAGACAACACATTAACTCACCTTTCATTTCAAAAAATTTTTTTTTTAAATTGAAAGAAAATTAATTTATCCAACATACAGTCACATATCATTTTCAAAGCTCTTTTATAAACACAGAATTGCAAGAAAGGAGGAATTTAAAAAATAATATATATATATATATATATATATATATATATATATATATATATACAACCATTTGTAAAGAATCTCCATTTTAGAATTTAAAAAAAAAAAAAAAAAGATTTATGAAGAGATTCTTCTAGAAATACAAAAAACCTGAAAATTTGTGAATAAAAATTTGTCATATTTATACTAACAATTATTGTAGCAAAAAAATATTTTCTTTGACAAGAATGGATCCAAGTAATTATCATAAATTTTGACTTTTATTTACTTTGATATTTTTAAAGAAAACTAGAGAAAAATATTTGTTAAAATAAAACAAGAGTTATAAAAAACAAAAACTAAAAACAAAACCATCTTCATAATTTCTTTAATAAGAGGACACTATTTGATACTTCTGGCATTGTGCCGCATCTAAGCTACACTTATAAATAATTATTTATAACAATGAATTTGAAAAGGTTTCTCCAAAATAGAGAAGAAAAAAATTACTTTTTTTTTACAGCAGAGTTTTTGATTTCCTTCAAAAAGTTACAACTCTTTAGTTTCTTAACATGAAATAAAGAAAACTTTTCAATAAGGCCATTTAACATGGTAAGACAAAATTTAAAATAAAATTACAAATAAACTTTGACTAAATTAAGATTTTATTTGCAGATAAAAAAGAAAAACCCTAAATAATTTTAATAAGAAGTTGAAAAAAGAAAAAAAGAAGAAAAACAAAAAGAGCACACCTAAAAGTTCTAAGTGTAAAAAGAAACTTCCTAAGTTAAATGAGGTATCAGTATACATCAAAAGATGATGACTATGAAGCTGTGTTTTTAGAGGTAACAAAACAATGATATTTGATAGTGTAGACAAACAGTATGAAAATAGTTTGTTTTGTAAAAGGGAAAATTCAGAGGAAATCCACACAATCCTTTCCTTTTACTCATCATATTACAAAAATAACTAAAACCTCTTAAAGTTTAAAAGAAGAAAAAGGTCAACATTAAAAAAGTATTGTTAAAAGCATTTCCTACATTTTCCATGAATATTCACGTTGGCAATTAAATAAGTTGGGTTTTAGTTTAAAAAATAAAAAATAATTAAAATTTAGGTAACCACTTATAACATAAGTTATCATATATCAGATCCAAAAGGAATAGCAACAAATAAGAGATCAAATTTTGTTATACATTTTTTATGATTATGTTTTGGGTTTAAAAAAAATATTTCCCCCCATTTTCTATCATTAAATTTACTAAAGAATATTTGAAAGAAAAATGCCATTTTACACCATTATATGTAAGTAATTAAAGTATAAAAAATATATATTAAGTAATATATTAAGTATTAAAAAATAATCAGTTTGAGAAAAATGAAGAGATACTTTCGAATAAAAGACAATACATTTTAAATTCTTATTCTAATTGTAATTTTCTTTAATGATATCAAAGATTTACAGAAATAATTCCCTATCAACAACTAAAAGACACATGCACACACACATTCTTATGAAAAGTAGTCATCCCGACACTCCCACCCTGAAAAAGGTTTTTCAAAAAAGATTTGCCTGTTGATAATATAAAGAAGAAAAAAAATTGATTGAAATCATTGCCAGAAATAATCTCAAAGACAACAGAATGGATTTTTTAATGCAATTTATCTAATGCAATGTTTTTTGTCTGGACATGGAATTTTAACAAGCAAATAGAATGAAAACAAATCCACACATTATATAAAAATTAAACGTTTTAGACTTAAATAACTTTAGTGTTAATCTTGTCACAAACAATCCTGATATAGTTTCATTTAGGAGAGGGTTTTTTTTTTTCTATGAAAATCCTGCAACTGACTCAATAGGCTAAATTAGGAGTTGTAGCAATTTTTTAAATACTGTATATATAGATGTTGAATTTTAAAGACAATTTTTAAGGCAAAAACCCCAAGTAATAATTCTGTAAGGTTGAAATCCAAACAATGGGAAGAATTAGGATCATCGTTAGCTTTAAAAAAAAAAAAAAAATTTCATAAGTTAATGATTTTGTGAGCATAAATCAAGGGTTAACCTATGAGTATATAATAATACAGTAATAACAATAGGAACTAAAGAAATTAATTCAGATTTTAATTTCAGGTGTTAAAATATTCATTTTTCCTAAATGCATAACTTGAATTGATATTTGTTTCTGGCTAATCTTGATTACATCAACTTTTCAACCACTCCTCCATGAGCTGGAATAATGATTGTCATTTTTTTTAGTGTCACTTGGACCCCTTAAGTATGACCAATCCAAGTTTCCATTTCAAACTCTGTTCATCAAGTCTTGTAAATCCATTCTCAATACAAGTTCTATTTAAACAGTTGAATATGTAAACCCGGCCCTTGGGCAAGGTTGGCTGTAATTAACAGCATTGACCCTAGGGAGATATCCCCTCCAGGCAATACCTGCCCCCTCGATTTAAAGGGGCAGGGCTGGGTTTATTGCCCAGTGCCTGAGCCCCTCCTTTAGGAGGAATGCCGACGAGATCAACAGATTTTTTGCTCCCGCCACCCATGAATCTCAGCTTGTAGGTGGTCCCACATTAATAGGGCTTGTGCCTAACCTGTACACGTGGGGTACATGGTAAATACACTATTCAAACAGTTGAAAAGTGAAACAAATTCTCTTGTGAGTGTTTTTTGTTTTTCCCAACAGCATAAAGTCGAGGGTCGATAAGTGAGAGTCCCCTAGATTGCTGAGTCACTCTCTCTCTCTATTGATCTATATAATCATCTTCCCATTTTCACTTTTATCCACTTCTCTACAATCAGTCATCTATTTCATTCATCATTTCATCACCATGTCATTGTAACCTTTTGTTGGCTTAATAGGCAATTTAGCCTCACTTAAAATTAATCTTAGATTGAAATAAAATAAATATCTCCAAGCAAAATGTTTATTTTAGTTAAGAGTTAATATACATATATTATTTTATATATATATATTTAATTGCAGATTAGTTTCAATGCAATTAAATATATATATATATATATATATATATATATATATATATTATATATATATATATATATATATATATATATATATATACATACATATACACATTATTTTTTTGTATATATTTAATTGTATGGAAACTAATCTGCAGTTAAATATATACAAAAAATAATATATCTATTATTAATATTGCTCTATCACAGATATTGAGCTCTCTCTCCTAATAATACTGTATATATCGGCTTACTACTGTCTCACTAAGTGTGATAGTGTTAACTATACACTGTGGTTATATATATATATATATATATATATATATATATATATATATATCTAGAGAGAAGAAAATCTACTAACAACCCCCCAACCATCCCTCCCCCTACTGACGACCTTCTGTTTCAGCATTTTGAGAATGTCCTTCATTGAAGCAAGAACTATATCCAAGTCCTGAAGATGGTCTAATAGACCGAAACGTTGCATCGTCAACAAACATCCAGTTTCCATAACATCCCATGTTTGTCAACCTTTCTCCACACACTGTCGGATTGACCTCCTCACATTTCTCCCATATATATATATATATATATATTTAATATACCAAGCGTGTTTGTAAATCCTTGCGGTGAGAAAAAAACCAGCAAATAGTTTGATTGTAAAAATATACTACCAAACATCAACCGGGGGAAAAAAAGAAAAGACCAAGATAGTCGTACCAACAAAAAATAATCTATTGGTACAGTATTTGGCCAAAAGAAAAAACAATTTATATGTATATAAGATATATATATATTCATATAACCGCTAGGAGAATAGCTAATAAGTAAAAAATGCTCAATACCTAAGTAGAGCAAATAATAAAGATAAATCTAATGAGTCAGACAAACCTACTATTAGTTTCATCTTATATATATATATATATATATATATATATATATATCATACACACACACACACACACACACACACACACAAAAAAAAAAAAAAATTCTTTACTTTAAACATATCTTTATATTTTAATTGTTTTTAACAACATCAGGTTCAAGATAAGAATATGATGACCCATTTTAGTTTTGGTTAGTTAGAAATCCATTAGCTTTCTGAAAAGAAATCAATTATGCTAACAAAATGAGAGTAAAGTAAAAAAGAGTGTTTGAATTTATGATTTATTTATGAATGAATATATACTCACTGGACAAGTTCTCATCTTTAATATTGTATGTTTTACTGCTGCCTTTGCTACTCTTGCCGCTGCGGAGTAAGCTGCGGCTCTCACCAGGGCTGGAGAATAAGAGTTGAGAAGAATCTCTTCGACTCCTTTGAGGAATTTCTTCCAAGAGATCTTGACATCCAACCAATCTGAAAGAACACAGAAAATAAAAAAACGTTGGAGTTATTAAAGAGGGAGGGTTTGTGGTGTAATAATTAAATAAAAACTGCTTATTTCCTTTTCAAAAGCCTGCACAACATTTTGCCATCAGAAAGAAATGAGACAATGATCCCTGTTTTGGATAATATCAGTCTAAGGTTCATAATCCATACTTACTTTTTATCTTTTACTGGATTAAGAATGAAAAGTATTTGATGAAAAAAAAAAAAATAAAAATAATAATCAACTATTTTGATTACAATATTGTTTAAAGTAAAAAATGTTTGTATTTGGATTATTCAGACTATTGTCCTCATCTTCATTGTTATCTGTACAATGTTTCGGCCAATGTGCTCTCCAGCCTTCTTCAGGTATTTCTTCTCGGATTCAGAAACCATCTTGTCGTAATCGGGAGCCATCACGGAACTTTGAACCTAACCCTTTATTCAGTCTATGGGAGCATCTTGTTCTCATTCCACTAACCATAGCTGGGGTACAGGTGTTAAGCTGTGTTAATTATCATTCTATGTTACTGCTGCCCCTGACCAGGATTGAACCTGCAGTCTAGAGATAACTGTCACTTAGCCTAGTGGATAAAGGAGTTAGGTTAAAATGGTTCTATGTGTCCAATTGTTAAATGTTGTGCAGATGACAATGAAGATGAGGACCATAATCCGAATAATCAAAATAATACTAATTATCTAGCCTTATCTCAAAAATTCTGAGAAATAAAAAATGTTTGGTTTACTGAGTAGTAAAAAAATAAAAAAAAATTATTTTAAAAAGATCTTTTCCCTTGTATTTCAATATCTATCTTTCATAGTGTTCATCTATATATCTATCAAATATCTATCTAAGAAGACTTTTATCACTTACCCTCCTCCGTTTTTATCTAACGCTCAATCTATAATTGCTTTTATGGCTTATCTATCTATCTATCTATGATTGTTTTTATTAAATTTATAGGCCACATTCAAAAAGGTAGCCCAGACTATAACGGTACAAAAAAAAAAAAAAAAAAAAAAAAACCTTCCTAAAGGGCAATAGATTATGATGCTAATGGTTCCAAATATCTTAAGAGAAACGACAGAGTCACTGAGCCTCAGATCCAGAAAATGAGTGAGCTTAAAGCTAAACTCAATTCACTTGAGGTTGCAGCATGAGAGACATTTGTATTTGTGGAGCAGAAATTTCTTGAAATCCATCAAACTGAAAATTATATTGAATTAGCAGACTGGATTGTAGAACGGTGTCTTCAAATTCACTTCTTGCATTCTCATCTTAATTTTTTTCCCCTCACCAATTCTGTGTGAGATAAATGGTGAGAATACAGAAAAAGATTCCACAAAGATATTTTGGTTTGGTTTCTTTGTTTAATGACATACCAACCTTAATGGGTTATTTAATGCCAAAGCCATCCTTGTAGAAGAACAGTAGTGATGCTATTAAACTTGTAGTTAGACCAAAGAACATAAGAAATGAGAATGCAGGTAGGCAATAGAATCCACATACAAAAATAAGAACATGATTGGTTTGGTTTCTTTGTTTAATGACACATCAACCTTCATGGATTATTTAATGACAAAGCCATCCTTGTAAAAGAACAGTAGTGGTACTATTTAACCCATAGGGGAATGAGGTGGGTATACCTTTCCCAATTTGCTTATGATGATGACACAATCCAGCATGTTACCCACTCCACCACAGCCCCCCCCGCATTCCACAGGGACTTCTCCCCCCATTGATTCTATTTAAATCACTCAAAAATATTCCATCTCCAGAGATTCATCAATATGGAGAATGCACACAAAAATAAAAAAAGAAAGATTTCTTTGAATAAGATGGGTTAGATGAGACTCTTTAGCCTTGGTCGGCAATCTACCTAGAACAAGGAAAAGTCTGATACAAAACCACCACTGCCTTGCAGCTCTACTTCATCCCAAGGAAAGGCTAAGGGAGTAAACCCTGAAAAAAAAATTCGCAGCTGGAGTCCCTAAGGTGGTGCGATGCTGAACTTCAGCACCAACCAGCAACTTCTGCGACACCGTCATTGCCAAACTGCATTGGAACACAACAGCTGTGTGAAGAGGAGGATTTGCTGCTTGGGCGACAGTTCATCCTCCATAACAACCTGCCCAGGCTTGTAGTTTACCACAATTCTAACACCACAATTCTGGGCTGCTTTATATAGTGCAAAGGTTCATGAGCTAGGCTAGTGAGTTCCATTCTAACCGGGTGCCCTATATCTTGTGTCACAACTAAGCTTAGTAAATGACCATTGTGTGTCAAGTTGAATGAAGATTTAAAAAAAAAAAAAAAGTTCAAATTACCTGACCTCCAAAGTTCCTGTGAGAGATGCGGCTTTAGTGAAATTAGTATTAAGCAAGAGACTAGTTTGTTTGTCTCTTGGCCCACTTTGGGGTTTACATGCCTCCAATTCAGCTTTCAAGAGTTGGACACGAGCAGAATGAAGCTCCATTTCATCAAGACGTTTGTTTAATGAGATTTCCAGGAGTTCCAACTTCTGATTTGATTCGGCTAAACTTTGATGAGCCTGAAAATAAGAAAAGGAAATACTTTTTTTTTTTAACATTCATTTAAAAACTTAATATAAACTTTAAAACATTAAAAAATCTCAATTGCTCTTCCTTAAACATAATCTCTAAAAACACAAACTTTTTCAAGTTTGGTATTATTTGGATTATTCGGACTATTGTCCTCATTTTCATTGTTATCTGTACAACGTTTCAGCCGATGTGCCCTCTGGCCTTCTTCAGGTATTTCTTGCCAGACTCGGGAACCTTCTTGTCATAATTGGTAACCTTCATGTTGTAATTAGGAGCCATCATGGAACTTTGAACCTAACCCTTTATTCAGTCCATGGGGGTATTCTGTTCTCATTCCGCTAACCATTCAAGTTTTTCTGAATTTTTTTTAGATGAGGCTTGATAATTTGTATTATTTAAATTTTTCAGACTATTGTCCTCATTTTTATTGTTATATGTCCAGTTGGACATATGGATATAAGGGTTGAGTTAATATAGTTCTAAGTGACAATCATCTGTAGGTGGCAGGTTCAATCCGGCCAAGTGTGAAAATAACATAATACTTAACATAGCCTAACACCTGTAGTCATGGTTAATGAAATGAGAACAGTCTATGACTGTGGATTGAACAAATTTAAAATTGGTGTGTGTGTGTGTGTGTGTATATATATATGTCATCCATGGACACCGTGTTTCAACATATCAAGTCTCTTCAATGTAGCTAGACATTAGCAGGCTACCTCCAGCCGAGATGGAAACCCGATCAATTTATCATCAGTCAGGCTTGTTAACCACTGTGCCATCAGTTCTTTATTATGCTGATATTGCAATATTTCAATTTGTTAAAAATCTTCTTCAGATCATATTATGTTGTGTTGAATATGAAGACAGTTTATAAAAATTGTGACCGTCTTGTAATGGGATGAATTCATACAGGACTTTTTATCTTACCCTTATATACTGTTGGATTCATTTTATATATATATATATATATATATATATATATATATATATATAGAATGAATGAGAAAAGTATTGGCATATAAAGATGCTCAATGCTAAAAAGCAGAGCAGTTTTACAATCAAATATTAGATATTATGGATTTAATATCTCGTTACTATTAGTTTCATGCTTACTGCAATAATCAAACGAGAGTCTCATCTGATGATTGCAGTAAGCATGAAACTAATAGTAACGAGATATTAAATTCATTATATATATATATATATATATATATATATATATATATATATATTTGGGGGCGGGGGGATTATGTGCTTAATTAAAGTTATACCTAATTTGTTAATTAATTAATTATAATTAAATGAATTAGGCGTGCATATCGGTTTAAATGTAAAACGTAAACAAATCGAGAAAAAGTCAATCTCTGTATGTTAATTATAATTAATTAATTAACAAATTAGGTATGACTTTAATTAAGCACATAATCTCCCAAAAAATTGTCAGCTGTCACCATTTCAAACACATTGTTTGTCTACTTCATATATATATATATATATATATATATATATATATATATATATATATATCCAATGAATCCCCAATGATAAAACTTTAAAGAATATTTATAAAAAAAAAACGGTCACATCAGAAAACAAAGTTCTGTAATAAACATGAAGATGAAATATGTAGGAAGATGAAGCAAGATATTAGTGTTTAACAAGTTTTGGTGAAAGTTGTATAAGTGACTAACCCGACACTTGAGAATAACCATTTCCCAAGAAAAATCCAAGATTATCCCCCCCCCCCCCACTCCACCAATACTTACTTCTTGTAAAGCTTTCTTGTCCTGAGTTTTTCCATTCTGCAGCAGTTTTATGGCATTCTTAGCACCATCCATCACAGCAGCCTCAATTTTCATGTGATGTCGCAATTCTTCAATACGAAGTTCTCGTGGTGAAAGCACCTCAGTCTGCTGACCTAGAAGAAAAAATAAGAAAAGTTAAAGGAATTGGTGAGAAATAATTTGTTTCATTTTTCAAAGAAATTAATTTTGGCATCTTTTAATTTGTATCCAGGTTTTAGTTCACCATTCTCGGAAACTAATGCAATAAATCCTCATTATTTATAAGAAATAGGGCCAGTTTAGCTCAATCGGTAGAGCGTTCGTTTAGGAACCATGAGGTTCTGGGTTCGATACCGGCTCTTGCCAACTCAGCATATGAGTAGCACAGAGATCTGTGCTGTAAAGTAAGGAGCTGATGATAGGTGTGGCACTCAGATGATAGGTGTGTACATCTCAGATGCAAAAAACAATCTCCTTGGTCGAGCATTAGTGAAAAGGGGATAGACTTCCTCACTGTCTGGCTGATACTGACTTTAGGCCACCCTAACGACTTTTCTTCTTTTTTTTTTTTTTTTAAAAAAATATTTTAGGCTTACTTTCAGCCATTAGATATTTACTTAACCCTCCACACAAGCATGATGTGATACATGGCATTACGTGTGATACATTATATTACTTAATCCATAAGCGTGATGTGATACATGGTATTACGTGTGATACATTATATTACTTAATCCATAAGCGTGATGTGATACATGGTATTACGTGTGATACATTATATTACTTAATCCATAAGCGTGATGTGATACATGGTATTAATATTACTTAATCCATAAGCGTGATGTGATACATGGTATCGTGTGATACATTATATTACTTAATCCATAAGCATGATGTGATACATGGTCAATTTCTTAAGCAGAGTTTAACAGGTTTAAATTCAGAGTTTTCCTTATCCTAGACTGGTTGAATAAATTTAAAAAAACAAAAAACAAAAAAAAAATATGAAATATCCTAGAGGTTAAATAAATTTAAAAAAAAAAAAACAAAAAAACAAAAAACAATTATACTAAATTGTCTGTCTCTTTCATAAACAACATCTCATAGTCCAAGCGAAAAGCATAGTAAAGGTAATTCAAAGCCGAATGTTTTAAACTTTATTTTTCAGATACAAGTATCATTGGGGAATGAGAAAAGGTTTGGTAAGTAAAGTAAAGTCAGTATCAGCCAGACAGCGAGGTAGTCTATCTCCTTTTCACTAACGCTAGACCAAGGAGATTGTTTCTGCGTCTGATGCAGAGCACCACACCTGCCTTCAGCTCCTAACTTTACTGCACAGATCCCTGTGCTACTCATACGCCGAGTTGGCAAGGACCGGTATCGAACCAGGAACCTTGTGGTTCCTAATCGGACGCTCTACTGACTAAGTTAGTGAAAAGAAAATAATCTATGCCTGTGGACTGAATAAAAGGTCCAGTTTGAAATTCCTACAAAGAATACAAAAAACTAAGGCTTACAACAGACCCAAAATGTTTTTACAATAAACAAATTTAAAAAACAAAAAAAACAGGTGAGGATACTAGTCTTAGTACATCAGTAAACAATAACAATAATTCCTAATTTTAGAAATTCAGACCAAAAAAAAAAAGTTTTGATCTAATGAGAAACACCCTAATTTTTATTTAAAAAAAAAAAAAAAAAAAAAAAAAAAAAAAAAAAAAGGAAAAGAAAAATTAGTCAAATACTTTCAATTTCTTCTCGAAATTAAATTTCTTGTCTATATTTTAATTTAGAAATATATTTTCTGATCATGTAATTTATTCCATTAACTAAATTATGAGAAACAATGAGGAAATTCTGTTATTGTAAATGTTCACTAGTGAAGATTATTATAACTTATAATCATCAACATAATTTTCAACAGATTATTGGAAGCTTTGAAATTAAATAAGTCATTATTTGGACTAGTATCTTCATTTTTATTGTTTTCAGCACATTTTAGCTAATGCATTCTTTATCCCTCTTCACATTAATATCCAGTAATCCATGGATTATGAAATACTGACATTTACCTGTTGTATTTGAATTGATGGAAATAAAAATGTCTTATTTACACCTCAATGAAATCTTCAGACAGATTACTTTTATCAATATTGATATTAAGCTAAAGTATTCAAAATAAAAATACAAACCTAAATATATATTAAAAAAACAAAAGAACATCATATTTGTCTGTATTTATGAGATGAGGCTTGATATGAATAATTTTGATATTTTGGACTGTTGTCCTCATCTTTATTGTGTATAAACACAATGTTCAGGTTGCTGTAACCTTGGGCTCAGTTAAAAAAAACACACACCTAAACAGAGCCCGAGGTTATAGGGCTTGAACATTTTTGTTTATATACAAAGATGAGGACAACAGTCTGAAATATCAAAATTTTTTTTTTTTTTAAAATCATGTTATGATATAATTTTATTTATAGATTTTAATGAGTTGCATCAGAGTTGAAAGGATAACTTTAATTTTTTTTTTTTTTTAATATTAAAGTGAATTGAGAGAAGAAGAAATTGCCTTTAGTTGTCAATAACATGGGCATGGGCCCGGCTTAGCTCAGTCGGCAGAGTGTTCAGCTAGGAATCACAAGGTTACTGGTTCGATACCAGCCCCCGCCAACTCAGTGTATGAGTAGCACAGGGATCTGTGCGGTAAAGTGAGGAGCTGATGGTAGGTGTGTCGCTCCACCTCAGATGCTAAAAATAATATGCTTGGTCTAGCACTAGTGAAAAGGGGGGATAGACTCCGTCGCTGTTTGGCTGATACCGACATTAAGCCGCCCCAACGACTTTACTTACTGTTAAGACATGACTCTGGTGAATAGGAAAAAATCATAAAGCAAAGGCCATTTTTAAGAGAGGCCAGGAAATGGAGTGACCAGAGAGGGGGGGTAACATAGAGCAAGGAGAGAGGGGTAACATAGAGCAAGGAACTCTCTAATTGTGTCGTGAAATGATGATATCAAAAATGGCAGGAAGTGGAAGGCACCACCAATGGTTTCAGGAGTTTTTTTTGTTTTTTTTTTTTTTTGCTTGTAAAGATCAAATAATAATTATTCATTTTAAGCTAGAGACATTAACAATTTAAAAGTAACCCAAGAGATGTTATGCATACACACAAATAAAAAGATATAAAAAAAAAAAAAAAAAAAAAAAAAAAAAAAAGTACCAATCCTATCAAATAACAAGAAAAAGTCACCAAAATGGAGACTGGATTTTAAATTATATTTAAGAATAGTCAAATTTCAGAATAGAAAATATAACAGTGTCAAAATATCTAAATCCAGACCCCCAAGGTTTTAGGCTGAAATGATAAGATAGAAAAAGAAAAAGAAATCATTGTTTAATTTGGCTTTTGTAAAATTTATGATAGCCAAATAATTTAAATCTCTCAAAATAATGTCCAATTATCTTTATCATATAAGAATAAAATATTGAAAAACCTAAATCCAGGAGAGAGAAAAAAGTATGGACAGTCTTTTGATATTATTATTTATAGTGAAAAGAGGAAAAGAAAAATCTTCAAATTGTGATGAATGAATATGTTTTTATTATAACCATAGACAAATGTCTCCACCACCACCACCACCACCACTACTACTGTGGGGATAAAAAACAAAAAAACAATAACAAACTCCCATGGGCCTTCACCGGAAGAATTCTCTGTGCATGTGCAACAAAAAGGACCACCTTCCAACAGCCAAAAAATTCTCTCGGCCATTTCGAGTTTGGGCCATAAATGGGTCTGATCGCTCCTACTAGCCAGGGGGATATCCCCTAGGAACAGGCGACTATGGCCGGTCAATTAAGCCTAAATCATAAAACACCTTCTGTCTCTGTCTCTTAAATTCCTTCCGTTTCAGCACAACCACCAAATGAGATGGGGTACAAAGCAAAAACCCTAAGGAACACACAACCAGAATACCCAAGCTACATTTAAACCATAAAAACCCCAAAACCTCTTCCTACCCCATACTACCATCACATTGTCATTTAAAACTTACAATAAGTCTTCAAATATAATGATATGAAGAAGATAGTGCTATAGAACATAAAAACATAATTGTGGCTTAAGCACATAAATAATAATTTATAAAAACAAAACAATTCCTATTATTTATGCAGAATTTCCAATAAACTTTCCGCATATGAAAATGAAAATGTCAAGAGTTTTATGAGACTAAGAAAACTAACAATAATAAAGATCTTAAATATCGCAGTGTTGTTTAATAGATTTGCAAAGTGGTTTTGTTTTTCTTTATTCAACAGGGAAGAAGAAGAAATTTAAGACATGCCTCTGCACAAATAATTTCACTTTTGAGCAAACAAGGTATTGAATAAAGTCGGGGGGGGGGCTAATGTAGGTATCAGCCAGACAGCAAGGGAGTCTATACCCTTTTCACTAGTGCTAGACCAAGTATATTATTCTACCATCAGCTCCTCACTTTACCGCACAGATCCCTGTGCTACTCATACGCTGAGTTGACGACGGCTGGTATCGAACCAGGAACCGTGTGACTCCTAACCGAATGCTCTACCGACTGTGCTAAGCCGGCCCTTCCCTTTGAATAATACATATCACCTTTCCCTTGTCTCATAAATTCAGACAAATAACATCAAAAAGTCTTTGATGATTAGGAATCAAAATTTTGAATAACGTAAATAACCATTAGGTTACTGAAATTCTATTTAGCATTGGAGTTTTTTGTTTTGTTTTTGTGTGTGGGAGGGTTAAGAAAGAAATTATCAGCAACTTTTCTGTCCCAAATAAATAAAGATTTCTTTGCTCACATCAGAAACCGTTATTTTAATGCAAACAATATGATAGATCTATTTGAAAATGTCAACATGGAGGACATTTTGTCGTTTTTGAGGGAAATAAAATTATACCATAGAATATAGACATGAACTTAATCAATACCATACAACATGATCCCCAATGGTGCTAATACATTATTAAAACCAATTACTAAAAAGTATAAATATAAATACACAATATATATTACTTCCTAACCGTTAAGCATGACATAACCCCAATAGGTTGATATGCCATTAAAATCAATCAATCAACCAATCAAAACGGACACAATTTGGGTTTGGTTGGTTGCTTTTATGATATGCCAACAGTGTTTTAAAAACAATACAAAAACAATACAATAAAACAACAACCCCAGTGTGAAACATGTCAAACACCTTTGAATGTTAAACACTTATTCATGGAATGCAGGTTTTTTGCTCACATCAAAAATGTTATTTTAATGCAAACAATATGAAAGATCTATTTGAAAATGTCAACATGGAGGACATTCTGTCCTTTTGAGGAAAATAAAATTATACCATAGAATATAGACATGAACTTAATACCATACAACATGATCCCCTATGGTGCTAACACATTGTTAAAATCAATTACTAAAAAGTATAAATATAAATACACAACTTATATTACTTCCTAACCATTAGGCATGACATAACCCCAGACGGGTTGATATGCCGTTAAAACAATCGACCAAAATAAATAAACCTCACAAATCTTAAAATAAGAAAACTCAAAAATTCAAAAAAATATTCTAAAATTATATATTCTTAATTCTTTGAATTTCAACACATTTTTTAGCAAAACTATATTGAACTTGTTCATGCTTATTCTAATTACAATTCTTTTAGTTTTCGGCAGCTTTAACATTACTTATGTAACCACCCTGTTTAGCTCAGTCGGTAGAGTGTCCAACTAGTAACCACAAGGTTCATGGTTTGATACTGGCCCTCGCCACCTCAGTGTATGAGTAGCACAGGGATCTGTGCAGTAAAGTAAGGAGCTCACATCAGACGCAAAAACAATCTCCTTGGTCTAGCGCTAGTGAAAGGGAGACAAACTCCCTCGCTGTCTAGCTGATACCGACTTTAGGCCACCCGGACGACTATGTAACCACTACAAAATATGACACATTCTGTTATCGATTTAGGATAGGTTTTTATTTGACCCCCCCCTTTTTTTTTACCAGGAGCAATATCTCCTGCATCACAGCCATTTAGTGCTTTACATTAAACGTATTACTTAGGATGAGCTTTCAATTACAATTAACTACTACTACTACTACTACTTCATCAATAATACTGAAACAAAAGAGAAGTTTTTAATTTTTAGACATTTAGGCTCAACATGTTATTTCTCTCTTTATTGAAATCTGAACATTAAAACTCAAGATTGGTTCCTCTCTGGTTAAAACAATGGGAAATGTGCTGTTGGGTAAAAAGAATAAGATTACATTCCACATAGCAGAATAGAAAGATACTATATATTCATAAACAAGAATGAAATTAAATCTCAAAACAAGAGGGGGGGGGGGGTATCAGAACTCTTATTACTTTTGAGATTCATATAAACCATGTGATGTGTCTACTTATAAACAGAAAAAGGTTATTTCCTATAAGTTTAACATAAACAAAGGGGAACCACTCTTGACTGATAAATTATTTATCTATTTTCCCATTAAACTAACCATAAACCAGTCTTCTCTTCACCTAGGAGATCAATAAATAATAATGTATCAGTCAAGAGTGGTTCCCCTTTGTTTATGTTAGCTTATAGGAAATAACCCAGAAAAATTAGTGACTAGTTGAATTTGAATCCCCACCCACCAAAACAAATCAGAGAATCTACGTTGTGTGTACTTTGTAAACATCGCTAATGTTTATCATTGTTTGTTTGTTTCTCTTTCCTTTTTTTTTTTACTTAAAGAACTGCAACTTACTCTATCATGAATCTATGACAGCAGGAAACAGTGACGATTGGAATTTTTTTTTTTTTTTTTTTTAACAAAATCAAAATAATAAAAAATAAATACAAGAACAAAGAGGATTAAAAAATACCTAAGATGCATCAGTAATTCAAAATATTAAAGCAGCTGAATTTGGTCAGCATTTTTCTAACGCAGAATTCCCTAAAATCCTTAAGCAGTCAACATTACTAAGAAATTCATATTTTATTATGCCAAATATAAATTTATAGGATTCTCAACATCCCTGAATGTCCACAGATGGAGAAGAAAAAAAAACAAAAAAAAAAAATAACATTTGAGCTTTGGTCAGCTCCGCAGCCTTAAATAAAAGCTCAATACGATTCAAATGAAATAATGGAAAATTAATCACAATATGTAAAATGATCTTCATAAAAAAAAAGTAGTAATAATAATAATAATAATAATAATAAGTGTCGATGAGGGTCAAAAATGTTAATAAAGCTAAAACCCTATTAGAAGATAGAAATGATTACTAAGATATAAATACAGAACCCGTTATAATGGTTTGAACGTTGTGCTTATATACAATAAAGACGAGGTCAACAGACCAAAACATCATAATTATAAGACACAAATAATAATAATAACAAAAAAGGGGACTATACATACAAGTGAAGAATGCCTGACAACAAAGGTATAGAGCATTAGTGTTCATCTTAAGGATCGGTGTGTAGGAAAAGGTAAGATTCCCTGGCATTATAAGATGAGTCCTTTACTGATTGAGCCATGATGCTCCATTGTGTAGTAAGCAAAAACCAAAAAGGTATTGCCAGAAGATAACACACAGATAAGTTCTGAGAAATATTAGATAAAAAGTATAAAAAAATAAAAATGGACATCAGGTGGTTGTGGAGTGTGAAATTACTTGTAGCAGGACTGACAAGTAGATTCATAATCCTATTGAGAGAAGAAGGCGGAAAGGGAAAGAGAGAGAGAGAGAGAGAGAGAGAGAGAGAGAGAGAGAGATAAGAGAGACTGAAATGAGCTGAGCTCATCCCAGGTGGGTCTAATCCTTTCCATGTCTGGAACAACAAACTGACAGATGGAAAAACCAGCCAACAGACTCTAAACTCTATCAATATGGAAAACACTTAGAATAAATCTTTCTTTTTTTTTTTCCTCCATTTTTTTATTTTATGATTACAAGATCTTTTTTAGAAGCAAATCAATTATTCAGTCATTGAATAGTAAAATGTGTCTGCTCTGAAGATGGAGGATTTTTTTCCATGAAAAAGTGAAGAAATCAGCAAAGTGAAAATTGAAAATACACAATAGAATTGCATGGCACTGTTAAAGAGACTAAATTTTTGGTAAAATAAATCTATGTAGATAATGGGGGGGGGGGGGGGGGGCTTACAAAACTTCTATTTCCTAGTTACCAGCATCAAAATGAAAAAGTTTTGTTTGTTTTGTTTTATGGCATATCAAACCCAATGGATCATTTAATGCCAACTAAGTTTTGAAATAAATTCATTCTTAATGGATACTCAATTTTTTTTATAAAATCATTTTTCTATTTAACCCATAGATGGTACCCTAACTGGTACTACCACTCCGGGTCAGAGTGGACCAGGGAGCAATGGTGATGAAGAGGTGCTCCCCATTCCCCAGACTTGAAACCTCACCATCAGTTAGAGTTTAACGTTATTCCCAGGAGATGAAGACTAAGTCACCGACTTCTAGTACCCATATGATAAAAAGGTTTAGAGCTTGCTATAAGGGAAATAGAGTTGGGACAATCATATAGGTGCTAGGGCTTGACATGACCTGGCAATTGATCAGAGGAGGCCTCTCCGAACACCTGTCTAGCCTATGTAAGATCCAAAGTGGAGTGTTGCATTTCATGGACTGCTCATCCACCAGGATCCGCCTTTAAGCATCGAGTCACCACCCACAGCCAACAGATGGCCCTGGGGGGGGGGGGCTTTATTTGCAGTGTATTCTGAAGCTCCAGCTGACAGGGATAAAAAGTTTTGTGAATATAAAATAATTTCACCCTGTCTTGGAAATGTTATTGTACTTAATAAAAAATTTAAAAAATCTAAAATTTTATCATGAACAGAAGACAGACAGCATTCTGTAATGTGTGTGTTTTTTTTTCTTTCTTTTAAATTATCTTTTGACCTTGTACCAGACTGGGCTTTAGATAAATCTTTTTTTTTTTTTTTTTTTTAAATCATGGTTGCCAAGGATACAGTGATGTTGCTGCTACTGGTGTTATAAGTCCAGTTCCTGACAGTTCCAAATTACCAAAATTTCTCTTCAATTCATTCTCACAGGATATCTTTGCAAATGCTCTTCTACTTGACCCCCATTTTTGTGAGGTTTAGACAAATAACAGGAAAATGGTTAAGCTTATTAAGCTGAGAAAGAAATGAGAAAAAAGCTGATTATTGAAAAAGGATCTTTTTTCAAAAGAAGACTTCCTCTTTTTTAAGGTCCATTTGGACATTTTTAATAAGAATCCTTTTTTCTTTTTTCATAAAGAAAATAATGAACAGCTTCTTCATTTCAACTAACAAGTACACTATTGGGGATTTAAATGTTGTACATCATTTTACTCAGAGGAGAAGTCTTTTTTTATTTATCTAAAGTTAACAACCTCATAAATAAACTATAACTGTTAGAGAGATGAGAATTGCAAGATGAGAATTGCAATAAAAAGCATGAAAAAAAAAAAGGCTAGTCAAAAATTATTAAGTTTTACAATGAAATTATCAAAAATTTTAAAAAAATATACAATACAACTCATTCAGTCCGAAAATCCAGTCTCAAAATGACTCTAGACTCTGCTTCCTTTCATATTAATCTTTCAATAAAGCAGAGAGAGAACAGCAACAAAGACTCAACAGCAAAATTACATCGACCAAAGCCAGAAGTTCAAGACCCAATGATCAAGTCAAGACAATTCAAGTGTTAGTTGAGATCATTCAAGAGTGATGGGATGCTTCAATTATTGATTTTAACGGCATATGTTCAGCAATGAGCATCCACATGTCTAGGGGAACATGGGACAAGTTTTAATGCGATCTGTCCATGTATTAAGTGAATGTAGTAAACTAGCACAATGGGAATACAAAGCTAGCACGACTGGGTTGGAAATGTGATCCACTGGAAATTATGCAAAAAAACTAAATTTTGATCATACAACAAAATGATATATGCATAAACCAGAATCTGTTCTTGAAAATGAAACAAAAATTCTCTAGACTTTGAGATTAAGACTGATCGCCTTATCCCAGCCAGAAGACTAGACCTAGAATTGATTAACAAGAAAAATAGAACTTGTCATCTTGTAGATTTTTCAGTTCCAGCAGATCACAGGGTGAAGATGAAGGAAATCGAAAAGATAGACAAATACTTGGACCTTGCCAGAAAATTGAAAAAACTGTGGAATATGAGGGTGAAAGTGATAGCAATTGTAGTTAGTGCACTAGGAACGGTCCCAAAAAGCTTGGAAAAAAGACTGAACGAACTGGAAATCAGGGGAAGAATTGAGACCCTGCTGAAATCAGCTGGAATACTCAGGAGAGTCCTGGGAGACTTGTTGTCACTCAGACTCCAGCAAAAGACCATCAGCTAACATTGGTGTGAAAAACTTTCATAATAATAATAGTTCCAATGTTCATTCAATCTTAAATACATATGATATTCATCAACAAGTCAACAAAAAAAAAAAAATCAATTTCAAATTGATTTTTAACAACCATAATATTTCACATTGCCAAAATAGAATCCTGAAACCTGTTAATCATTAGATATAAGCCGGAATTTTACTTCAAGGTGAATCTTTATCAGTAAATACTGTATTAAATATGGCAGAAATCAGTAAAAGAAAAAGTTAGTAGTAATACTAGTACTATGTGTGTGCATGTGTATGACAGTTCACAATGAGTGTCTGTCAAAATATGAATATTAAGAGAAAGAAAAGCATTTCTTCAATCTCAGTCTTTCTATGTAAATAACATAAGGCTTCTAAATCTTTTGCAGCAAGATGAACAAAATAGATAAATAAAAAATGCAAGAAAATATTCAAGTAATATATAGATAAGTATATATATATATATATATATATATATATATATATATATATATATATATATATATATATATACAATGTGGGCATGAATGAATATGGAATGATATACTGTGGAATGAATAGAAATAAAATATGTATGGAGATTAGACACACACACACACACACACACACACACACACAGTGATGTTGATAGTATTTTAATTTAGTGAGTCTTGAAACCAACAGATTAGATTTAAAAGGAGTCCTCAGTAAATTAGATGGGTCCCAACTAGAGTTAAGAGGGAGGTGTCTACTTTCTGCCAATTATTAGAGAACTAACATCCCTGAACAGTTATGGGTTTGTTTTTTTTTTTTCAATAGAAAAATTGTGTCTAAATACATCTCTGGGATGCATGCACCAGGGACACAGGGACACGTGTGTGTGTGTGTATACACACACACACACACACAGAGGAACAAACAATGTGTCTTGTGCAATCTATAATAAAGTTTGTAAGTCGGCTTCTGGTCTTAAGAGATACATAGTGGTGCATAAGCATCAAAGGATATCTTTCCAATGTCATATTTGCATCAAACTTTGTGGATCTGCAGTGGGATTGATGAGTCATTTGACAGCTCATGAGAGGAAAGGTTCTGGTAGTGGGTTTGGAGGATTGTGAGGGACGACAGTGATCTGTAAAGATTATGCTATTGCTATATATATAAGCAATAGCATAATCTTTACAGATCACTGCTCTATTTAACACAGTGTCTGTGGATGACTTATATGCTACTAAAACCCGGTAGAGCTCTCCAAGGGCGAGTTAAATTAACTTTCATTGTAAGCATAAAGCAATAATTGTCTGTTTACAGACTTAATCTCTCTGGCGATTGTAAAATATATAAACAAATGTATGTATTTAATAGTTTAAACACTGCCCCTTAATGGCAGGTGTAAAATGGCCAAGAGCTTAACGAATCAGGCTGAGGAAAAGTCAGTCAGGTTTCGCTCCTTGTCGGAAATAGTTGCTGTGTCTAGCCACACTAAAGAGGCATGAAATGTCAAAACACTATGTCTGTGGATGATTTATATATATATATATATATATATATATATATATATATATATATATATATATATGTTCTGGTTCCAATGGGAGAAAATTTAATATTTTATAAAAAAGAAGGTCCGCAAAATGTATTATGTTCTCAGAAAAATTTTTTATTCTTTTTATCTTACATACGCAACACGTGTTTCTGATCTGTTGTCTTCTTCAGGCATTGAGTTATTAATTTGGCAGAATATGTCCGATATTTGATAGGTTGTGTGTGTTTCTGCAATTTTTCTATTATAATACTATTATTTAATATAATATATATAATTTATTATATATAATAGAAAAATTGCAGAAACACACACAACCTATCAAATATCGGACATATTCTGCCAAATTAATAACTCAATGCTTGAAGACAACAGATCAGAAACATGTGTCACGTATGTAAGATAAAAAGAATAAAAAAAATTTTCTGAGAACATAATACATTTTGCAGACCTTCTTATATATATATATATATATATATATATATATATATATTATATATATATACACACACACGCAACACACACTTAAAAATGCTGATCGCTTGTAATCATCATCATCATCAAGTTGTACTGATAGCAAAGATTCTGTTATGACCTGTTTAAGGGTCAATAAATAATAACTCAACACGGGGATAAAATGTAGAGAACAGATGTATTCAGCAATATGTCAATGTACAATTGACAAAGGTTTCCTTGTTACAGCGTACACGAAGAACATGTATCTGCTACTTCTCACTTGAGTAGCTTTGCTCTGTTAATATATACCCTTTGGGTAAGTCCATGTTCGTGTCATAGGTGAGTCAACTACAACAGATTCCTTTGAATCTTTCTTGCCATCCATCCCTATCAGCCTAAGCAGGTCCTCTACTCGGCATCCAGATGTTGCATATCAGTTCATCCCTGCTGATCCAACAGCACCAGTCACTTGCAATCTCTTATTTTAATAATGCTTTGTAATATTTTATCAATTATCATCAGCATTACTAGTTGCATATTTAAGTGAACCAAAAGGAAGTGGATCAAATTGGTTTGGTTTGGTTTGTTTTGTGGCATATCAACCTCGGTGGATCATTTAATGCCGACAAAGTTGTGAAATAAATTCATTCTTAATGCATAATACAATTTTGTTTATCAACTCATGTTTTTCTATTTAACCCATAGATAGGACCCTAACAGGTACTACCACTCCGGGTCAGAGTGGACCAGGGAGCAATGGTGATGAAGGGGTGCTCCACATTCCCCAAACCTCCAAAACTGGAACTTCACCATCAGATAGAGTTTAATGTCATTCCTAGGACATGTAGATCCTCAGTCACCACCTTCTAGCACCCATATGATAAAAAGGGGCTGGGGCTTGCCATAAGGGCAATAGGGTTGGGAAAATCATATAGGTGCTAGGGCTTGACGTGACCAGCTGATTGATCAGAGGAGGCCTCTCCGACCGCCCGTCTAGCCCAAGATAGGGCCAAAGTGGAGTATTGCAAGTCATGAACTGCTCATCCACCTGGGCTCTATCCTTAAACATCACGGGTCGCCACCCACGGCCAACAGGTAACCCCATTGGGGGAGTCTTACCCCTCTGCAGAGGTACAGTCGGTGCATTCTAATGCCCCAGCCGACAGGGCGGGGATCAAATTGGTTGCTCAACAACTCATCAAAAAGTAACAGGGCAGTTGGGACATATCAATAGTTGATGTAATTGTATGTACAAACATGTTGAAGGAGTTGATTGAATTTAGAGAGATTTATTGATATTATTTGTATTTTGGAGATGAGGCTTGATGTGAATAATTTTGATATATTATATTCTGGTGTCTTCATCTTTAAACACAACATTCTGGCTGCTGTAACCTCAGATCTTGTGTAGGTGTTCCGTGTTTATATTAAACTAAAGTCATCATCAGATGATAACCCTGAGTTCAAGTGTGGTTTCAGATACAGCGGCCTGAATGTTGTGTTTATAAATACCACAATAGAGATGAGGACGACAGTTGGAAATATAAAAAAATTATTAAGATTTATTGATACATCAAAATTTTACTTATCTGCGTATATAGACACATACACACACTTCCAACAGTTTGTAATGACAACTCATCATCCATACACGTACATTTTTTGGTTAAATCCTACTTAATGGACATAAATTGTGTCACTCCACAAAAAAGAAAAAATATATACTAAAAATCCAAGAATTAACCGAATTTAATGAAATTTTCAGTGTTGATATATTAATGAATAAACAATATAATGCACCAGTTATTTTATTTGAAAACTCGTACATTTTTTCAGGTCAGTTAACTTTGAACCATGTATCTTTGAGGCGTAACACAGATTCACAAACATGTGGTTCAAAGTTAACTGACCTGAAAAAAATGTAAAAGTTTTAAAATAAAATAACTGGTGCATTACATCTTTTATTCATTAATCTATCAACACTGAAAATATCATTAAATCCTAACATCCTGTTGAGAATTTTTAAAGTCCAGAGCCACATTCCTAAAAGGATTTATCTATAAATGGCTAAAAATGGCCTTTTCATTTAAAGTTACCTGTTATTTCCCTTTAAAACTTCTAAATATGTTTAATATTACATTTAAACAAAGGCTATCATTTGAGGCAAATTAGGAAAATGAATGTGACTTCCAGCTGGGCGGAATGAGGCGGTATAGGATGTTAAGAGTTAAATTTGGTTAATTCCTTGATTTTTAGTCATTTTTTTTTCTTTCAGCAGGGTGAAATAAGATGGTGGAATTTATGTCCATTAAATAGAATTTAACCCATTTTTTTTTTCTCTTAATTTCTTCCGTTATAAACAGTAAAGGGAACTTACCATCTGACTGTGCACTTGCATCCTGTGCAGCCTTTAAAGTCTGCATGCGGATGATTTCTATCTTCATCTTGGCATCACTCAACATCTGCTGGGCTTCAGCAAGCAACTTCTTATCTCGAGATGAGCCAGTACTGTACATGCTTATCATATTCTCGGCGCCTTGTTTTACCTGAAATATGCACACACAAAAAAAGAAAGAAATTAATTTTTTTTTTAAATTACCAAGTCAACAATAAACATAAAATCCATGAAAATTTTGTGTATTCTGAACATTTAAAAAAAGTTCTGATCACTTGTAAAAGTAAAATAAGTTTTTTATAATATAAGTAAAAAAAAAAAGTAAAGTTGTTGGGGCGGCCTAAAGTCGGCATCAGACAGACAGGAAGAGAGTCTATCCCCTTTTCACTAGCACTAGACCAAGGAGATTATGTTAGCATCTGAGGTGGAGTGCCACACCTACCATCAGCTCCTCACTTTACCACACAGATCCCTGCGTTACTCATAAGCTGGGTTGGCAAGGGCCGGTATCAAACCAAGAACCTTGTGATTCCTAGCCGAACACTCTACCAACTGAGCCAAACCGGCCCTTTTTATAATATAACCTTCCATTTTTTTATGCTTTAGTCAAATTGAGTTTTTGACATTTTAAGTAATTTGTTACTGGGACTGTCCATTCATCATAATAACTGGAGAGGAGGACCACTGATTATATATATATATATTTACCAACACCTCCGTCAATTTCTTAAGCATTATTTAACAGGTTTCAATTCAGTTTTACTTCTCCTAGACTGGTTACCTAGCCAAGGTTAAAGATCCCAGTTTGCCCTACTATTTACCCATAGTTGGAGGGAGTATAGTTGGATTCATACCTTTCCCAAGGGCATTAGCGCTATATGAAATGCAAGCAGTTTCATCTAGAATTTGAACTTGGGTCGACAAGCCCATTTCCTATGATTCTAACCATTATGCCATGTGCCTCCATATGCTTATAGAAGTCCATCATAGACAACAGTGGCCTCAATCCATATAGTGAAACTTATGGGTGAGATATTTTAAGCAGAAAGAGGGTGCACAAACCTCAGTCCACTGTTTTGGGAGTCCGGCAGTTGGTCCATAGGTAGGGGCAAGTCCAAGACAACTAGATTACCGAGCTGTTGCAAGGTGCTAACTCAGTATTGAGTCACTTCATGAGAGGCAAGCTTCTCCGGAAGCCCCAGGGTTTATGACAATAGTAAATACCCCAATCCTACTTTTATCAGTATGGATGGCCGTTGGCTCCCCCTAGAGCTGATCCACCCTTTGAAATTAACATAACCCTTTTCTAATTTCTGTCTTGTTAGACTGAACAAATTTAAGGTTGTAAACCTGTCATGGGTTACCTGTGGTGCTTTCTGAATGACCTAACGAAGATTTCAATTTTTCATAGAAAACATCATTGAGAGAGAGAGAGAGAGAGAGAGAGAGAGAGAGAGAGAGAGAGAGAGAGAGAGAGAGAGAGAGAGAGAGAGAGAGCGACTTTTTCCTATTTCTAAAGCATATGCTAATGCGTATGGTCTTCAGTTGTGAAAATGGTTAAGGTACCTTCAACATAAAATTATCTTGAAATTTTTTTTTACTAGTGTGGTTGCCCATGATTGTTGTAAAGCATCCTAAAATATTGATTTAGGAATGGAATTTTAATATTAATACAGTGCCATTAATTATTTTAGAGATAAAATATCTTCAGGAAAGAAAGAAATGTATATATTTTTAATCCAAGATATAATCAAACAAACAGAAAAACAAAATGAAGTAATTTAATCTCCCCATCCCTACTCGTAGAGAGGGGAGTGGTCAACAAACTAAAAGGACCTATATTAAAATTTCATAACTGAATTTCAAAAATCAATAGTTTAATCTTTTTAAAAGGAGGGAAAAAAATAATATAAATAACAATGTAAAAAGCTGTTACAACAGCAAAAAATATTTTGACAGATCCTTGAATATTTTCTGCTTCAAAGAATAAAACAAGAAAACAAAACATTGAAAGAAATGGGAAGAATTTCATTATTATTTTTTGTAGTAGTAGTAGCAATAGTATTTTATTGTTATAGAACTAGTCATTCATAATGTCTTCTTTGTCATTCCCATCCCAGTATTTACACTAACAAATTGTTCTAAAAGAATAAATGTTTAAAAGTAAAATTACTTATTTTCTCTAAAGAATTTTTTTTATCTTGTTCAAAATTCTCACATCACTTCCACAGCTAAAGACATTAGATGTTGTTTTTTGTTTTTGTTTGTTTTTAAAAATAAATCAACAATACAATATTGTCTGTAGTTGAAATAAACTTCAATGTTTGAGAAAAGCATGTAAAATATCTTTACATTCAAAAATATATCAAAAACTGCAATAAGCAAAATTTTTATTTGTACTTTTAGAAATGTAAATGAAACCCGAGGCAATATTTTGTTAATGGAAAATAAAACTTTTTTTTTTTTTTTTTTTTTAAATTTAAAACTGGTGAAATACTCATTTGTTCATAAAACACATTTCAGCCGATTGTCTTCAAGCTACACTTCAATACATTTTTTGCAAAAATTGTCTAACATTATTGCATTGTAAAATATTACAGTCACTGTTCAAGATAAGATAAAAGAGAAGGGGTGGGGGTTGATGCTTCAAAAACAGAAATAAATTAAAAATTGTTAGACAGCAAAACATGAACTATGATGATGATGATGATGATGATGGTGAATAAAAATTTGTGATTCACAAAATGAAAATTTGAATAAAAACAAATTAAACTTTTTAATTAAAAAGATAAACATTTCAAATTTTTACTGCACTGTATGAAGAAAACTTACTAAAATGACAATATATATATATATATATATATATATATATATATAAAAAATGTTTGTATATACACATTGATATGAAGAATGTTTTTAATACTGTTCTGGAATTGTGGAAAGACGTTTGAATATTTTAAGAGACAAAATGATTGGATTGTCGCCACATGTCTTCATGCGAGAACCAGATTTATATTTAAATCAATAATTCTTTAATCTTATATTCAAATCCATGGAAAAGTCCGAAGAAAATCATATATGCTGATAGGTATGTGTCCGGTGTCCGACGCACAAAAATCTAGAAGGATGCAGTAAAATTGTATCCATGTGTACCAGTGTTTTTCTTTTTTCTTCCTTCATTTCAGGCTAACTGTAAATACATCTCAATAGTTTCTTAGAAATGAATTACACAGGATAGGTTACAAGATAGGAGTTAGACAGCTTTAGTTGTTTCTCCAGATCATAAATAAAAACCCTACAATTTATTAAGAAACTTCAGTTGGGACCCATCAAAGCAAATATGCGTGTCCTAGGATGCACTAAATCAAAAAGCTATCAGCATCACTGGAAAATGTTTGATGTTTTTAAGTGCCAGATATTTTTCTTGTAATTGAAATATAATAAATATTGTTGCTCAAAGCAAAAGAAGGAAACTGGAACGTTGTTGGGTGGTTTATTTTGTTTTACAGCATATCAACCTCAGTGGGTCATTTAATGCCAACAAAGTATTGAAATAAATTCATTCTTAATGGATAATCAATTTTGTTTATAAACTCATGTTTTTCTATTTAACCCATAGATGGGAGCCTAACAGGTACTACCACTCCAAGTTAGAGTGGACCAGGTAGCAATGGTGATGAAGGAGTGCTCCACATTCTCCAGAACTAGAACCTCACCATCAGATAGAGTTTAACGTCATTCCCAGGACAAGAAGACCCTCAGCCACCGCCTTCTAGCACCCATATGATAAAAAGGGTTGGGGCTTGCCATAAGGGCAATAGGGTTGGGACAGTCATATAAGTACTAGGGCTTGACGTGACCAGCCGATTGATTGGAGAGGACCTATCTGACCTCCCATCTAGCCCAAGTAAGGACCAAAGTGGAACTGCTCAACCACCTGGGTTCTATCCTTAAACATCACAGGTTGCCACCATGGCCCCATTGGGTGAGTCTTGCCCTTCTGCAGAGGTGCAGTCAGTGCATTCTAATGACCCCAGCCAACAGGGCAGGCAAGAGAAGAAGGTAACTGGAAAGGGATAGAGGATTTCTTTATAGGAATGATATATTTCTTGCGATTACAAAAATATACTGGAAGAAAATTTCTATGGTAACATCAGATATTCAAAATAAACAACTAAGACTAATGACATGTACTTTTATATTGAAAGAAAACATGAAAGTATTTGTCTGTAGGAAGTTTGTCCATAGATGATTATTTTTGTATTGAACACATAGAAGCTATAAGACCTTTTTTTTTTTTAATAAATAAATCAGAAAATACAATTCTATTGAGCGAGTCAACTAGAGATAACTAGACAGTCTTATCAGTGAAATTACTTACTTTTAGCTTAATAGCATTGTAGATATTGGTGATTGAAGAAGTTTCTGGACATGATACACATCATTTTCTTTTGTTTGTTTTTTTTCTTCTTAAATATCCAAAAGTAAGTGAATGATCAGGTAAAGTATTTGTTTGTAGGGAAGTTTGTCCATAGAGAATTATTTTTGTATTGAACACATAGAAGCAATAAGACCTTTTTTTTTAAATATATAAATCTGAAAATACAATTCTATTGAGCGAGTCAACTAGAGATATCTTCTAAACTAGACAATCTTATCAGTGAAATTACTTACTTTTAGCTTAATAGCATTGTAGATATTGGCGATTGAAGAAGTTTTGGACATGATATACCTCATCATTTCCTTTTCTTTTTTTTTTTCTTCTGTTTTTAAAAAATATCCAAAAGTAAGTGAATGATCAGGTAAACATAGTTAGTCCAGATCGTACGGTACAGAGGAAGAAATCAACTCCACATCCGCAGGATATTTTGTTAGGCCAGCGTTAACAAAACATGTGAGCAACTTGCAAAGTTATGAACTGATCTGTTATCATTTGTGCCTCACTAAATCTCTGATCTGATGATCAATTCTTTTTGCTGGATGTCAGCAAAAAAAAGGGGGGGGAAAGAGATCGCATGGGGGGGGGTGCTGATGCAACCAAGATTTCTAAAAGCCACTTTCAGCAGATAAAAAAAAAAAAAAAAAATTCAGTATTCTTATAGCAAGATGTCTGAGAGGCAATCAGCTAGGATGAAAATGTAACATTATTCCAATCAATAAAATCTATCAGAAGAATTTTCAAATTTAAAAGAACATAAAAAAAAATAAATAAAATAAATAAAATAAAATCAAGATGTATATTTAGCTTCAAACTATTTTTTTTTTTTAATACACTTGAGAGATGTTGTATTCAGTAACTGTGTGCACATGTAAAAACAACAGGAAATAACACTGTGCTTGTGGGTGTGAATATTTTCATACAATATCAATAAGTTTTTTTTTTTTTTTTTTTTTTTTTTTTTATTGGAAAGAAAAGCACATTAGTCTGTGCTTGAAATGATACTATCAACTGGATTGCAGAAGAAAAAAAAGGTAACCTGATACATCACATAACCCCATTACATAATGGAACTTTGATATAATAACAACTAAAGAACACCTTTTGTTATTTTGATAAGTAAAAGAATTAAATGTCTCCAGTTAGGTAACAAGAGACAACAATTGAGCTGAATAATCTTTGAATTTTTTTTTTATCATTTAATTATCATTAATTTCATAGCAGCAACTGTCATTGTAAACTCTGAAAAGTCAGCAGCGCATAGAGCATCTTGCTGTTATCTAAAAGTTCATGCATGAACGGATTTATGTCTACACAGGTGCTCACATTGTAATGGTTATCATCATGAAAAAATGGACACAGCAATTAGATTCAAATCCTGGATGAGACTGTTTGCATTTCACATATGGCTAATACCCTTGGAAAGGTATGAATCCAACTATCCCCCCCCCTGCAGACTGAACTCTTCAACCTTGGTACAACAAATGGTCTATGTGAAGGAAAACTGAATTTAAACCTGTTAAACTCCACTTAAGAAATTGACCACCTTGCTCACACAGAAGGGGTTGATAAAGGGATAGCAAGCATGATTTGATGTCGATACAGAGCATATATTCTAGAAACTGGACTGTAAATTAACAGGAAACCCAATTAGCCCTCGGACGTCTTCAGGAAACCCAAATAGCCCTCGGACGTCTTCAGGAAACCCAAATAGCCCTCGGACGTCTGCAGGAAACCCAAATAGCCCTCGGACGTCTGCAGGAAACCCAAATAGCGCCTGGATAACTGTATCCTACATATAACAAGGCAACCCCCCACCCCTTTGTTATTGCATGAATATACTAATTCTTTGAGATGGTGAGGAAGAACAAATGGTGATATAACAATATTGAGAAAATGGATTTTGGAAATATACAAATTATTGCAATTAGGCAATAATTCAAATTATGAAAGGAGAAAAAAACAAAACAAAAAAAACCTTTTGTTAAAAAATAAAGGGTTGTTACCAAGTAACTAAAATCCTTCAATTTCTGTTGATGCGTCCCCCCCCTTCCTCTTATGAATGGATATAGTGAATTAAAAGTGCAAACATTTCATTGTGCACTGAGATTGCTTCCATGACCTCCAGTTGGCTAAAAAGTCTGTTTGAAGTTTCTAAGCACACACACACACGTTGAATTTGAAAATGTTTCAACTCAAAAATTTATTGATTAAATTTTAGAAAATAACTTTCTAATCTCAACAAGGGAGAATAGTAAACATAGGTTGTATAAGGAAGTGGACATTTTCACTCAATCTGTCTTGTCATAAAAGAATCGGATTGAAATAAACTAGAAATTATTTCAACTCAAATTTATGGACATTTGGAAATGGACTTCTGAACACAACTGGGATTTGTGCGATACATAATGTTGTGGGGTTTTTAAGGATAAAAAATAAGACAAACGACTGGTAACAATGGATACAAATGTATTGAACAAAAAGGAGTAGAAATTACAGCAAAGAAAGTGGAGATTGTGTCCGACCATACAGTTACGAGCTGACTCGGATTTGCTTTGTCAAGCCACAATTGTTCCTGCTACTTATAGTAGTCATTGGCGCATTCCATTTATATACATAGGTTATATCACCTATAACACATAATATCAAGTCAGATTGCATGAGCTGAATCTAGCATATATACTCGCTTGATTTACTTCTGGCAGGAGTCAATGAAAAGTTGCTGAAAGGAAGTGTTGTTAGAATTATCCGTTTTGTTAATTTGCCGAGGTCATAGTTTGATTAACTCTTAACATCCTGTTGAATTTTCTAAATCCAGAGCCGCATTCCTATAAGGATTTATAAAAAGAAATGGCTAAAAATGGCCTTTTCATTTAAAGTCACCAGAGTTATTTCCCTTTAATATAAGACTTCTAAATATGTTTAATATTACATTTAAACAAAGGCTATCATTTGGAGCAGATTAGGAAAACGAATGTGACTCCCAGCCAGGCGGAATGAGGTGGTATAGGTTGTTAAGAGTTAAAATCCATTGCCTCTCATTATTCTAAATATGTTCGCATCTTCAGATTTTGTGTACATATTTGTTTTACCAATATTAGATTCTGTTACTAAGTTAATCACTGGTATGGATTCGTTGAAACTCCAGCATCTAACAACTAACCTGGTAAACGCTCATAAGGTCATTAATCATCTTAACAACAGCAACCTTGAGCACCTTTTTGATCTCCATGTTTCTAACACATGTGGACATGCCTACAAAGTCAGAAAACAGCATAGCTTACATGACTTTTGGAAACATTTTTTCATGCTCAGAGTTGCCGAGGCATGGAATAAACTGCCTGCATCCATTGTAGGCTGCTGAAACACTGCATCTTTCAAAGCCTCCATGCTTCCTGTAATCAGCTAACACTAATAACCCCCTCCACCCACATATGCATGCGTACACATACATGTATATTATTACTGTACGCTATTCATGTTCTTGACACTAATACATTATTCTATGTACTAGACATGAGACTTTGATGAGTTGTGGTGCACGTGAGTACTGTACACAATAAATTTCATTATTATATATTATTATTCTTTAGTTTTTTGGCAATTAAAACTCTTCTTCACCTTCAATTATAGATTGCAAAATACCAAGTTCTACAGGAAGATATGACCAATAGACTGGAGATGGAAACTAAGTTTTACAAATTCAATTACTTTAAAAAGCTATTTACCTTATTGCCAGAGTTTTATAAAAAAAAAACCTGTTCTTTGGTTTATTTCAACACAAATTAAACTAATAATCTTTATTTACTATACTACACTGGTTCAAAATATTAATACCTATTAACCAGGGGAGGGGGATACTTTTAGGCAGGTATGGTACTGAATTTCATCAGACAGCTCCCCAACATTTGACCAATTTTGGAGATTTGGAAGCTTAAACATTGCAGAAGGCTTGCAAATAGGCAAGATAAGCAGCAGCAGCAGCAGCAATTCAGTTTTGGGGGTAGGTGTTGTTTGGGTGTGGCCTTCCTGTGAAATCATGCAATGTTTAAGGCTAACAAAGCAAAAAAATAGGTTTATTTTTTTAATGTTACAAATACAGAGCAGAATTCTTCTTAAGGTTTTCTATCATTATCACACTTCAACTAATTGTGGAAAAGAAAAATATTCTCATCTTAGAAAGTTTCTAACAATTGAAGATAACACTTCAAATAATTTTTAAAAATAAAAAAATTTTTTAAATAAAAAGCAGGAATGGGGAAATTATATTACACAATTTACTATATATATGCAGAATAATGAGATGTGGAAAAAACCCAAGATTTTAGTTATAATTATCAGATGCTGGTAGGTACGAGTCCTGCGTCCCTGACACGCAAAAATCTAAAAGGACACAGTAAAATCATATCCTTGCATCCCAGTGTCTTTCTTTTTCTTCCCTCACCATTTCAAGATAATTGTAAATACATTTCAATAGTTTCTTAGAAACAAATTACACAGGATAGGTCACAAGGTAAGAGTTAGACAGCTTTAGTTGTTTCCCCAAATCATAAATAAAAACCCTTAAATTTATTAAGAAACTTTAGTTGGGACCCATCAAATTTTCTGGGGACTCATTCAAAGAAAATATGTGTCCCAGGATGCACTAAATCAAAAAATCTATCAGCATCACTGCATTATGTAAGAGTGGAAATTAACTAGAATTTGGGATGACGTGTGAAAGGCTGACCTGTTGGCTTTTGATTGGTCAATGAAGTGTCAACAGTGACAAGAATGAAAGAGTGAAAAGTTTAAGAGTTTTTGGAGGAGGCAGATGTCAGAGTCTGGGACGAGTGTTTGAAGAGAACAGATGTAAGATGAGTATTCACCAAGGTATTTTTACTTGGGAGTAAACTAAAATATATGAGCTCTGAAGAAAGAAAAAAAAAGTCTTGTGTTCATTATTCAAAACAACCAACGACAAAAGACAAGACATTCTCAAGAGAACTGAAAGAAGCCAGCCAGCCAGCCAGCCAGCCAGCCAGAACAGATCCAGAATAGCAGAGACCCAACCAGATCCAGTATAAGTATAGAAACTACATACCCCTTCATTAGACACCATGTCACATAACACAATTTAATGACCTTACATACACACACTCCAAATAGATTCTGCCAAGTCACAAAGAATTACCTACTACTTTATTTTTTTAAAAGATTCTGCAATGTTACATATACTCTAGGTTTATGGTCACAAAACTCTGCTTATGCAATTATCTTCTGAAGCCCAAGTTTTATCCCCCGTCCTTCCGATTATGTAGTAATTTAAACTTTCCAAAATGATTATAGGTTGATGCCAATTTTTGGCATAAAAATTAAGTCTTCAAAATTCAAACTACATATTATTATATAATTATATACGTTAAGCTTTATCACAAATTTTAAATGTAAGGGAATATCTACTTCGATCTTTAATTTTCTTTACAACAGAAATAAAAATGAAATGGTTAAATAGACAAAATGTTGGACTTATAGAACAATGGTTTAAGCATATATATATATTTGTTGGCTGTTATCTAGTGCTTGATTAAGACCATTTCCTTTTTTTTTTTTTTTTTTCTTCTCTCTCTCATAGTCGAGTGCCTATAGCATTTGACACTATCCTTGTGTTTTCACAGATGACTCACTAGGCCATCCCTGGAGAGACATACTCCTCCACACAAACTACGTTGGAACCTCTCCACTTTGAATGTTGAATAGAGCAATGGTTTAAGCACACATACATACATACACATATTGCTATTGTGTTTCACTCTACACCTAATACAAAGCTGGTAACATTAAAAATGATTGATTGATTTATACAGCATGTCAACCTGTCCTGAGTTATTTTATGCTTAGAGGTTAGGGAATCATGTTTATTATATGTTCATATTTACATCCCCCCCCCAGGGTTCTGTTGAATATCTATTTTATCTACTTGACCCATAGATGGGACTTCAACAGATACTACCATTCTATGTTAGAATTTTTAAGATTCACAATGTGTGTGTGTATTTGTGAAATGCCAGAACATAAGAAAAATGTAGAAATAATTAAATTTATCTTGAGATTCTTGTGTAATTTCAAGATTCCTTTACAATTCAGAAAATGCTGGCAAAAATGCATGAAAATAGTGAAGATCAAAAATTTTAAACACATTCTTAATCCAGACACAAAAAGATGGTTATGATTCAAAGTCGAGATTATATATATATATATATATATATATATATATATATATATATATATATATATAACTTTGAAACTTTTACCTATATACCATTTATTGTAAAGCTGCCTAAAGAAAAAAAAAAAAAAGATTTTAAAAGCTAATGATTGATTGCCAGACCCCCCAAAAGTAAAATATGCAAAAAGAAAATTTCTAAGATGCTCAGAACACTAATGCAAAATTTGGCCATACACCATTTTTGGTTTGGAAAAAACTGAAAATCATAAAATCATATTGAGAAAAAAAAAAAAAATAAGAAAAAAATAAAATGTAATGAAAGAAAAATCAAAAATGATATTTTGAATGAAACAGTTTAAAAGGTGTTATAAAGTTTCTAGTTTCAATTTATCCATCATTGAAGACCAAGAATTAATGAGAGAATAACAATAATTATTGATTTACAACCCTCTCCTCACATTCACAAGTGAATAATAAAGTACAAGACAGATATTGTTAGAACAATAATAACTTTGAAACTAGTACACAAGAAGTGAACTTTAGAAAATGGCTTCTCTTTTGGCTTCATTCATTTTTGTTACACTATAAACTGAATAAAATGGAGAGAAAAAAAAAACTCAGATAAAAGATACTTAAGTGTTCAATGAGTCTAAACATTAAAAGAAATAAAGAAATAAAGAGACGCAACACATAAAGTGGAAAAATAAATGTGTATTTAAAAGGACATGAAGAAGCCCAAGGTTAAATTATACAACTACTCATGTGCAAACAGATGCCATTTCAGCATAACTGACACAACAACAAAAACAAAAAAACAAATGCTATAAAGAAAGAAAAGACTTTTAAAAAAATCTTGATAGAATGTTATCAAAACATGAGGAAAGAAACAAGTCTTGTTATTAGTTCTTTTTTTTTTTCATGATATATTAATTACTAATTCAACAACTATATTGAAAGTGATGAAGGTAAAGTAAAATTAGACAACAAAAGTAATGAATTTAAATCCTATCATGTATCCTTACTGGTCTATTATATAATAATATATTTATAGTAGACATTCTAAATAGGAAATTAATCAAGAAAACAGATTGTAGGAAACAAATATTTGTGATTGGTGAGAGAGAATAACAGAAACAATCAGTTCAGATGAATTTCCTTGCATTGTAAATAATAACAATAATTGAAAGTCAATGAATATGATCTATAAACAATGTGTGTGAATGTTTTGAGATAGAAAGTGTGTGTGTGTGTGTGTATGTGCACGTGCAAATGTGTCTTGGAGATTGTTTGCAATGCCATCTTGCAGCTATGAAAACAAGATTCCCAGGTGAGAGTTAAGCTCCTCTCTTCAAGAAAATGTCAGGCAGACATTTTTGCCCACACTCAACATTTTGGAGCAGAATCAAAGAAATGGTGAAAAGTGCGTGTGTGTGGGGGGGGGGGGGGATGAACAAGCAATGTTACCTTCAAGCTACTAAAAGCATTTTGTTGCAACAAGCAACAAATGGGTGCAAAGTGCTTGAAGATTATTCTTTAAAAAAAAATTAAAAAAATGATTCAGTTTTGATGCAGTTAGAAAATGACAACAAAATAGATGATAGTGTATAAAATGGTAAGATTGGAAAGGATTTCTCTATGAGTACATTTTATTTTAACAATAAATACTCCCAAAAGGGAGTACTTATTGTTAAAAGACAAGCTGAAGTCAGCAATTGATAAAAAGTAGACAGAATTAATTGATAGAATTTAATTTCCCATCAGGATAACAATAGATGTTTCTTTGGTGACCAACAAAGAAATAGTTAGTTTCACTTTATTTAATGAAAAGAAAAACAAACAAAAAAAATTTTTTTTTTCAGAATACAAGGTGTGTCAAAAAGTACAAAAAATCTCGATACTTTTTTTTTTGACACACCTTGTATAATGATTCCTCATGATAAAAAAAAATCAGTCCAAACTGAATTAACTTTTTGTTTGGTTTACCTCAGTGGGTCATTTAATGCCGATAAAGTTTTGAAATAAATCAATTCTTAATGGATAATACAATTTTGTTTATCAACTCCTGTTTTTCTATTCAACCCATAGATGGGACCCTAACAGGTACTACTACTCCGGGTCAGAGTGGACCAGGGAGCAATGGTGATGAAGAATTAACTTTTTGGTCAAGCCAATATTTTATCTTTATTGTAGAACACTGTCTATAGTTTTTAATAAGGTTAATTAACATTGAAATCATTATTTTGGACAATTGAATTCTTTGTTTCTGTTGTTCACACAATGTTTCAACCAATACATTTTCTGGTTATCTTCAGGTATAATAAACACCTCTCTAAGAAAAGAAACTCTTTTAATGGTTTTTTTCCCTTCTGTATCAAAAAGCAAAAAAGATAGCAAATAGATCTTTTTTTTTTTTTGCATTATCTTTTATTTAGATCTTCTTATAGAACTCTATTTGAAATTCACTTGAAAGATATGAAGATTTTTGGATAATATAAAAGTCCATAGAAAACAAAATCCTCAGAGATAACATTCCAAATTTTATCTTGAAGATAAAATTAAGTAGATTACTTTTAGTTTTCTTATACATTCATTACTTTCATGAATAACTAACAGGATTTCTCTGAATTTTTTAGATGAGACTTGATGTGTATAATTTTGATTTTTCAGACTGTTATCCTCAACTTCATTGTTGAAATGCATAAACAATGTTTCAGCTGCTGTATCCTCCAGCCAAGGTGTCATTATTTGAATGAGATCTTTAAAAGTTCTTCGATGCTTTGTTTGATCAACAGTCAAACTATTTAAAATGATTTTCCAGGTTAGGTCACTTGCTATGCGTAGATAGACAGGGAACACCTGAAGAAGGTCAGGATACAGCGTCTGAAACATGTTTTTACATATCACAATAAAAATGAGGACAACAGTCAGAAAAATCAAAATAATAACAGGATTTAATCTGAAATTAATGACTGAATTGGACTCAAACCAAATTTTGCTGAGAAAATAAATCTCCTGAATTTTCAAAGAAATATGAATAAATAAATATGCTTAAATTTTGTATATCTTTTTGTACATACTCCTGATAAATTGTATGTCTTGCACAAATAAATAATCTATCTATACATATATAAAGGGCAGTTTGTGTGTATGTATGTCCGGAGGAAATTATGAAAATAAAACAATTAATGAAAAAGTATATATATATATATATATATATACACACACACACACACACACACACATTCACTATCACCAGATCTTGCTTTTTAAACAAAAATAATGAAGATATAAATAAAATTTTTAAAAAAACTTATATGATAACAGCATGGAATTTTTTTGGCATTTAGTATTTCAAATAGGAGACATTAATTTTTCTTTTCAGGGTGTCTGGATCAATGCAAGGTTTTTTTTACGTAGGAATTTTAATGGGGCATCCTGTGAGGATCCAACTCACAATTTAACAATAATGGATCTGCGTGACTACCTTTTTTATCCCCTTCTACCCAGGCAACACCGGGTAGCCGCTTCTAGTTATATATAAACCTAGATGGCCATATCTTTTCATTATTATTCATTTAATTACCTAAGTTGGAATCCCATTTAAAGTCAATAACTATAAAAAAAAAAATAGCAACTACTTTAACCCCAAAGCTAATTACAATTATTTACTAAGTTTAATTTAGTGTTATTTCTCTGAATTTTTATGATGAGTCTTGATAATTAGCATTATTTGTATCATTCGAACTATTATCCTCATCTTCATTGTTATCTGTACAATGTTTTGGCCGATGTGCCCTCCGGCCTTCTTCAGATATTTCTAGTCAAACCTTCTTGTCATAATCGGGAGCCATTACAGAACTTTGAACCTAACCCTTTTAACGTGGGTATCCAGTTCTCATTCCGCTAACTATAGCTGGGGTACAGGTGTTAAGCTGTGTTAATTATTATTCTATGTTACTGCTGCCCCTGACCAGGATTGAACCTGTCGTCCAGAGATAACTGTCACTTAGAACCGTCTTAACCTAACTCCTTTATCCACTATGCTATGTGTCAAATTGGACAATCCAGTGTGAATTTTAATTTAATGATTGGAAAATTGATGAATCATTAACTTGACTGGAAAGACTTTTACAATTGACAAATTTTTGATTATAAATAAAAGGTGTATAGTGATAATTTAATATATATCATTATTCCAGCTATAATGTTTATGTTTTCAAAATTTACAACTGGAATTAAATTCAATGATTTTGACAGGTTGTATGTGATCCACTAACAGAGCAATAGGGGTGAAGCACCGGGGTGGGGTGGGGGTTTGGATAGCATCCCCCCCCCCCAAGTTGTCAAACATGTTTAAAATTTTATTCGATTCTCATGTACCACTAGTAGTGATTGGGGGTGGGGGCTAATCATTAGATTTTAATAAAAATGTTGATATTTAAAGAAATAAATAACGGGTTTATTTTAAAAAAACATTTTCCCTCCAAAAAAAAATAAAAAAAAATAATAATTTTTTTTAAATTGTTTTGTCACCCTCCCAATATTTTTTGTTAATTTGGCTCCCTTAATGAAGGGTTGTCTAATTTTGTTTATACAAATATCTTATTTTTCAATGTCAAAAATCATGATATAATTCTGGGCATTTTTTAAAATTCATTTTAGTAGCTTAATTTTCTATGGGTGTGGTTAATAAAAAAAATTTAAAAATTCAGGGTAAATTTTCTCCTTTTTTCCCTTCTTTTTTGTATTTTATTAATTGATGTAGAAATACTGAATAAATGAATCTTACTGATTAGATAAAAATGTATTTTATCTAAATACTTTCCACCCCCCAATGTGTGATTTTTTTTATTTGATGATATTTTAGTCTACAGAGACCCACAGGAGAACCAAATATAAAAAGATTCACTAAAGGAAAATAAACATTTTCTGAGAATTTAATATTAAAAAAAAAAAACAAACAAAAAAAACAGGATTATTATACTTTTTATCATCCATAAAAGCGCCCACGTCGCTTGTCATAACATTGCATGATGGTGTACTTATTTCTTTTTTTTTTTTCTTTTTTTGTACATGACTAATAAAACTTATCTAACTGATAGTATTTTTCTCTCCCCCACCCCCATCCTGAAGTTTAAAAAAATCTCTTGAAGCTGAATATATTGTTAGTGTAACTCTTGTTATATATGTTAGTTTCTCTGTGAGAGTGATTAGAGAGTGTGAAATCTATTTGTATGTTACGTTTCAGAAGCAGCTAGCCTGTAGCTTCTCAACATCTTGATAAAGTCTATTTAAATTAAGTCAAACGTACCCTTTCTTAGAAATCTTACAAAATGATTTTAATGTTTCTTTTAAAATTCTCCGGCTGTATTTATATTTTTAAAAAATTTTAATTCGCTTCACAAACTCACTTTTCCCTAATCCCAATTGAGTTATCTACTCAAAGCTCAATGGGTGACTCAATAGGTCACATTTTGTCTAGTATGTGTGTGTATATATATATACATTATTATTTGTACAACGTTTCGGCCGATACACCATCCGGCCTTCTTCAGGTATTTCTTGTCGGACTCGGGAACCTTCTCTGACTCGGGAACCTTCTTGTCGTAATCGGGGGCCATCACGGAACTTTGAACCTAGCTCTTTATTTAGTCCACGGGGGTATCCTGTTCTCATTTCGCTAACCATAGCTGGGGTAGGAGTCCTAGAAGGTTCCCGAGTCCGACAAGAAATATCTGAAGAAGGCCGGAGGGTATATCGGCCGAAACGTTGTACAAATAACAATGAAGATGGGGACAATAGTCCGAATAACGCAGATAATACTAATCTTCAAGCCTCATCTTAAACATTCAGAGAAATAATATTTCGAAGTTCTGTCTTTTTACATAAAAACTGGTGAATGTAAAATTGTCCTTGACAAAACGACCGACCATGTTTTTGAGAGAGAGAGAGAGAGAGAGAGAGAGAAAGATATTATATATATATATATATATATATATATATATAAATGATTGCCGAATCCCAAAACAATTATTTTACGGGGAAATCTCAACTGGCAAACGTTGTCGATGCAAACCCAAATTGAGGTTTAAGGACTGCCTCAAGGAAACTCTGAAGAACACTGCTATTGCTGTTGAGGACTGGGAGAAGCTAGCTTGTAATAGACCTAGCTGGAGAGCCACTATCTACCTGTCTGTGGAAGAATTTGAGTCCAACCGAATCAAACACCAAAAACTGAAACGGTCAATTAGAAAGGGTAATTTTCAACCAAGCAACATTCAAAGTGGAGAAGTTCCAACATGTGGTTTGGAAGAGTATGTCTCTCCAGGGCCTGGTGAGTCATCTGAGAAAACACAGGAATGGAGAGTCAAATACAACTGGCATATAAATATGATGATAAAAAAAAAATTGAAAAACAAAAAACAAAAAACAAAAACAGGAAATGGTCTTACTCGAATCACGAGTTGACAGCCATCATATATATATATATATATATATATATATATATATATATATATATATTAGCAGTTTAGTAGCTTATCTTTCTCGTTATTTGTATCAGTTCTTTTTGTTACAATAAGTTTGGATGTGTGAAATTAATATTTGTATATTTAAATTCATAGTAGGAGTAACATATGTAATTATTGGCAGTTATACTAGTTTAGTGTAAAGATTTGAATTCAAAATGGCAAATTGTAGTGTGAACTTTTCTTGAATTTCCAAAAGGAGTCTACTCTTGACAAGCAGGTTCTTGTTGGTTACAAAATGTGGTCTGTATTTCTTGTTGGTCATTAAGATGAAAGAAAGAAATTGAAATTTTGAGTTAATTTCACTGTTGCAAACAAATCAATTGAGATATTGAAGTTTTTGCTGTGAAAACTTGATATTTTGTAGAGAATAACTTGATGAAAAGGTGGCTAATTGTTCAAATTTTTCTTGTATATTGATCTGATTTATGTACAGACGTGCTTGTTGTAAATCTAGTAGGAAAACATCTCGTCTATGGCACTAAAATAGGGCCGGTTTAGCTCAGTCGGTACAGCGTTTGCCTAGGAATCACAAGGTTCCAGGTTTGATACCAACCCTTGCCAACTCAGTGTATGAGTAGCACAGGGATCTGTGTGGTAAAGTGAGGAGCTGATGGTAGGTGTGGCACTGCACCTCAGATGCTAAAATGATCTCATTGGTCTAGCACTAGTGAAAAGGGGATATACTTCCTTGCTGTATGGCTGATACCGACATTAGGTCTCCCCGCCAAATTACTTTTAATTATAGCACTAAATATTTTTGAAGTTAATTTGTCAATAGCTTGCAGGATGAGCAAGTTTAATTTGGTTGTCATTTTAAAAAAGAGGACAATCTTTTTGAATTTTTTGAATGAATAATATTTGAACTTTGTTTTTTAAAAATGGTTTAAGACAAGCAAAGAGAATAGTTGTCTGTATTTTGAATTAAACAAAACAAAAACATACTAGATGTAAATGAATGTAAGTTCTTTTTTTTTTTTTTTTTCATCTAGATTGTTTTAACCTAAAAAATAAAAAAATAAAAAATGGTTTTAACCTTAAAAAAAAAAAAAAAATAAATAAAAAATAAAAAAATAAAAAATTGCTTCTAGTTGCATTTACTTAATTCATTGCATCCAGTAATAAAATATTAAAACCACCTGTTGTTCTAAATTTGCTGTTGTTGCATCTAAATCTGAAATTTTAGTCATTTTCTACTTTTCTACATCATCGTTAATCATTGTGTTAGAAATTTGTCTATATTGATGTTTGAGACAATGTTATGTACTTTCCAATAATAAAAAGAAATAACTGCCATAGAAATTTCAAGTGTCCAAAAGGAATTATTTGTTTTATTAGACCCTTAAATTAAGATTTGACAGGAAAAGTTTTTATAAATTAACTTTATCGGTGGGTATAAGAACGATCGTTGGAAGCGCACAATATCCAGGGGTTAAGGTTGAGAAAAAACAAATACAAAGTGCTCAATACAATGTAGAGCATAGATTTATTTAAGAATGGAAATGAGTAACCTACTCGAGTTTCATCGATAGATTCTTCAGGGTTACTTTTAAATTAATCGAGTTTACGATTAATCTTTGGTGTTATAAACATGCCCGTTGGAATCTCGAGTAGGTTACTCATTTCCATTCTTTATATATATATATATATATATATATATATATATAGTTGGAGGCCATGGTGTAATGGCTAGAGTTGTAGGAAATGGACTCATCAACCCGAGTTCAAATCCTGGACAAAGCTACAGTTCACATAGCGCTAACACCCTTGGGAAAGGTATGAATCCAACTACTCTCCCTACAGCTATTGGTAAATAGTAGGTCAGAATAGGCTCTTTAACCTTGGTTAGGCAACCAGTCTAGGAGAAGGAAAACTCTGAATTCAAACCTGTTAAACTCCACTTGGGGTGATCACTATTAGAATAGGCTCAGTCCTAATTAGTGATCTATTTCACTAATATAATGAGTTCCTTTCTATACAAATTAGTGAAATTTTAAATTTTTTTAAAAAATACAGCATTATTCATTCCTTAATTATCATCGGTCTTGCAGTCTCAGAAAACTACATAGTTCTTGTACCCCTGAAGTTACAGCGCCTCCTGTGAAGTCCAATGTTTGAAAAACATTCTCGACCACAGATGTCACATGTGAAGGCTGTCCCTGCAGATGTTAATGTACTGGTGCTTTGTTGCCGCCGCTTTCTTCTGGACCTCTTGGCTTCATGGTGTTGCGCCAGGGTAAGTTGAACCATCAATACCTTATAGCATTATTCATTCCTGTGTTGAGAGAAATCACGCACGTGGTAGCTCAAAGCATGCGCAAATATGTCTGGCGCCCAAAATGAGATGGGGGGGGGGTAGCGGTGATTAGGGAGATTGAACTCGAATCCTCCTGATCATGAGTCGTGGCTACCTCGTTGGCATACTTGCAAATTATGTGGGATTTTAGTCAGGGTAGTGAATTATCATTTAAGGCCTGCCTGAACACACCGGGATAGTTGCATTCCAATCTTGCTTGACGTACCACAAGGAAGAAGAGACAAGTGAACTTTGGCAAAGGACTGCTAGAAAAGATTGTTGCAGGTGACAAGGATTTGGTCAGGGGACTTTGGTAGCTGGGAGAACATCTTTTTTCAGTAGAGAGATCCGGCTGTCCAACCCGACAGATTTTCTATTCATTTATTATGATTCCTTAATATTTCTCAAGTTATCTTACATATTGAGCCACACATTACAAAAACAATGTTCAGGTTGCACAGTTAATACTGTAGCAAGATGGGGATTATCCTGAGCGAGAACTACTATATTAGAAAAGAGAGGAAGAAGAAATAAGTGATTGTAAAGGTTTTAAAAAATAGTGATGAGCACAAAACCGTTGTCGTGATTTTGACCGGGGCGTGACCCTCCCGAATGGAGAATTGAATGTCAACCGGAAGTTTTGGGTGTTGACCGGAACCGGATGTCATGTGGTGACGTGGAACGACGAAGAAAAATACCAGCCTCTTTGTGCTTTCCAACGTCGTAGGGTACGGAGCGGACCTTGGGTCTCTTGTCGGATCACAGTAATCTAGCAGTGTTCTCTCTCTCTCTCTTTGCCTTTCCTCCTCTCTGATACAACCCACGAGACGAGCCTGGAAATAAAAGCTAAGCAGCTTGTGACGATATATTTCTCGTGTTGTACCTTTTTTATCGACAAGATGACCGCCACGTGCAGAACACCTTTTTAGTGTCGTGAATTTGGAGGTACGTTGACAAGACCCGCTATACAAATTATAAAGCTATTCGAACGTTACGTATATATCTGTTTTGGTATCGTGAATATACTGCCACGTTACAATACTAGCACTTAGTTTCAAATAATGTAACTGACACAGAGGTTTTATAGCAAGCTTATTCATATTCAGCTTATTTTGTTTTTTTAGGTTTCAATTCACCTACGTTTATCAGGTGACAAGAGGATAGAGACAAGTAAATATAAAACCTCTTATATCAAAACAGTATTCTAGTACAAAAAAATAAATAAATAAAATAAAATAATACACCTAAAGTAAAACTAGGTCAGGTTTTAAGTCAGCCTTAACCAGACAGGAAGTCTGGAGACAAGAATCTAGTCAGTGTGTACAAGATCTATTAGAAATAAATTTATATCTACCATTGCTCTAAGTAGTAAACAAAAAATATATGTAATATAAAGATTTTGAAGGCAATTTACACTGCAATATGTGTTGAATTTACTTAACTTTTTTTTTTTTTTTTCAAAACTAAATATTTTCAGAAGTAAAATTCCATCTTCAGAGTTATTGAAAGTACTAGGTGATTTTTTTATAGTACTTATCCCATGGCGATATTGTAATCATCTGTTGTTTAAGAAGTTGATGAACGCCGTATATTTGAAAAATTTTTCCATGATGTTAAATCGGCTAATTCCGTGATGTTAACTCAACTCGGCTCGGCTGCTCCCGCGCGTGGAAAATGTTCGAAATTCTTTTAATTTTTACTATAAATATAGCCTTGCTCGGCATAGTGAAATAAAGTTTGTTTCTTTATAGTATCTTTGAAGCATTGTGTGTATGTGTAATATAAATATATTTTTATATATATACTTTTTATTAAGAACATACATGTGGTTGACCATTTTATAGCAGCTTGATTTTATTAACAATCCATGAATCTTGACAACTAGTAAAGGACTTGTTTGACTCAACTGATAAAAAACAAAAATCAAATGACTTAGCTGCAGAGAAATGACACACACACACACACACTTCTTTCAAAATATCTTAGCTAACTTTCCATAAACTTTAATATAAGTAGAGATACCCAAAAATTTAGCTGCTTTTCAATTTAAAGTTTAAAAATGAAGTCGAAAAGTAGTAACATCATGAGCATCAGTAAAAAAAAAAAAAAAAAAAAAAAGCAAAATAATATTATACATGTAATTTATCTTTAATACATTTAAAACGATTTTTTCCAGCCAATTTCGCTCTCGTATGGCCGTAAAATAAGGGAAGGGTCAAAGTTAAGTGATCTGAAAAAAATCAGAAAGTTTTGAAATAAAATAATTGATGCATTAAAAAATTCCTTCATTGCTAAATCAACACTGAAAATTTCATTAAATTCGGATAATTCCCCAATTTTTGGTAAAAAAAAAAAATTTAAAAAATTTCAAACAGGAGAGGGAGGTAAATTTGTTTTGTAAAAACACAGATTTATTGACAGATTGGATATACCTCTTAAAGTTTTAGATTCTTGTAATGATGTGATCTCTGCTTTAATGTTTTGTAATACAAAGTTTAAAAAGTAAAGTTGGCAGAATGGCATATTGTTGGTGTCAGCCGGACAGCCAAGGAGTCTATTTTTGCTGAGGTGGAGCGCCATAGCTACCGTCAGCTCCCCACTTTACCGCACAGATCAGATTACCAAAGTTGTGCTACTTATGCGGTGAGTTTGCGGGGACCGGTATCGAACCAATAATATTGCAATTCCTAAGCAAGTGCTCTACCAACTGAGCTAAACCATTGGTTAATAAACAAAAATCTTTTTCATAGGGAAAATATCAAACATCTGAACTTAAGTGTTGTGTGTTTATTTTATCTTTGGATATTATTTATACTAGCAAAATAAAAATAAAAACACCCTCCGGGCGATGTAAAAATAGATTTTTGAAACATATTGCCTGAGGGGTGGGAGTAAAAAATTCAATGTCAGCGAGTTTGTACCCTAAGTAAGTAAAACCATCAAATTCATTAAAGGATTAAAAAATAAAACAATTTGAAATGTAAACTTTAAATATGTATTAAAATAAAACAAACTATATAGATATATAATACCAGTCATGTATTTATTAAAACTTGTTTTAAAAAACATTGAGGACTGTCTAATGTTGCATGTTCAAATTTTGAGTGTATTTATTCTATGTTATGACGATTTTGGGTATTGCGTAGTTTTTGTTACAGACAAAAACTGGAAGCGAATCTCCATTATTAATAGATGGTCACATTTGTATTATTTAACATATTGTAAATGTTCAACCTCACCACCAAGTCATCAACCATCTGTCTTTTTGGATTTGCCAAGTTGGATCTCAGTGGTGGCTTAAAAATATATTATATCCCCTTCTCCAATTGTGAAGCTGTCCTATTACTTTTTTTTAATGACAATTGGTCAGCCAATTTGGGTTGTTGAGGTTGTTAACAAATAATCAACAAATACTGTCAGTTACAAACCTGAACGTACCCCACATGTACGGGTTAGGCACAAGGCCCTATTAATGTGGGATCACCAACGAATCAAGCACATGGGAGGTGGGTGCAAAAAAAAAAAAAGTGTTGATCCCATCGGCATTTCCCCTCAAGGGGGGTGCCAGGCAATAAACCCATCCCTGCCTCTTTAAATCGAGGGGGTAGGTGTTGCCTGGGGGGACAGCCCCCTGGGATCAATGTTAGCTAACGTGGTCCAGGGCCGAAGCTACCGAACCCTCTGGTCGAAACCAGAGAATAAACCTTATTTTATTCATTATATGACTTAGGCATCAGCAAGACATGTCCGCAGGGAAATGAGGCTATTTGAGATATGGACTTTTGCTCTGTGTGTGTGTGGGGGGGGGGGGGGTTCCCTCAACCTTATAAGATGGAGTAGTAAACCAATTAGTACAAGTTCACTGAGAATTTGTTCCAACAAAGTTTAAGATCTCAAGATTCCAACAGGAAGTACTGAAATAATCAACAAGGCATCACCAATGATTTCAACTTGGCAAGTTCACTTTTCTTTTTATGGATCTTTTTCAAACAGAAACAGAATTTGCAGTGAGTGTAGATTAAATATGTAAATGTCTTGTGATCAGTTCTTTATAATGGAAATTCTCATGAATTTGTCCAATTTTGACAACTATTTGATAATTACCAATATTATTGCCCATCCTTAAAAAGGTAAAAGTAAAGTCGTCGGGGTGGCCTAAAGTTGGTATCAGCCAGACAGCAAGAGGGTCTATCCCCTTTTCACTAGCGCCAGACACAGGAGATTGTTTTTGGCATCTAAGGCGGAGCACCACACCTACCATCAGCTCCCTGTGCTACTCATATGCGGAGTTGGCGAGGACCGGTATCAAACCGGAACCTTGTGGTTCCTAGTTTGATGCTCTACCGACTGAGCTAAAATTGTTTCAACCTAAGTCTAAATGTAAGGGTCTAAAATTAAAGGCCAGACCCTTTGCTCTTGTAAACCCCAAGTAACACATTAGTTTTACTGCATATCATAAAACACTTAATAGTCAGTATTTTTGGAGGCCCCAATGAAATAAAAATAAATGAATAAAAAAAATATCAGCAGTTCATACTCCTATGTACTAATAAGGCTTTGTACTCCTATTACTAATAAGCTTTGTACTCCTATGTACTAATAAGGCTTTGTACTCCTATGTACTAATAAGGCTTTGTACTCCTATGTACTAATAAGGCTTTGTACTCCTATGTACTAATAAGGCTTTGTACTCTTATGTACTAATAAGGCTTTGTACTCCTATGTACTAATAAGGCTTTGTACTCTCCTATGTACTAATAAGGCTTTGTACTCCTATGTACTAATAAGGCTTTGTTTTCTATTTCATTGGCAAATGTGCAATACTTATAAGTGAAAGTGGTTAGTAAACAAGTTGCTCAAATAAGCAAGAACAAAGTGTATCGGTTAGTTAGTTTTACAGCATGTCAACCCTTGTTGGGTTATCTAATGCTGAAATCAGTCCTCCCAAGCAATTATATGGTTTCAAGTAATCAATAATAGCTTTAATTAAGTATTCTTAATACTAATAATTTATAAACATTTATGTTTCAAGTAACTATTACTATCTAATTTTAATTATCATTTGTTTCCACACAATCATATGGTATTAAGTATTTATATCTAATACTAATTATTTTCAAACAGATCTATTTGACTCTTAGTAGGACCCTAAGAGATACCACCACTCCATGGTCAATGTGGCCCTAGGAATAATGACAATAAAGGAGAGGTGACATCAAACACTCCAGATCTCCAGAACCGGAGACTCACCATCGGAAAGGATTTTGTGTCATATCCAGAAAAGCCCTTTTTCTGCCATTTTATTTTTGGATTTTTAAATTTTTAGCTTTTAACCTTTATACATCAGGGGATACAGTCTATATATTCTAAACCCTGTTGACAGGGTTGCCGAGTGTATTGGTTAGGGTTATAGGCTTAGAATTTCAGCCTAGGCTTTATGTTCCAACATTATTAAAAGTATTTCCTGCAGAGAAGAGGGGGGCAAGATAAAAATCTAATCTTGTCTTCTGGCCTCACCAATTTCAACTAGTATCAGAATTCTTTTTTTTTTTTTTTTTTTATCTTTATTACCTTTTGGCATATTTAGTAGCATCAATCTAGAATTTTAATTTCTCTTCAGAAATGCTCAGGAATTTTCAATAAATTACAAAAGAAATTCCATTACATCTATTAATAATGGAGATTCGCTTCTGGTTTTTGTCTGTAACAAAAACTACATCACTGCTTACGTCACTATACCCAACACATAATCCAACGTCATAACACAGAATAAATATACTCAAAATGTGAGCATGCAACGTTAGACAATCCTCATTGTTTCAATAAATAGATGCCCGGCGTTATATATTTATATATAGATTGTTTTATTCTAATATAATAGTTAAAGCTATCGGAACTGTTTCCATTTCAAATTGTCTTTTTTTCTTTTTTTTTTTTACTCCTTAAATAAATTTGACGATTTTACATAGTTATGGTACACACTCTATGACATTGAATTTTCAGCTCCCATCCCCTCAGGCAATATCTTTCAAAGAATTATTTTTACATCGCCCGGAGGATGTCTTTTTATTTTGCTAGTAGCTGTAATGTAATAAGATTGGATTGGAAATAAGATTCAATTTTATATTAACAAAGACAACTAAAATGAATGACATTAAAAATACTAAGACCCATTAGCTTGAAAACAGTCTAATTTTGACTTGAATATCTTTTGGTGTTCATTTTGTTTTTTTTTTAAGGATACTAGCATCTGGCAGAGTTCTAATATTAAAACTGACATTTAAAGTGTGGATGTAGAAATTGATTTGGAATCTGATGTCTGTGACGAGGAAGAGATTTTCTTCCAATTCCTTCAACATAATATCAATTGTTTGCTTCCTCTACTGAATCAGATAATGTAGATTATTTTGGTACTACCAAATCCAAGGATTGAACTCACAAGCACCAGATTACTAGATGCAGTCAAAATCAATGCTTTTATCCATTAAGCCATTGTCTCATAGATTATCATCTACAGCAGAAACCAGAAGAAGATCAGAGGGTACAACAAAATAAATCTGGTTCATTCATCTTGATGTTCTGCTATCTAATCCAAATTGATTATTCGAGGTTATAGATAATAAATTCATGCAAGTTACAAACTTTTGCCTTTTAATACACACACACTATATATATATATATATATATATATATATATATGGTAGGTTGAGCTATCTAGAAGAGAAATTTACTGACAGCTGCTGATTATGCTTAAATTGCAAGGCTCTCCTTAAAAATGGATCGAGCTCTCTCCAGCAGACTGTACATATGTATGTATTTATCAGTAAAATTGTATTTTGCTAGTGGGTCATGCTGATAGCCTAGTAGTTAGAGAAAAATTGGTTGAGTTTCAATCCCAGCTGGAGGTAGCCTGCTAAGTCTAGCCACACTGAAGAGATGTGATACGTAAAAAAATTTATTTAAATATAAAAAGGTTGCTTTCATTTGATCTTACTACCTAAAAAAAGATTGCATGAAACTGGTAGTAATGGAGCTGTCAAAGAAGGGTAAGTGAACTGCATTTATTTTAGGTTATATATTGAAGCTTCCTCAGAATTTCTGAGGAAGCTTCAACCAATAATGATAATAAATAATATAGTCGTTTGTGTTGTTTTATCCACATTTTCCTCTACTCTCAACCACATTTTGTCAGATTTATTCAATCCTTTACTCCTCATTCATATATATATATATAACAAATTGTAAAAAAAAAAAAACTTTAACAAAATTATCAAAGTGTCCACAGACTGATGTGTTTATGCTGTTTGTATCAGTTTACTGAATGTCAGTCGTAATATTTTCTTGAATTACTTTCTCAATTTCTAACTGCTGTTTAAAGACGGTTTCTCTTAATCTTTCTTTTCAGTCAAGAAAAAAGTGCAGGATTTCAACCTCTAACAAATTAACAAGTCAAAATCTGATCAGACTTTTAAAATAGTTATTAATGCTTTTCTGTGAATTTGTTCAATCAGGAAAACCCATTTGAAATTGGAGACAAGAAAACACAGCCAGTGGGAAATGATGAAGACAGAAAAAATAGATAGTGCTGAGTAAAATAAACAATTGCAAGCAGAGAAGAAAAACAGTTGTAATTCTAAATAAAAAAAAAAAACAAGCAAATTAGTTTGGGGCAAGTTGGTCCTAAACACGTCTGCTTTTCATCTGAGTGTATTGCAATTTTTCGTCAGGATGGAGTTGCAAGTTATAAATGCAGACAAAACTATTTATTATCTGTGTTAAAAGAGAGAATTAACAAGATACACTGCCTGTCTGTTCTTAGAATTAAGAATTTATAGCAAAAAGGTAATAAAAAAATTTGTGATGAAAGACAAGAATGGGAAATAAATAGAAGCTTTTGAGATCCATCTCCAAAATTTGGCACTAACAGAAAGATCTGAAGAAATCAGTAACAAAAACTATATTAAACTCTTAAAAAGAGTTTAATATAGTTTTTATTACAGATTTCTTGTGAATCTTCAGATCTTTCTGTGAGTGCCAAATATAGCATTTCTCTAAACCAAGAACTCTTTGGAGAAAGGGTATTCAATGATAAGTGTTTAATATTAACAGATGTTATTTAATGATTAATTGATTTTAATGGCATGTCAATCAAGCTAGGGTTATTCTATGCCTAGAAGTTAAGGGTGCATGTACTTTTTACACTAATATTATACTTTATTGTGTAGTTGTTTATAAAGAGTTTTTTTTTTTTTGTTTGTTTTGTTTTTTTGTTTTTTTGGGGGGGCTTGTTTTTTGCACAGTCCTATCGATTATGAATAAATTTTAAACAGATCTATTTGACCCATATATGAGACCCTAACAGGTATTGACATTCCAGTTCATAGGGGACCTGGTGTAAAGGCAATATTCTCTAGATCTCCAGAACTGGAGCCTCACCATCAGATGCAGTTAGTCTAAAATATCTAATAATTTATTTATTAGATAATAACTTGATGTTATTGATCTCTAATATTATTGTTTTTTCTCCAATGTATTAAAAAATCAATCCTATGAATGCATTTATATAGAAACCAGTTAAAATATAATTATAATAAGTGTAATTTGTTATATGCATTCATTAGTTTTTCTAATTTAATATATTTCATTATATTAAAACTTAAATACTTACTCCCTGAGTGCATATATTCTTGCTAGTTTATATAAAAACTTTATCCTATTCATATGTGGAGACACCTTTTTTTCTTTCTTTCTTGAATTTACAGATTTAATTTTATGAGAGACAAGTGTTAAATAAATTCACTATCAAAGGATCTCAAATTGATAATATGAAAATGAAATATTAAAGTTTACCACAAAAAGATTCTACATAAAATAAAAACAAACTAGGATTGACTCATAACACCTACTCACTTAGAACTTGAAATTTCATGGGAGATTTTTGTAGGATTGTTCATAAAATGAAAACCAGTTAACTAGATAATTTTATCATCCTTAATAATTCAAAGTTGAATGTTGTTGGTGTGGTAAAAAAAAAAAGGGGGTGGGTAGAATGTTGGTCTAAAGCATGGCAATAACTTAGCAGCCATTCAATTGGTTTGTTGGTGGGTTGGATTTTACAGCATGTCAACCCTTGTTGGGTTATTTCATGCCGAAGACATTTTGTTTCATTCATGCTTTATTGGTGGGTTGGATTTCCGGCATGTCAACCCTTGTTGGGTTATTTCATGCCAAGAACATTTGTTTCATTCATGCTTTATTGTGGTTGGATTTTACGGCATGTCAACCCTTGTTGGGTTATTTCATGCCGAAGACATTTTGTTTCATTCATGCTTTATTGGTGGGTTGGATTTTACGGCATGTCAACCCTTGTTGGGTTATTTCATGCCGAAGACATTTTGTTTCATTCATGCTTTATTGTGGGTTGGATTTTTACGGCATGTCAACCCTTGTTGGTTATTTCATGCCGAAGACATTTTGTTTCATCATGCTTTATTGGTGGGTTGGATTTTCCGGCATGTCAACCCTTGTTGGGTTATTTCATGCCGAAGACATTTTGTTTCATTCATGCTTATTGGTGGGTTGGATTTTCCGGCATGTCACCCTTGTTGTTATTTTCATGCCGAAGACATTTTCATTCATGCTATTGTGGGTTATTTACGGCATGTCAACCCTTGGGTTATTTCAGCCGAAGACATTTTGTTTCATTCATGCTTTATAGGTACTCAATTTTTTAAACTCATTTTCTCTATTTAACCCATAGTTAACAGGTACTTCCACTCCGGGTCAGAGTGGACCTTGGAGTAATGGTGATGAAGGGGTGTTGCAAGATGATAACAGTCATACAATTAAGGAACATAAGTATTAATATAAAGATTAGATTTTTCAAGAACACTATCAATGCAATCAGCAAGCAATGTCAAAAAAAAAATAAATAAATTATCTAAAAGTACCAATTCCCACTTAGTGATTAAAGTTACAGACTAAATGAACCTGCTTAGTAATTATATGAATGACCATTTAGTAACAGCAGATAAGGTAAGCAACTTGTGACCTCTGAGTCAAACTAAGCAAAGCTTAGTAAATTCTGAGAATTTGTTATATCTAATAATGAAATTTATTGTGTACAGTGCTCAGGTGCACCACAACTCATCAAAGTCTCATGTCTTGTATATAGAATAATGTATTAATGTCAGGAACATGAATAGTGTACAGTAATAATATACATGTATGTGTGCGCGTGCATGCATATGTGTGTGGATGGGAGTATCAGGTATAGTGTTGGCAGATTACAGGAAGCATGGAGGCTTTGAAAGATGCAGTATTTTGGCAGCCTACCATGGATACAGGCAGCTTATTCCATGCCATGTTTCTGAAAGTCATGTGAGCTATGCTGTTTTCAGATTGAAATTTTTTTTTTTTTTCCCTGACAAATTTTAAAATTAAATGAGCTTCTTCCTAGTCATCAATTTCTTTTTAGCTTACTATAGGGCCGGTTTAACTCAGTCGGTAGAGCACTTGCCTAGGAATCACAAGGTTCCTGATTCGATACCGGCCCTCACCAATTCAGCATATGAGTAGCACAGGGATCTGTGCAGTAAAGTGAGGAGATTATGGAAGGTGTGGTGGTGTTCCACCTCAGATGCAACAACAATCTCCTTGGTCTAGTGCTAGTGAAAAGGGGATAGACTCCCTCGCTATCTGGCTAATACCGATATTAGGCACCCTGTCGATGACGACTATACTTAGCAATATATAGGATATATTCTTACTTATATACTGTTTTGTTTTTTTAAATCAATTAGTATATTTGATTAAAAAGAAAAATATTTCTACCAGATGAACCCTATCAGATATTTTAAGATTTACAATTTTCAGGCATAGACAGTAAGCAAATCCTTTTTTTTAATGCAGACCCTCTTTAGGGATTAAAGTTTATATGTACACATGTTGGATCAGAGTGAAATACTTGGAAAAAAATATTTTTATCTAAATTTGCATAAAATTTTTCACATCTATAACTTAATAATAAAATTGTGTAGCAAGGATTTTATTAAAAATCCAAAATTCTACCACTAATAAAAAATAAAGATGTAACATTAAATGACAAAAATAGCTAACTTCTAAAAATAAACTACTTCATAATTTCTAGACTCCAATGCAAAGACCATTTCGTGTGTTGTCCTGGAGAAAATAAAAAGAGGATATATAAAAGCAGATTTTTGTTAAACAAGAATTCATTCTATTTGCTTTTTCCACAAATAACGTCTGTTAACGTTCTTTCAAAAATCTCAGTGCTTCTGCAAGTTCGGTTTCAGCATTTATTTTTTTTTTTTTTTTTTTTAATTATTAACTGTCCGGGGAATTAGACACTCCCTGATCAATTTTAAACTAAAATCTTTTAGACATCTCAACCAAAAAAAAAAAAAAAAAAAAAAAAAAAAAAAGGCACACCTTGAAGTGAAAGAAGTTCACGTGCCGAGTTACATCAGGATTGACCTATTACCAAAGAGACTATAAGAACAAGAAAGTAAAGTGAATTCTATACACAACATATTTGTCAAATCTATCTTAGAATTTTTTTTTTTTTTAAATTGCTTCTTACTGAAACCATTTCAAAGAAAACAGATAAGAAAAAAAAATTGTCCTGATAAGTTAAAAAAAAAAAAAAAAGAAGTTATAGGTGATCATAGCATCCAAAACAATGGCAAATCCCTTCATCTATCTATATCTATACATATATAAAGGGTAGTTGTATGTATGTATGTATGTATGTATGTATGTATGGAGGAAACTATGAATATAAGACAATAAACAAGAAAGTAAATATATTCACACATTCACTATCACTTTTTGATTCATATTTGTGAAGATAATTAAAAAAAGTTGAAATGATAGCAGCATAGAATTTCTTTGCATTTAATATTCTAAATAGTAGACATTAATTTTCTTTTCAGACAGTCTGGATCAACGCAAGGTATTTTTTTTACATAGGGATTTTAATGGGACATCCTGCTAGGATCCAATTGTGATTCAGTAATAATGGATCTGCAAAACTAATTTTTTGCTACCCACCTCTACCCAGGCAATGCCGGGTAGCTGCTTTTAGTCTATACATAAAAGGTCAGTTGTGTGTATGTATGCCCAGAGGAAACTACAAAAAAAAAAATCAATGACAGTGAAAATATATATTATACACATTCACTATCACCAGAGCCTTTTTGTGTAAAAATAATGAAGATTTTATTCATATCTGGGAAGATATTTAAAAATTAGGATTTGAATAGTAAGAGAAGGGAAATCCATTAGTGGCGTTTGGGATTAAAAATCAATTATGTAAACCCAAAACAATCAATGGATCTGGGGACTAACTTTTTATTATTCCCCCCCCTCTCTACCCCAGGCAACACCGGGTAGCAGCTTCTCGTCTTTAATAAGAGCCAATAGTTTTATTGACACCAGGTCACACATCACTTCCCCATAAGGAGCAGCATTTCAATATTAAAATTCCAATGCTTTATTGGTGGGTTGGATTTTACGGCATGTCAACCCTTGTTGGGTTATTTCATGCCGAAGACATTTTGTTTTCATTCATGCCTTTATTGGTGGGTGGATTTTCGGCATGTCAACCCTTGTTGGGTTATTTCATGCCGAAGACATTTTGTTTCATTCATGCTTTATTGGTGGTTGGATTTTCCGGCATGTCAACCCTTGTTGGTTATTTCATGCCGAAGACATTTTGTTTCATTCATGCTTTATTGGTGGGTTGGATTTTACGGCATGTCAACCCTTGTTGGGTTTATTTTCATGCCGAAGACATTTTGTTTCATTCATGCTTTATAGGTACTACTCAATTTTTTTAAACTCATTTTCTCTATTTAACCCATAGTTTACAGGTACTTCACCTCGGGTCAGAGTGGACCTTGGAGTAATGGTGATGAAGGGTGTTGCAAGATGATAACAGTCATACAATTAAGGAACATAAGTATTAATATAAAGATTAGATTTTTCAAAACACTATCAATGCAATCAGCAAGCAATGTCAAAAAAAAATAAATAAATTATCTAAAAGTACCAATTCCCACTTAGTGATTAAAGTTACAGACTAAATGAACCTGCTTAAGTAATCCACACTGAAGAGATGTGATACGTAAAAAAATTTATTTAAATATAAAAAGGTTGCTTTCATTTGATCTTACTACCTAAAAAAAGATTGCATGAAACTGGTAGTAATGGAGCTGTCAAAGAAGGGTAAGTGAACTGCATTTATTTTAGGTTATATATTGAAGCTTCCTCAGAATTTCTGAGGAAGCTTCAATCAATAATGATAATAAATAATATAGTCGTTTGTGTTGTTTTATCCACATTTTCCTCTACTCTCAACCACATTTTGTCAGATTTATTCAATCCTTTACTCCTCATTCATATATATATATATAACAAATTGTAAAAAAAAAAAGAACTTTAACAAAATTATCAAAGTGTCCACAGACTGATGTGTTTATGCTGTTTGTATCAGTTTACTGAATGTCAGTCGTAATATTTTCTTGAATTACTTTCTCAATTTCTAACTCCCCCATGTTATTTAAAGACGGTTTCTCTTAATCTTTCTTTTCAGTCAAGAAAAAAGTGCAGGATTTCAACCTCTAACAAATTAACAAGTCAAAATCTGATCAGACTTTGAAAATAGTTATTAATGCTTTTCTGTGAATTTGTTCAATCAGGAAAACCCATTTGAAATTGGAGACAAGAAAACACAGCCAGTGGGAAATGATGAAGACAGAAAAAATAGATAGTGCTGAGTAAAATAAACAATTGCAAGCAGAGAAGAAAAACAGTTGTAATTCTAAATAAAAAAAAAACAAGCAAATTAGTTTGGAGCAAGTTGGTCCTAAACACGTCTGCTTTTCATCTGAGTGTATTGCAATTTTCGTCAGGATGGAGTTGCAAGTTATAAATGCAGACAAAACTATTTATTATCTGTGTTAAAAGAGAGAATTAACAAGATACACTGCCTGTCTGTTCTTAGAATTAAGAATTTATAGCAAAAAGGTAATAAAAAAATTTGTGATGAAAGACAAGAATGGGGAAATATAAATAGAAGCTTTTGAGATCCATCTCCAAAATTTGGCACTAACAGAAAGATCTGAAGAAATCAGTAACAAAAACTATATTAAACTCTTAAAAGAGTTTAATATAGTTTTTATTACAGATTTCTTGTGAATCTTCAGATCTTTCTGTGAGTGCCAAATATAGCATTTCTCTAAACCAAGAACTCTTTGGAGAAAGGGTATTCAATGATAAGTGTTTAATATTTAACAGATGTTTATTTAATGATTAATTGATTTTAATGGCATGTCAATCAAGCTAGGGTTATTCTATGCCTAGAAGTTAAGGGTGCATGTACTTTTTACACTAATATTTATACTTTATTGTGTAGTTGTTTATAAAGAGTTTTTTTTTTTTTGTTTGTTTTTTGTTTTTTTGTTTTTTTGGGGGGGCTTGTTTTTTTGCACAGTCCTATCGATTATGAATAAATTTTAAACAGATCTATTTGACCCATATATGAGACCCTAACAGGTATTGACATTCCAGTTCATAGGGGACCTGGGTGTAAAGGCAATATTCTCTAGATCTCCAGAACTGGAGCCTCACCATCAGATGCAGTTAGTCTAAAATATCTAATAATTTATTTATTAGATAATAACTTGATGTTATTGATCTCTAATATTATTGTTTTATTCTCCAATGTATTAAAATCAATCCTATGAATGCATTTATATAGAAACCAGTTAAAATATAATTATAATAAGTGTAATTTGTTATATGCATTCATTAGTTTTTCTAATTTAATATATTTCATTATATTAAAACTTAAATAGTTACTCCCTGAGTGTACATATTCTTGCTAGTTTATATAAAAACTTTATCCTATTCATATGTAGAGACACCTTTTTTTTTTTTCTTTCTTGAATTTACAGATTTAATTTTATGAGAGACAAGTGTTAAATAAATTCACTATCAAAGGATCTCAAATTGATAATATGAAAATGAAATATTAAAGTTTACCACAAAAAGATTCTACATAAAATAAAAACAAACTAGGATTGACTCATAACACCTACTCACTTAGAACTTGAATTTCATGGGAGATTTTTGTAGGATTGTTCATAAAATGAAAACCAGTTAACTAGATAATTTTATCATCCTTAATAATTCAAAAGTTGAATGTTGTTGGTGTGGTAAAAAAAAAAAGGGGTGGGTAGAATGTTGGTCTAAAGCATGGCAATAACTTCAGCACCATTCATTTGGTTTGTTGGTGGGTTGGATTTTACAGCATGTCAACCCTTGTTGGGTTATTTCATGCCGAAGACATTTTGTTTCATTCATGCTTTATTGGTGGGTTGATTTTCCGGCATGTCAACCCTTGTTGGGTTTTTTCATTGCCGAAGACATTTTGTTTCATTCATGCTTTATTGGTGGGTTGGATTTTACGGCATGTCAACCCTTGTTGGGTTATTTCATGCCGAAGACATTTTGTTTCATTCATGCTTTATTGGTGGGTTGGATTTTACGGCATGTCAACCCTTGTTGGGTTATTTCATGCGAAGACATTTTGTTTCATTCATGCTTTATTGGTGGGTTGGATTTTACGGCATGTCAACCCTTGTTGGGTTATTTCATGCCGAAGACATTTTGTTTTCATTCATGCTTTATTGGTGGGTTGGATTTTACGGCATGTCAACCCTTGTTGGGTTATTTCATGCGAAGACATTTTGTTTCATTCATGCTTTATTGGTGGGTTGGATTTTACGGCATGTCAACCCTTGTTGGGTTATTTCATGTCGAAGACATTTTGTTTCATTCATGCTTTATTGGTGGGTTGGATTTTACGGCATGTCAACCCTTGTTGGGTTATTTTCATGACAAAGACATTTTGTTTCATTCATGCTTTATAGGTACTCTTTTTTTTTTTAAACTCATTTATTTTTCTATTTAACCCATAGTTAACAGGTACTTCCACTCCGGGTCAGAGTGGACCTGGGAGTAATGGTGATGAAGGGTGTTGCAAGATGATAACAGTCATACAATTAAGGAACATGAGTATTAATATAAAGATTAGATATTTCAAGAACACAATCAATGCAACCAGCAAGCAATGTCAAAAAAAAAAAAATTAAATTATCTAAAAGTACCAATCCCCACTTAGTGATTAAAGTTACAGACTAAATGAACCTGCTTAGTAATTATATGAATGACCACTTAGTAACAGCAGATAATATAAGCAACTTGTGACCTCTGAGTCAAACTAAGCAAACCTTAGTAAATTCTGAGAATTTGTTATATCTAATAATGAAATGAAATGAAATTTATTGTGTACAGTGCTCAGGTGCACTACAACTCATCAAAGTCTCATGTCTTGTATATAGAATAATGTATTAATGTCAGGAACATGAATAGTGTACAGTAATAATATACATGTATGTGTGCGCGTGCATGCATATGTGTGTGGATAGGAGTATCAGGTATAGTGTTGGCAGATTACAGGAAGCATGGAGGCTTTGAAAGATGCAGTATTTTGGCAGCCTACAATGGATACAGGCAGCTTATTCCATGCCATGTTTCTGAAAGTCATGTGAGCTATGCTGTTTTCAGATTGAAATTTTTTTTTTTTTTTTTTTTCCTGACAAATTTTAAAATTAAATGAGCTTCTTCCTAGTCATCAATTTCTTTTTAGCTTACTATAGGGCCGGCTTAGCTCAGTCGGTAGAGCACTTGCCTAGGAATCGCAAGGTTCCTGTTTCGATACCGGCCCTCGCTAATTCAGCATACGAGTAGCACAGGGATCTGTGCAGTAAAGTGAGGAGATTATGGAAGGTGTGGTGGTGCTCCACCTCAGATGCAACAACAATCTCCTTGGTCTAGTGCTAGTGAAAAGGGGATAGACTCCCTCGCTATCTGGCTAATACCGACATTAGGCCACCCTGTCGATGACGACTATACTTAGCAATATATAGGATATATTCTTACCTATATCCTGTTTTTTGGGGGGTTTTTTAATCAATTAGCATATTTGATTAAAAAGAAAAATATTTCTACCAGATGAACCCTATCAGATATTTTAAGATTTACAATTTTCAGGTATAGACAGTAAGCAAATCCTTTGTTTTTTAATGCAGACCCTCTTTAGGGATTAAAGTTTATATGTACACATGTTGGATCAGAGTGAAATACTTGGGAAAAAAATATTTTTATCTAAATTTGCATAAAATTTTTCACATCTATAACTTAATAATAAAATTGTGTAGCAAGGATTTTATTAAAAGAATCCAAAATTCTACCACTAATAAAAAATAAAGATGTAACATTAAATGACAAAAATAGCTAACTTCTAAAAATAAACTACTTCATAATTTCTAGACTCCAATGCATAAGACCATTTCGTGTGTGTGTCCTGGAGAAAAATAAAAAGAGGATATATAAAAGCAGATTTTGTTAAACAAGAATTCATTCTATTTGCTTTTTCCACAAATAACGTCTGTTAACGTTCTTTCAAAAAATCTCAGTGCTTCTGCAAGTTCGGTTTCAGCATTTTTTTTTTTTTTTTTTTTTTTAATTATTAACTGTCCGGGGAATTAGACACTCCTGATCAATTTTAAACTAAAATCTTTTAGACATCTCAAAAAAAAAAAAAAAAAAAAAAAAAAAAAAAAAGGCACACCTTGAAGTGAAAGAAGTTCACGTGCCGAGTTACATCAGGATTGACCTATTACCCAAAGAGACTATAAGAAACAAGAAAGTAAAGTGAATTCTATACACAACATATTTGTCAAATCTATCTTAGAATTTTTTTTTTTTTTTAATTGCTTCTTACTGAAACCATTTCCAAGAAAACAGATAAGAAAAAAATAAATTGTCCTGATAAGTTAAAAAAAAAAAAAAAGAAGTTATAGGTGATCAATAGCATCCAAAACAATGGCAAATCCCTTCATCTATCTATATCTATACATATATAAAGGGTAGTTTGTATGTATGTATGTATGTATGTATGTATGTATGGAGGAAACTATGAATATAAGACAATAAACGAGAAAGTAAATATATTCACACATTCACTATCACTTTTTGATTTATATTTGTGAAGATAATTAAAAAAAGTTGAAATGATAGCAGCATAGAATTTCTTTTGCATTTAATATTCTAAATAGTAGACATTAATTTTTCTTTTCAGACAGTCTGGATCAACGCAAGGTATTTTTTTTACATAGGGATTTTAATGGGACATTCTGCTAGGATCCAATTTGTGATTCAGTAATAATGGATCTGCAAAACTAATTTTTTTGCTACCCCACCTCTACCCAGGCAATGCCGGGTAGCTGCTTTTAGTCTATACATAAAAGGTCAGTTGTGTGTATGTATGCCCAGAGGAAACTACAAAAACAAAAAAATCAATGACAGTGAAAATATATATATACACATTCACTATCACCAGAGCTTGCTTTTTGTGTAAAAATAATGAAGATTTTATTCATATCTGGGAAGATATTTAAAAATTAGGATTTGAATAGTAAGAGAAGGGAAATCCATTAGTGGCGTTTGGGATTAAAAATCAATTATGTAAACCCAAAACAATCAATGGATCTGGGGGACTAACTTTTTATTATTCCCCCCCCCCTCTCTACCCAGGCAACACCGGGTAGCAGCTTCTCGTCTTTAATAAGAGCCAATAGTTTTATTGACACCAGGTCACATCACTTCCCCATAAGGAGCAGCATTTCAATATTAAAAACTATAAATATGAAGAGAGCAAAATTCTAAATGGAGGACTCAAGGCATGAACCCTAATAATCCATAAATACTTGAAGATATGGTTAAGTAGGTGTGTGTGGGGGGGGGAGGCTATAAATTGTTCTTACATCTGACTGGTGGATTCAACAATAATGATGAATATTTTGGTAACCAATGAATTTTATCAAGAGAAAAATTACATAAAACAAGGAGAGCTCTCCACCACCACCACCCTTTTTGTATATATATATATATATATATATATATATATATATATATATATATATATATTGTTGTTTTTTTTTTTTTAACTGTAGAGGGTACTTAAGATGATGATTATCAAATAAGTAGACAGTAAGCAGAAGGTAGCAGTGGCTTCGTAGCATTTTGTAGTCTTGTTCAAGTGTTGAATATATAGATATAAGTATGTCAATAGGCTGTGTCTTGCCAGGCTGTCAACTAAAAAGAGAGCTACACAACCCATTTAAAGACAGTCTCCAACATAAAAATCTCTCACATAACAACAGAGATGGTGGTAAAGTAGGGGCGGGACTGATGGTAAAACCCCATGGGAAAAGAAAAAAAGAAAAAAAAAAGGAAAAACAAAAACAAACAAAAAAAAAAAAACAAGTAGGCTAAGTAGAACACAGTATCAACAGAGGGTAACTAACAGTAACTGAGTTCAATATATGATTCACATGGCTTCTAGACTGAGAGGTGTGGGTAGTGACAAGGGGGGACAAGGGTAAGCCCTGCAAAGCATGGAAGGACAACTCTTTGTTTATTTTGCAGATTTTTATTTATTTTTAAAAATTATCCTGGGTTATGAGACTGGTGAATATATATATATATATATATATATATATATATATAATATATATACACATATATACATGTGTGTGTGTGTGTGTCATTGATGAACTTTATTAAGATAGAAAAAAAACCCAGCTTTGAAATATTACAAGCTGAACTTGTTTGTTTATTTTACAAGTTGTCCCTGATAGAAAATGTCAATTTTTTGGTCACATGACAAAATCCACACACCTCATGTTGCAATGTTTCAGGCCAAGGTCTCTTTCAAACTAAGAGATGTCAGCATTTTAGATGCACTTCTTTTTATCTTACTATCATTACTTTTACAGAAACTTTCTATTAAAAAAAAAATATTTGCTTTAGAAAACTTTTTAATAAGATTTCAACTTTACTTTCAACACACACACACACACACACACACGCGGTATTAAAAAAAAAATATTCTGCAAACTTTTCAAGTTTACTTTTTTTTCTCTCTCTCTCCATAGATTAAACCTACAAAATTCTAGTTTACTAAAGTGGGTGAGTAAGAGATAAAACAGCAGACAATTTTCTCATCCCACTCCAATTTTCTTTTGGGGGTGAAATAAAAACAGAAATATTAAAATAAGTGACACACGGATTTTATAAATTCTTCCTGACACAGTAGAGTTCCTAGATATATATATATTCACCAACTACTTCACACGAGCAGAATGCAACACAAGGTCAATTTCTTAAGCGGAGTTTACCGGGTTTGAATTCAGAGTTTTCCTTCTCCTAAACTGAATACTATATATATATATATATAAATAAAATGGACTCTCCCGTTGATTTTCGACATATGAGGGTTCATACACAATGAACTCCCACACAGGGATTTGTTTATAGTGGTGAAGGCTTGTGTTGGACCATCCACACTTTTTGGCACAGTCGATAGGAAAGAATTGGTGCATCAAGGGTTGCCACAAACCCAATCAACGACCGCCCTCAGGAATTTTGAATTCAGAGTTATCCCTCTCCTAGACTGGTTACCTACCAAGGCTGAATAGCCCAGTCTGCCCTACTATTTACCTATAGCTGGAGGGAGAATTGGATTCATACCTTTCCCAAGGTTATTAGCGCCATGTGAAATGCAAACAGCTTCCTCCAGGAATTGAACTCGGTGGACGAGTCCATTTCCTACGACGATAACCATTAGACCACGCGCCTCCAAAGATTGTACATTATAAATCTATAGTATAAAAAGCAGCAGAAAAATATGAATGAAGAAATGATAACTTATTTTTTCCATCTTAAAAGTTTAACAATATCTTAAAAGTTTAACAATTGGGAAAGGTATGAATCCAATTCTCCCTCCAGCTATAGGTAAATAGCAGGGCAGACTGGGCTATTTAGCCCTGGCTCGGCAACCAGTTTAGGAGAAGGAAAACTCTGAATTCATATCTTAAAAGTTTAACAATATTTTTTTTAAATATATTCATGATTGACAGTAACATCAAAGAATTGTAATTATGTAAAAAGAAAGTTACCATCAATACATCAACATTTATAATTATAAAGTGTCATTGAGTGAAAGATTTTGTCAGACCATTCATGATCAAATAAACTAGCCAGACCTGTGGATATACCACAGTATGATAATCTAATTATTACAACGTTTGATATGTTTACTTAAGAGCCAGTGCAAAATAGCTCAATATCTAAAAAGTTAATAATCTTTATTTAATTCTCTCACTCTTTTTTTTCATTCCTTCTTTTCATCATGCTCAACTGAAACGGATTAGCATCATGGCTTCCATGTGCTAACCCCCTCTCCTTATCTTCTCCTACTTTTTCTTTATATTTTTTGTGTAGCATGTCTTTTTTCTTCCCTTTCTTTCTTTCTAATAAAATCAGAATGGTCCATTATTTAGCTGAGGTGACTCATAATAAATAAGAATTCATTGGATGAGCAATACCAGATAATAGGAATTTACATTTGTGCATTTCATCTTAGACAATTTGGATGGTCTCATTCTTAACCAGAGGATGTTGCAAGACATAATGGTCATACAATTAAGGAACACGAGTATTAATATATAGATACTAATTTAATAATACACCACTTGTAACTGCCGCTAAACTGACCAGTTAATTATATCTTATTTTTATATAGTTATTTTTTGTCTATAAAATGAACTACAACCACAGTATCCAATTTAGAGTAGTTTAATGGGTTTATTAATAACATTTTGTGCCGACCATTAGGGACAGGCAACAACGGTAAGCGCTCTCATTTTTCTTTGAGGATTTTCTATTTCTTTGAAAAGTATTTGCTGTTATCCATTTATTAAATGTTATTTGTTTTTCCTTGTAGAGTTTCACGGTGTTTATTAAATAAACTTAATGACATCAGTAAAGGAGCATCATGCCATTCCTTTCTTCAAGACCAGTAGACAGTAAAAACCTTGGTTTACTATTCCTTCATCATTGACTATAAGAAGAATTTTATTTATTTTCAACTCTTCAACGTTCTGTTAGTGGTTGATGCTTTACACCCACCACTGAAAATCATTTGCTTGCATTAAATGGTAGAAGCAAAATAAGTTTCATGAAATAAAGAGAATTCCAACAAAACCTGTGGCCATAAACTTCCCCATCAGTCAGAGGAATTTCAAGTAGCTTATTAGAGACATCAAATTATCACTTAATTGGATATCAGTCATTTGTTTGTATTGGGTGGTTGAAATAATGAAATGACAAAATGTTCCTTTGTTCTCGGAATTTATCCACTATTTATCCACATAGCCTAGTGGATAAAGGAGTTAGATTAAGACAGTTCTAAGTGACAGTTATCTCTAGACTGCAGGTTCAATCCTGGTCAGGAGCAGCAGTAACAATAATAATAATTAACACAGCTTAACACCTGTACCCCAGCTATGTTTAACGGAATAAGAACAGGATACCCCTATGGACTGAATAAAGGGTTAGGTCCAAAGTTCCATGATGGCTCCCCGAGTTACGAAAAGAAGGCTCCCCGATTTACGAAAAGAAGGCTCCCCGATTTACGAAAAGAAATACCTGAAGATGGCCAGAGGGCACATCAGCCAAAACGTTGTACAGATAACAATGAAGATGAGGACAATAGTCTGAATAATCCAAATAATTCTAAAAATGTTCTTTATTTTCTCCTTCAGTACCATACAGCTACCAAGTTAGAATTGTGGCCTCCATCAGTCTCACAAGATTATGGCTGCGAATACTGATCTCAGTACAAGCCTGAGCGAGATTGTATGAGAAATAAGAAATTGGCAGTTGGCAGAATGAGGTTGAAAACGATGTAAGACTGCTTTAGGGACTTCACCTCTCCTTCTCCTAGACTGGATGCCCTACCAAGGCTTCTACAGCAATGTCTTGTTCATCTTATCCAAATGGTTTGTGTGATAGGAGGCAAGTGGCCATACAGCTGCTTTTTTGATGTTTGTTTTGTTTTGTTTTACGGCATATCAACCTCAGTGGATCATTTAATGCCGATAGAGTTTTGAAATAAATCAATTCTTAATGGATAATACAATTTTTTTATAAATACATTTTTCTATTTAACCCATAGATGGGACCCTAACAGGTACTACCACTCCGGGTCAGAGTGGACCAGGGAGCAATGGTGATGATGGGGTGCTCCACATTCCCCAAACCTCCAGAACTGGAACCTCACCATCAGATAGAGTTTAACGTCATTCCCAGGACATGTAGACCCGCAGCCACCGCCTTCTAGCACCCATATGATAAAAAGGGGTTGGAGTTTGCCATAAGGGCTGCTTTTTTGAGGAAAAGTGAATTATTCATATGAATGTAACCATACCAATTTGTTTGGTAAAAAGTAATACATAAACGAAACAATGCAAAATTGATGGATATTCAATATATAGAAGACTTTTTATATTTGGAATCAAGAGAAACATCTAAATAAGCAGTTGATATAAATAAAGTCTTTATTCACACTGAATGGTGTGGGTGGGGAAAATGGTAAGAAAGATGAAGGAGCTACAATTGTTCATCTCCCCCCAAAAAACAAAATAAGTAAACCACACCAAAGACTAGTGTTGGTAAGACTAGTAGATAAAGTAAGCAGCATTTAAAAGCAAGAAAACTAATTGCTGTGCCATCTGTGGGTTGTTTGAGAGGCTGAAACATGGGTGTGAAGGGAATCGGTACCAGATCATGGCCAATGCTCTCACCCACCCCCTCCTCTTCTTACCGCATTTTTCTGAAAAATCAGTTTCAGATTTGAAATTGTGCTTTGAGCCATAGATTTACTTGCTGCAAGGCTAAAAAAAAAAAAAAAAGTCTGTAACATAAGCAATACCCCTTCTCCCGGGTTTCACGCAAAAGTATGTGTAAGAGAGGGGGGTGCACTTCTACCTCTGTCGTCTTTATACTTTCTTTCTTGTGTCTGCTGCATTGGGGGGATTGGCCTGTGACAGCAATCTGACATGAACCCTTGCTATAATGAGGGGGGGGGGGCTTTAGTTTAACACACTTTGAATTTAGCCTTTTAAAAAGCTATCTGTAAATATCAGAACCCATTCACTAAATCTAAAAAAGTTTCAATTTTAGAATGTGTTGATTTAAAAAGTTGTGGTCTGAATTTTAAATATATCTTGTAAGGATCTTTCTAGTTTTTATATATATATATAAAATCAATGGTAATATTATGGATTTACACTCATAACTTGAAGTTTCATGGTAATGCCATCATCAGATGAGTTCAATGGTTGAGATCTAAAAAACCAGTCGTGAATTGGTTGATATTTTAAAACCCAGTAATTTTTCACGTTTATATAAACGTGAAGCGTTTTCACGCGATGGGAAATATAAAGCTAAAAATTGTTTTTTTTTAAAACTGTGGCTTGTTTAACGTTTATGTGACATGGATCGTGTTCACGTGATGTAATGTTATGACGTTAAATTTGTGTTTAAAAAAAAAAAACATGATAATCAAACAAACTTGCTTTGGTTTTAATGCACGCGGTGTTCAGATGAATTTCTTTTCTTTCTTTTTTTTTAATATATATATATATATATATATATTATATAGTGATTGCCACTTCTTCACAAAAGAAGATTATTTCAACAAAGTTTGGTTGCAAGCACACAAGTAGCTCAGAAATCCAGTTTTGCTTTTACATGTACTTTCATATAAAACACATGGGAAACCCCCGACTTTTGCTCATGCACATACGTTTTTCACTTGGTTGTGTCACCATGGGATCACATATGACTCACGAGACCAGCCCGTGACAGGCAACCACACCACATATATGGTCAGATTTGAATGAAGGAAATGTATCCAGGACATCCGACATATATATATATATATGTGTGTGTGTAAGAAGTAGGCAGATTATTATATAATGACTGATAACAACCCTACCAAAAAAAAAAAAAAAAATTGCAAGATGTTAAACCAATTTGAAAAGCATTGTTCCCCCCAATATACATAACTCCAACACTTGTCCTCATGTTAAGCCACACTCAATACTGGGTCAGTGACTCATAACCTAATTTTCACTAAGAAGAAAGTTAACTAATGATTTCAAAACATCTCTCTCCAAAAAGCCATTTGCAGTTTATGAAATGGACAAAAAACTAGAATAGCATACCAGAAAAGATGTATGCAAGCCATCAATATTTAGCTAAAAATTAAACAAAATAATTTATATCAAAAACACAAGTGAAAGTGACTCAGATTCCTTGAAAGAGGACAATCATGTAACAATGTGGGGTAATGTTATAAAATTGTATAAAGAAACAGATAAAGAATATCATAGGCGTTTAGAAGGATCAGCATTGGATCAGATCTGAGACTGATGAGGAGGATTGTTGATAAAGACAAATTGCCTAATGATAAAATCTGCTACTGAGACTGAGTGAAGATGCAAAAGATAAAGGGGATTGTTCAAAAAAGAGAGATAAAGAGAGAGACAGAGACATAAAGAGAGAGAGACAGAGACATAAAGAGAGAGAGACAGAGACATAAAGAGAGAGAGACAGAGAGAGAGTCTGCATGGAAAAATTGACAAATGAAATAGAGGCAGAAAGAGGCTGGCCATAAGCTTGATTATGTTATTTTCTTTGTCTTAGATGAGGGGACATAAGGCTGCCCAGTCATAACCAAAAATCACCACAGAACACCATGAAGTGTTTTTAAATTAAGAAAAAATTAGAATTAATTAAAATTAAGGAAATTAAGGGAAAAAAAAAAACTTAGGGCACAACAATATAAAGGATCAGTAAACAGTGTAGCATAATTATTATGGTCTACGGGGAATTTGGGGATTGAAAAGAAAATGGTAATCGGATTTCTGGAGAAAGAGAAGAAAGAAAAAGAGGTTAAAGTTTGGAAGGATAAACACTCACGGGAGCCAGCGATTGACTGACCAATGACCCCGGAACTAGATTTAAAAATAAAAACGGAAGTTTCGGGTTTTGAACAGAAGCGATTGGACCTTCCCCCACCCCCGGGATGACAAACTGAAGTAAAGAAAATTTGGCCTCTTTTTCGCCGGACCCTAGAAGAGTTAGACATGTTTGTTGGGGCTCCGTCGTGACATATCTAGGGTAGCAATGAACAGCGCGCATGAACGTGTATATGGACAGACAATAGGGATATGTCTGATGAGCATATGAAATACAGGTTACAACAGTTCAGTAGTGTCTGATAAACGAATACCTAAATTTACCTTGACCCCAATTGGAAAGAGAAAGCGAAGCAGGTAAAAAAAAACACCTGGCAAGAGGACAGTGATAATAGAATTGAGAGAAGATAGGTTCCTCTTATGGATACAATCACAGGCCGCTAAAATACAAGACTGGTGTTCTGTGGTGATTTTGGTTATGACTGGCCAGCCTTATGTCCGTTCAGCTAAGACAAAGAAGGTAACATAATCAAGCTTATGGATATTTACCACATACCCCACATGTTAGGCTCAAGGACCTATTAATGTGGGCCCACCCAGAACCAAAGCTCATGGGAGGTGGGTGCAAAAAATGTTGATCCTGTCGGCATTCCCCTCAATGGGATGCCTCAGGCACGGGCAATAAACCCACCTCTGCCCCTTTAAATTGAGGGGGCAGGTATTGCCTGGGGGGTAGCTCCCTGGGATCAACGATGTTAACTTATGCAGTCCAGGGCCAAAGCCACTGGACCCCCTGGTCAAAACCGATGACCAACCACTTTTCACTAAAGAGATGCATACAATCAATTTCCTTAGATATCACAGCCTTTTATTTTTCAAATCAAGTTGTGGTTATTTTTTCTTTTTTTTTTTTTTTTACATATTACTGAATTATAAAATGTATCTATTTTAGTAGCACTCTCAGTCGCTAGAGAGTCCAACTAGAATCACAAAGTTCCATGTTCAATACTGGCCCTCACCAACTCACCAACTGGCTGATACAGACAATAGGTCACTTCACAGACTTTGCTACATATGATTTTACATTTCCTAAAAGAAGTGGGATTGTACTAAAAAAAACATGAGGAATTGAACAATAATTCAGAAAATATATATAAATATATGTTGTTGTTGGCTGTCAACTCGTGCTCAAGTAAGACCATTTCCTGCTTTCCCTCCCCCCCATAGTTGAGTGCCAGTAGCATTTGACACAGTATCCTTGTGTTTTTTCAGATGACTCACCAGGCCAGCCCTGGAGAGACATACTCTTCCATATAAACTACATATTGGAACTTCTCCACTTTTAATGTTGCTGTGCTGAAAATTACCCTTTTTAATAGCCTTTAGATATATATATATATATATATATATATATATATATATATATATACACACACACACACAGACAGTTTGTTGTCTACCAAATTATTGATATAAATCTATTTCAAAACTTTGTCTGCATTAAATGACCCACTGGGGTTGATATGCCATAAAACAAAACAAACATACTGCATATGAAAACAATAAAGAGATATGCTGTTTTCTTTTTTTCTTTTATAGAAGCCAATTACATTCTGTTAAGGATGATTATTTAGAATTATGCTTTAGTAAATATGAAATGAAATTCCTTGCCATGACAATTACAGTTCAAGGGTGGTCATCACAGGGTTGAAGAATTAATCTACCAATAATCTAGTAAAGAAGTTGATGTTTATGGTTGTCTCTTTTAGATTTCTATTCTTGAAAAAAAAAAAAAAAAAAAAAAAAACACTAATACAACAATCTATCTAATCATGTAAAAGCAACAGCAGCAGCAGGCAGTTTACATGCAGAAGATCTTATTTCCAATTCTTTGAATTCTTTTATATTCTTGGAGATTTCATTGGAATTATTCAGACAGTAAAAGAATATTCAGCTGGCAGCGGGTTCTACTCCCACATTAACCCTCCCCCCCAAAAAAAACAATCTTAAATTTATCCCAAGTGGGGGAGGGCTACAATCCCCAAACTACACTCACTTGCTACTTGACAATTCAGATAATTTGTCTTTAAAAGAAAAAGTTTTAGATAAAAGAAGTTGTTTATTTTTTTTCTGTCAGAATAAAAAACGAAATGTAATGCTAAAAAACAAGATTCAATTAATCTTTATTTCTTAACACCTACACGGATGCTGTAGTCCATCAAAACAACTACTATATTTGACGGCATATAGGACACACTTTCTTTCCAAAATTTTGGCTAAAAAAATTGCCCTGCGTCTTATACATCATAGGTGAAGTTTGAAGTTTTATTATTAATTTTATTATTATTGTTCTTTTGAGTTTTCACATCAGCATTAGCTGATGGTCTTTCACTGGAGTCTGAGTGACAGCAAGTCTCCTCAGGTCTCCAGGACTCTTCTGAGTATTCTGGCAGATTGCAGCAGTGCAGTGTTTTGAATGGTTTCAACCCTTCCTCTGATTTCCAAACATTCCAGACCCTTTTCCAATCCTTTTGGGACTGTTCCAAGTGCACCAACTACAATTGGTATCACCTTCACTTTCATATTCCATAACTTTTTTAGTTCCTGCTATTGAGATGTCTTGTGTATGCTTATTGCTTGCCTGTATTGCCAAATTGCTTTTATACAGCTATGTTTCTGCTTGTGTAATGCACAATTAGACTGTTTTCAACAATATATGCTTAAATACACTAAAAACTTTTTTTTCCTGAATCCGACCTGCTGAATTTTTTTTTTTTTTTTTAAATCTTATAGGCCGTCAAATACAGTATTTGATAAATGATCAGCTTAATAATGAACACGGCTGTTATCATGTACAAACCTTATGGGAGATGGATTGCACCCCCTTTGCCTTGGTAGGGGGGTCCAGTTATAGAGAGACATTGCTATGCAGGAAATGCAAATCAAACTTATCACTTATTACGTTTCTCGAACTCTCAAAGCACAGTGCCCCCCACCCTCTAAGGCAGCAATAGAAACTTTTGTTTTTAGATGAAGCATTGTCAACCCCTATTACTAATTTTGATTTGTATTCTTTTTTTTTGTTTTTTTTCTTTTTTTCTTTCAATTTGTTGTTTACCACTTTGTATTGTATATGATGCTGATAGCTTTTTAACTTAGTGCATCCTGAGATGCATGGATTTGATTTGAATGAGTCCCCAGGAAATTTGATGGGTCCCAACTAAAGTTTAATAAATTGTAGAGTTTTTATCTATGAACAACTAAAACCGTCTAACTTGTACCCCATAGCATGTAATTCATTTCCAAGAAAATATTGGAATGTATTTGCTAGAAATGGTGGGGGAAGGAAAAAAAAAAAAAAACACACTCATGAATACAATTTTACTGCATCCTTTTAGATTTTTATGAGTCAGTGACACAGGATGCGTACATATCAGCATCTCTGGTATAGTATACTGTGGTTGTATATCATTCTTAATCTTGTTCTGAGTAGCTTTGTATTTCCTCTTACTTCCTATAGCCTAGTATGAGTAGCTCTTCTAACTGGTCCTGGCTGTCTATCTTAAGATTCTGGGTGAGATGTCTGTGTTGTTTGTTTGTTCTTAGTAACAACACAAGACATTACTTTGGTGAATTCACATTTTTATTAAAGTCTTGGATCTGAATCACTCAACCACGTGAGAATCTAGTTAACTGGGCGATAGCGATTATTGCGTCCTCATCCTTCAACAGCTAACTAGAAACTGATCATTTAAAATCTATCTTCCATGCTTGCCTGGCAAACAGGCAGAGGAGTCAAAATAGGGTTAAGGAATGTCACTCACAAATCCCTATATTGTTAACCATTATCTGTTATTTAAAAAAAAAAACATACTACACTAACTGTGCATAATTAACAGGATGCCCAACAATTATGCAACAAACTCACTCAGATTGTCAATCTAGAATAGCAAGTGAAACAATTAAAGATGAAAGAAAATAATAATCGAAATGAATATTTCTTATAATTAACAAAACTGTTCTTAAGTTACAAACCTGATGAGATATTTATTGGTATCCATTCTCACAGCAAAGATCATAAAAAGAACTATTAGAATTTTAGTATTAAATATTTTACAAGTATTAGACAAAAAAAAATGGGGCCGGTTTAGCTCAGTTGGTAGAGTACCTGCTTGGAAATCCCTAGGTTCAGAGTTCAATATTGGTCCCCACCAATTCAGCGCATGAGTAGTACAGATTGGGTAATCTGATCTGTGCGGTCAAGTGGGGAACTGATGGTAGGTGTGGCGCTCCACCTCAGCAAAAACAATCTCCATGGTCTAGCACTAACAAAAAGGAGATAGACTCTCTCGTTGTCTGACTGATACCAACAATAGGCCACTCTGACAACTTTACTTACTTAGACACAAAAAAAAAAAAAAAAAAAAAAAAAAAAGTTCTATTGAATTAATCTCATCAACTTGACACTGTAGATTGAACTGTCAACCAATGAAATCTAATCCTTTTCTTAGTTTGATGTTTATTTACACTGTTTATATTTTGCTTATTTTTCAAGGACTCGATTGGTCAGGGGAGGGGGGTAGAAAGAAAAAATAACTAGAAAGAAGATAACAGTGAACTTAGTGGCCTCAGCCAAATATTCTGACATGATGAGAATAAAGAATTTAATTGGCAAATGTTATTTGATTAATTCATTATACATAGAAGATTGATAAGCAAATATTACAAGAGAAGAATTCAAATCATTTGCTCTACAAAAGTGAACATAGTGCCAGCATATGTTACTATATAGATGGATCAATTCTAAATGGCTTTGGTTATTTAACTCTTAACATCCTGTTGAAAATTTTCTAAGTCCAGAGCCCCATTCCTATAAGAAATTATCTAAAAATGGCCTTGGCATTTAAAGTTACCTGTTATTTCCCTTAAATTAAAGGCTTCTAAATATGTTTATTATTATATTTAAACAAAGGCTATTGTTTGGGGTAGATTAGGAAAATGAATGTGACTTCTGGCCAGGTGGAATGAGGCGGTATAGGACATTAAGAGTTTAAAAAAACAAATAATGATGATGATATCGCGTTATCCTAGCCAAAAGACCAGACCTAGTATTGATTAACAAGGAAAAGAGAACTTGTCAACTGATAGATTTTGCAGTTCCAGCAGATCGCAGGGTGAAGATGAAAGAAAATGAAAAGATAGAAAAATACCTGGACCTTGCTAGAGAATTGAAAAAATTGTGGAATATGTGGATGAAAGTGATACTAATTGTAGTTGGGGTACTTGACATGGTCCCCAAAAGTTTAGAAAAGAGATAAGAGGAATTGGAAATCAGAAGAATAGAAATCCTTTAGAATACTCAGAAGAGTCCTGGAGACCTGAAGAGACTTGTTGTCATTCAGACTCCAGTGAAAAGACAATCAGCTTATGCTAGCGTGAAAAACTCACAATTAGTGAAACAGTAGTTCCAAAATTGTGAAAGACAAAAATTTAAGACAACTAAGGTTTAAAAATTGCCAAGAAAAAATATCTATATCATTCTATACTTAATATGCATTTAAGTTAGAACAAGGACTCGATGCTACTAACTTTAATGGTGAGAGGATATTAGGTATAAAGTTATGAACTGAAAGAAACAATACCATGATACTAGGGGTTATGAAGTGCATTCTAAGTGGTATGGTGTATCAACCACAATTATCTTTTTTTGGAACATAGTAAAACACAAGTGGAAGGGCAATGAAAAACAACTTAATGCTTATCAACATGAAGAACACTGTATCTGTTGGCTGAGATTTTGGAAACTTAAAAGATAGAATTAGGGTTCAAGTTGTTTCCACAGAAGTTGGAATTTGGTTTTTTGTTTTTTTTCTTGTTTTGTCTTGAATTGGAAAATTTGTTCCACTGAACTTCAAATCACCCCAAATCAATGACATAAAAATTTAAAATTAATTTCTCTCAATATCTTGTGAGTCAGAACCAACCTACCAATGCCAACCCCAAAGTAGGTTAGTATTAGATATTTTACAAGTATTAGACAAAAAAAAATGGAACCAGTTTAGCACAGTTGGTAGAGTACCCACCTGGAAATTCCAAGGTTCCAGGTTCAATATCAGGTTAATGTGGACACTGGCTCATAAATTTCATGATCATCAATAAAATGGTTTGTGAATTCCCTTAATATCACAAGTCCACTCTTATATGCCAGAGTGTCTGATGGTAGCAGAAGTAGGGAATCAAATAAGCTTGATGTCAACCATCTCGGGTTATTTTATGCCAAAAGATAAGGGAACTGTATTCATTGTACTTTCATGAAACTATTGAAATGAATTTATAGTTAGCTTGAAATGATGAGGGAAGAAAAAAGGAAAACACTGGGTTGCATGGATATGATTTTACTGCGTCCTTTTAGATTTTTGTTCGTTAGGGACACAGGACGCATACCTATCAGCATCTATGCTATAATAATGATTAATCCATTATTATGACTCGAGATTTATTTTTGTCACTTAAGAAAAAGCAGAACTGAGAAATGATAATTGACATATGCTTAAGCCAACCTAAATAATATCAAAGGCAAAAACAGAGGCAGTAAAATTACTTTGATTGATGCGTGCACAGTTTGAAACACACAAAAAGTTTCCAGATAATGAGATTTTGGTTTTTAGTACCAATAATAAGCAAAACAGAAGTGATATTTTCAGGAACGCCTGACAACAAAGATTTCAGATGTTATTGAAATTTTCTAGGCAGCTCAAAGTATTCTGTAAAATGTGTGCCTGAACTCAGATGAGTTATGAAAAATATTTATAGGTCTAAAGTCTGATGAAGCAAAGTAACAAAAACATAGCAATATTCACAGTAAAATAAAAATCGGTTAAATCAAACTTAACGGACCTAAATTCACCATCGTATGTCACCCCCCGAAAGTAAAAAAAAAAAAAAAGAAGAAATACCAAAAATCAGGGAATTAACCAAATTTAATGAATTTTTCATTGTTGATATATTAATATAAAAGATATAATGTGCTAGTTATTTTATTTAAAAACTTTTACATTTTATCACATCAGTTAATGTATGTTTGAGAATCTGTGCTACGCCTCAAACATACATGGTTGAAAGTTAACTGACCTGAAAAAATGTAAAAGTTTTTAAATAAAATAACTGGTGCATTATATCTTATTTATTAATATATCAATACTAAAAATTTAATTAAATTCGTTAATTCCCTGATTTTTGGTATTTTTTTTTTCTTTTGGCAGGGTGACATACGATGATGGAATTTAGGTCCCTTAAGTTCGATTTAACCATGAAATCTATTTTTTGAACCTTGTTAAATCTAAAAATAGATAGGATAGTGTAAAAAAGAAAGAAAAAAAAAAACTTAAAACTATACAAAAATGTAAATATGTACATGCAATGAACACAATTCCCTAACTACTTGGCATAAAATAACCCAAGATGGGTTGACATGCAGTTAAAAATCAACCAATCAATCACAGCTTGAAAGAATTACATTGATTCTATTGGATGTTTTAAAGTTTTAGGGAAGAAAATTTTGTATCACTTTTTTTTTTTTTTAAATTTGTCATGGATTTATTTTTTCTTCTCAGTAGAGCCAACAAGTATCCACTAATCTCATAATATAGTTAAGAGAAATTATAGTTTCTGTATTAATATTGTAGTATCTTCCTATCTAAGTGCGTAAAGTGTGTATCACAGGGAAGAAAGAAAATTATATTTATATGTTTATAAAAGAGGAAAGCAAAGGAAAACTAACATAACGCTACTTTCTAGTCTTCACCACTTAATAACCTGTCCCCACCCTCTGTCTTAGTAAGAGTTTATTCCTTCACACCCTACTGTCATTAGAGGAGGAAGAGTTTCAGTACTTTTGGAAAAGAAAAAAGAAAAAAAAAGGAAAAAAAACACATAAATCCACTTCTCAATTTGACCTAAATTCACGAGATATTCATAGTTTATTGATTTTTTTGTGTTTTTTGTTTTGTTTTTGTTTTTTTACAAAAAAAAAAAAAAAGAATCAGAAGAGAATTGAATCAAAAATATTGGGATAAATAAAAATTAATTAATTAGCAGATCATAATATTTTCAGTAAACCTTATGGCTTTCTCTCTTAACATAGCTTACACTCCAAGGCAGGTGTAAATTTATATTTAATATACATATAATAACCATATTCTATCAGTAATTGCAGAAATATTCGGATGTAATGATAACACCTGTCAACACCTGTGGAATTTAGCTTAGTCGGTAGAGTATTTGGCTAGCAATCACAGGGTTCCTGGTTCGATACCAGCCCTCGCGTAGGAGTAGCACAGGGATCTGTGCAGTAAAGTGAGAAGCTGATGGTAGGTGTGGCGCTCCACTTCAAAAGCTAAAATAATCTCCTTGGTCTAGCACTGGCTGATACCAACATTAGGCCGACGACGCTTTAAATGTCTAAAGCTAACACATATACACCAATGAATTTAAAGCAATGTTTTTTTTGTTTTTTTTTTTTTTTTTTGCAATAATTAAATCTGAAAAAAAATTGAGAAAAAAAACATTTTTAGTGATATTTATTTAATTGACGGTTTTACCTTTGTAGTTTATAAAAATAAGTATTCTATAAATGGTTGTTGTTGTTGGCACCTTTCTGTCCACTAAGGACGATGGTGTAGTGTCCAATAAATAAATGAAAATAAACTTTTAAAAAAAAAAAATTTAATTTTTTTTTAAATTATCTGCGCAAGTGGCTTTGCAGGCCTATCCCTGAGTGACAGTCTTTGGTGCACTGACTGCACACAAACTGTTTTGCTTTCTGGGGCTGCTATTTTCTCTCCCTCTTTCTGGTTCTCTTTGCAGTTGAGGCTACTCCCCGTTCCACCTCATTCCTCTTCATGCCTTGCTTAATGTTAAGGGTATGTTTGGTTATAAAATCTGATTATTATTATTTTATCAATCTCCTTCACAAAAAAGGGAATATTGTGAATTAGCATCAAGATGTCAAATCTTACAAATAGTTTTATGTTATGTTTCAATAGACAAAAATTACATACCTTCATTTCTATGCTCAGCTGCTTGTCCAATGAGGCCAACTTTTGGTCAGTTGGACTTTGTTCCTGACCGTCTTTCTCAGGTGACATTAGGTAATCTAAAAAGATTAAATAAAAATTATAATTAGAAGGGAATACCTTCATTAAACAATAAGCAATTATTTTTCAAACGTCAAAGATAAATTGAAAAAAAAAAAAAAAAAAAAAGATTAAGCAATTCTTTTCCTTTTTTGAATAATGCTTTTAAAAAAATTTAAAAAATTTGAATAAAATGTTAATACACGAATAGGAAAGGTATGGTTGGCCACAAACAAATTATCAGTCATATGGAAATCCGATCTCACTGACAAGTTAAAGCGACAATTCTTCCAGCCTGTGGTTGTATCAGTACTGCTGTATGGCTGCACAACTTTGACCCTAATGAAGTAACTTGAAAATAAGCTAGATGGGAGCTGCACAAGAATGCTGCATGCAGTATTGAACAAGTCATGGAAACAGCACCCCACAAGGAAGCAGCTGTATGGCCACCTGCCCCCATCTAACAAACCATCCGAGTGAGACGGACTAGGCATGCAGGACACTGCTGGAGAAGCAAGGACGAGCTCATAAGCAACGTTCTCCAGTGGAAGCCAACACATGGACATACTAATGTGGGCTGCCCACCAAGGACCTACATTGACCAACTATGCAAGGATGCTGGTTGATGCGCAGAAGACCTCCCAGGGGTGATGAGTGATAGGGAAGGTTGGCGAGAGATTGTCATGGATATCCACTACTTGCGCGACATAATGATATATATATATATATATATATATATATATTTTTTTTAAGTACAAATTCTGTTTTCTCCTTGCACTATAGAATAAAAAGTGAATAAAATGACAAGGAGACAAACAACAAAAAGTAATCTATCTATACTATGCAGAGATGCTGAAAGGTACGCGTTATGCGTACCTTACGCATAAAAATCTAAAAGGACTCAGTAAAATCGTGTCCCAGTGTCTTTCTTTTTTCTTCCCTCACCATTTCAAGCTAACTGTAAATACATTTCAATAGTTTCTTAGAAATGAATTACACAGGATAGGTTACAAGGTAGGAGTTAGATGGCTTTTGTTATTTCTCCAGATTATGAATAAAAACCCTACAATTTATTAAGAAACTTTAGTTCGGACTCATCAAATTTCCCAGGGACTCATTCAAAGCAAATATGTGTGTCCCAGGACGCACTAAATCAAAAAGCTATCAGCATCATTGCTATGTATAAGTAAATTACCTATAAAGGGCAGTTGGTGTGTATGTATGTCCATAGGAAACTACAAAAATAAAACAATGACAAAGTATATATACATACACACATTTACTATCACCAGATATTGCTTTTTTTTGCAAGAATAATGAAGATTTTATTCATATTCGTGAAGACATTTAAAAATTAAAATTTGAATAGTAAGAAAAGGGAATGTTATTGGCAATGTTCATGATTAAAACATAATCAATTATGGAAGACCAAAACAATCAATGGTTCTGTGAGACTAACTTTTTTAATCCCCACCCCCTCTACCCAGGCAACACCGGGTAGCCACTTCTAGTGTTAAATATTTACTATTTCTCCACACTGAACTGAATTTTTTTTCCCTACCAAGAAGGACTGGAAAATGGTACATCATTTTATAATTATCTACTTATAATCAAACAAACTGACTGTGTGCACGTGTGTGTGATATATATATATATATATATATATATATATATATACACACACACACACACACACACACAGTGTGTCAAAGAAGTATCGAGATTTTTTGTACTTTTTGACCCCTTGTATTCTGAAGAAAATAAATAAATAAATAAAAATAATGTTCCATTCGTTCTTCATTTCTATCTTGGTAAATACAGTTTTAAACTTGGTACTTTTTTGACACACCTTGCATGCATGCATGTATGTATATGTATGTATATATTATATATATATATATATACATATATATATATTTTTGTTGGCATCCTTCAGTCTACTGAAGACGATTGCGCAGTGTCCTTTTCTTTTTTCTTTTTTTAAATCTGCAACTGCGTGAGTGGCTGAACAGACCAATTCTCGAATGACAGTCTCTGGAGCAGTAATTGCAAACAAACAGTGATGCTTGCTGGAGTTGCTGTTGTCTCTCCTTCCTTTTGGCTCTTTTCTGTAGCAGCTTCTTTCCTCTCTTTTTCGCTCCTTGTCTGACAAGTAGTCGCCAGGTAGCATGGTCTTCTGCACAAGCCTCCCATGTGATGGTGTTAATGTGGCATGTCATATATATATATATATATATATATATATATATATCCAGAAAATAAATACTACCCTTTGATTGTAACAAAAAGATATTCAAAAAAGGGCTTTTTCTTACAAAATTCATCAGTCTCAAGTTTAAAAATAACTAAAAAAAGTAAGAAATGAAATAGCCTAAGGGATCAAGTGGCTAAATATCATTTTTACATAACAAAACTACTTTTCAGCCAAATGATGGAGATTTGCTATTGAAAATATGTTTACATTTAAAATTACTAATGATAAGTGCTTATTTATTTTGATATTCAAGTTAATATAAGTTCTATGACATTACTAAAAGATCAGAAATTTGGTGATTTTTAACTGTGAGGAATGCAGAGTGTATAACAAGGTTCCAACTGTGTCAAGATAGAAAGGTACTGTCACCTCATGATATTTAAATATTAAAATAAAATAAAAATTCACCTTTAATGCACTTTTATGTTATCATTGGCTTATCAAATATGACAACTATTTACCATGTTGATACTTATATATAAAACAGGTGCACAGTTCAGTTGATGTAGAGAATGTAGAAAGTTTAGCAAATTTTCAATTCATGATTATTTTTTTTTTAACATTAAAAAAAAAATTAAAAAATAAATAAAATAAATTTAAAGAAAAAACAAAAAAAAACAAAAAAAACCTTCTACTAATTAAAGATTAATATCCGACAAAACAAGCAAGGCACAGAGAGGAGAGTTGCCTCAACAGCAAAGAGAGCCAGAAAGAGGGAGAAAAAACAGCAGCCCCAGAAAGCATCATGTTCAGTCAGTGCATCAAAGACTTTTACTCAGGGATAGACCTGCACAGCCACTTGCGCAGACGCAGGTAATTTTTATTTATCTATTGGATACTATGCCATCGTCTTTAGCGGACAGAAAGGTGCCAATAACAACCAACAATAATATCTGACAAAACAAACAAGTCAGACTGAAGGACTCTATAATAAAAAGTAATATAATCATAAATTTGTAATATATATGAAGAATTGGAGGCATGTGGTGTAATGGTTAGAGTTGTAGGAAATGGACTCGTTGACACAAGTTCAAATCCAGGATGAGTGTTTGCATTTCACATTACGCTAATATCCTTAGGAAAGATATGTATCCAACTACTCTCCCTCCAGCTATTGGTAAATAGTAGGGCAGACTGGGCTCTTTAACCTCGGTTAGGCAACCAGTCTTTAATTTAGAACTTAAAGAAGTCAGAAACAAAATTTTCTAACTTTTTTTTTCCTTTCCATTTTTGACAACAATTGAAGTTCCTAATTGGATTGCCATGACAACCACATATATCAATGTTTTAATATTCCCAATATTTTTTCCTTAAAATTTAAAAACTTATTTAATGAAATCCATACAGTATGGTGAATTAAATAAAATAAATATGAACATTCAACTTAATTGGTTTTCACTTGATTATTCGGACCATATTACTTTTAGGCACCCCTTTTTGATCTCGATTAAGGACACGTTTTTCATTTACCCCGTCAATATCCAGTTGTTTGTTAGGGGTTAGTTTTATAATTTTTTTTTTTTAAATCATCTGTTAAAACAACTGGATATTGACAGTGTAAATGAAATCCTTTCTTAAACAAGATCAAAAAGGGGTGCCTAAAGGTCATATGGTCTGATTTTTCTTCTACATAATTATGAGGGGTATTTTATTTTTGTAACTAAACAGAATTTTAGCATTGAGAGAGAAGCATTAACATTGAGAAACAACACATATTGGTAAGTGGAAGGGAATAGGGTTAAAGATTATAACAATTCCTAAAAGCATTCAAAAGTTGAATGTTAATTCTTTTTACAAGTCAGATGAGTTAATATTGGATAAAAGTGTCTTATGTTTTTACATACAAATAAAATATGGAAGACTGAATGATAATGCAAGACCAGGTTGTTGGAAAATTAACACGGTTTTATTTAACACGGCGTAGAGAATGCTTCCACCCTAAAAATGACTTGCACATGCTTCCACTCACCACCAAACCCAATACAAAAGTGATATGGCAGAACTCCACTTCTGGGTTCCCACCAGTCCCCTACTGATCAAGGGGAGCAACTATTTTCATTAGGTCTTCCTAACAGTGTCCCACTTAATTTTATGCTAATTTATCTATTTCTCATATAGAATGAAATTGCTGTTTTTTGGGGTTTTTTTTTTGGGGGGGGCTATACAGCTTGCCATTTTTGCCTTTTATATATTATTGTTTGACATGTCATAAATGATGTAGATGTAAAGATATTTTTAAGGCCCAATATTTTTCTTTTTAAATCTTCAATGTTTGAACATGAGTAAGAAATATTGGATATTGATTTGGAATTCTACCAAAGAGAAGATGGGGGGGGAGAAAGATGGGGGTTGGGGAGGGGAGAGAAGAAAGTGGTAAATGAAGATAATGAGAGAAGCAATTAACCTTTCAAAAAGATGACATTTCAATTACTACCATCTAATAAGTAATTTGATCTCTCCCAGCAAACAGAAGGGGGGAAAAAATCTGTGCTTCTTTTAAGGAAGAGAAAATTAAGATGGACAACACATTCTGATCCATTAAATCAGTGCTGTAGATGCCAAAATTATCCACATTGCTTTAAGTTATCTTCAGTGATGTTGTTTGAAATTAGAAGTTTTGTTGATACAAGATTAAAATCTTATCTATAGAAATTTAATATAGAAAGTAAATCATTTAAAAATTCAACCCTCAGGTTGTTTTTTTTTTTGGGGGGGGTATAAACAACTAGCTTCATTGTTCCAAATATAGATGAGAAACAGAACTTAGACAAAAATAAATCATCAAAACAGAACAAGGAGAACCTTATGGACACATTATATAATATATATATATATTACACACACACAAAACTTATTGGCTCTTTAACCTTGGATAGGTAACTAGTCTAGGAGAAGGAAAACTCCGAATTCAAACCAGTTAAACTCTGCTTAAGAAATTGACCTTGTGTTGCATCCTGCTTGTGCGGAGGGGTTGGTAAATATATACAATACATGTATACAAATGCACACACACACACACAGACATACATTCCTCAACTAAGTTGAACCCAAAATATCTTTAATTAAATGGTGGTCAACTGTGTTGTCTGAACATGAAGCAGGTTTATTTAATTTCAAGTGACAACTTGATTTTCACTTTAAGTGCAATCAGGAAATAACTTTAAAATTGGTTGTTCTTTTTCAAACAACTATTTGTTTAGATTTCAACAAAAATCATATATTAATTCTTTATATATATTATATATATATATATATATATAGAAACAAAAAAAAATTACTTTTGAATTATCATAAAATCTTTCATAAGCTAGAAACAAAAAAAAAAAAAAAAAACAGGGGGGGGGCATTGTTTAATTTCTGAAAAATCTCATGGTTAATTTTTCAATATCTACAAAACCCTTTCCTATCAAAACCTTGAAGTAGCCATCGGTATTAATCAAAATGGATCTATTTGACTGGCTCATCTTCAGATTTCATACGAGATAAATAAGTAAAGTCGTCAAGGCGGCCTAATGTCGGTATCAGCCAGACAGCAAGAGAGAGTATCCCCTTTTTCACTAGTGCTAGACCAAGGAGATTATTTTAGCATCTGAAGTGGATCGCCACACCTACCATCAGCTCCTCACTTTACCGCACAGATCCCTGTGCTACTCATATGCTGAGTTGGCGAGAGCTTGTATAGAACCAGGAGCGTAGTGATTCCCAGCTGAACGCTCTACCGACTGAACAAAACTGAAAATATAAGAGTTAAATAGTCTTGCTTTGTAAAATTGTAGATTATCTTTAACTGACTTTTTATTTTTTTTTTTTTCCATTTTTGCTTTGTTCCTATTTTAAAGTAATTGTTTTTCATTCCAATGCAATTATGTAATACCTGCCTTTTGTTGCATTGGCATCCTGCTTATTTTTTATATTCCTTCCTATGTGTCTCCAACTAATTTACTGCAGTAGTTTCTCTTTTCCTACTCTATGGGTAAGATTTTTAGTTTTGTTGAAATATAATGTTTGATTTTGAATAATTCCTGTTTGCCAAGTAACTGAAAATATAAGAGTTAAATAGTCTTGCTTTGTAAAATTGTAGATTATCTTTAGGAAAATGTTTGCAACTTTGGAATTAAGGAGTTACCATGTGGAAATCAAATAGTTTACTAGCATATCTTGGTTACCATTAAATGGTGCTCTGAATTGGGTAATTTGAAATCACAAAAACTTCAATTTGATAAGATATAATTTAACCCTTTCATTATGTAATTAAATTCCATGGTCATTCTCGTAATGATGTTAATTATCTGCTAAAAAATAAAATTGATACCGAGTGGGTAACTATAATAAGATCTTAAGTGGATATATCCACATTTTCCGTAGCAAAGGGTTAAATGTACTCAGTCTATTACATTCCACAATTTTAAATCAATAACATCAAAGGGAGGCAATTCAGAGGGGAAAAAAAGAAGTCAATTGGGTTTACACATTGAATGACTATTGAAGGTAATTGTTGGAATTTAGAGAATATAAAAATCAAAACTTTAATGCATTCACAGAGTTAAAGAATCAAAGTGATTATCTAATAAATTTATTGAGGAGAGAAGAAAATATTTGCAAAGACTCACACAAAAGAAATGTAGAACGATTTATCGAATAGAATGGGAGGAAAAATTTAAAAAAAAAAAAATTTTTTTTTAAATAAAAAGGGGGAAAAAAAATTCTTATGCAAAACATCTGTTCTTAATCATAATTTTCAAAACGGTAAAAAAACATGGAATACAAAAAGCATTTTCATTTTTTTAATAGTTGTTAGCTTTTTGTTGTTTTTTTTTTTTTTTTTTAATCAAATAAAAATAGTTGAATGATTACAATGAATTAATACTAAAGCCCACAATCATGCCTGACAATCACGTTTTCAGAAAATACACAAGTAACTATTTGTGTAATGTAAAGAAAAAAGAAATGAAAAAAGAAGAAGAAAGAGGAAGTTTTAACCATATTCCTCATGTAGTTAACAAGATAGGCAGGTGATTTTTAAGTGCTCAGAAGGAGAACTCTGTTGGAACATTTAGCCCAATAGAAAATTACCAGCATTAAAAGCTTTAATAATAGACAATCAGTCAACTCAATTAGTTAAGAGTTTTATCATAGCAATAAAATCACACCTAGAACAAAATTCTATTAAACCTCTTAGGCAAAATTCCATAAAAATGTGCACCAAAAATGGACCTTAGAGTGGAAGTTGAAATATATAATTTTAACAAAATACATCTTATCACAAAGTTAGTGAGGGGAAAGGCATCATATTTCTACTTTCCCCAAAAACAAAAAAATAAGAATTTATTTGGGTAAGTTAACATAGAATGTATACAAATACAAGCTTATGGCAAATTTTAATGTTTATTGATGTTCAAAATATTAAGTTACTTTTTTTTTTCTATGTCTCTCTCACCAAGAAATAATCTGTAATATTTTATCTAAATAACTCCATCTAGCCCCAATTCATTTTTATAGGAAAGAGAGCACTCTAAGAGGAAATACATAAAAACTTAAAAAGTAAATAAGTGAAGCCAGTATTACAACAAACCACTTTTTCTTCTAAGCTGTTAAGTGAAATTAATTAGCACTGATAAAGTAAATACTGGGAAAAAAAAAAAAAAATTTTCTTTTTTTTTTTCTTTTAACTCTTAACATCCTGCTGAGAATTTTCTAAGTCCAGAGCATTCCTATAAGGATATATATAAAAATGGCTAAAAATGACCTTTGCATCTAAAGTTACCTGTTATTTCCCTTAAATCAAAGACTTATAAATATATGTTTAATATTACATTTAAACAAAGGCTATCGTTTGGGGCAGATTAGGAAAATGAACGAGACTTCCAGTCGGGTGGAATGAGGTGGTATAGGACGTTAGGAAACCATGCAGGATAAATTCCTATTTACATGCACAGATACTTACCAAATAGATATAGCCAAGCTTTGTACAGTTGTAGATCATCTTAAGGATGAATGTAACTTTTGAATTAGGGAGTGGTTACCCTGTGAGAACTAAACTCACTAACAATGGTTTGCGAGCTTAGCAAGTAACTTGCATACAAAATAAGACAAGTGAAATATTGAACTGAAAGTATTATCTGTGTTATTCAGACTATGGTCCTCATCTTCATTGTTATCTGTACAACATTTCGGCCGATATACCCTCCGGCCTTCTTCAGGTATTTCCTGTCGGAATCAGGTAGAAGGGTACATCGGCCGAAACGTTGTACAGATAACAATGAAGATGAGGACCATAGTCCGAATAACACAGATAATACTAATCATCAAACCTCATCTCAAAGATTCAGAGAAATTGAACTAAAAGTATATATTTATTACTTATGTTAGGAAATAAAGCTTAGTAACAAACATCCAATGAAACCAATGGAAATCAACTGTTGTTGTAGAATGAAAAACAAGATCTGTAAAAGGTCAGAGGAAGCTTTTAGCTCAATGGTCATCTAGCACATTATTTCTAAAGTCCAACTTCTCTTCATCACGGCAGGGCCGTGTAAACTAGGTAGTCTCAGAGCTATGCTGTCAAGAACTTAAGTTTCTGGTAGGTTCACACAAGGTGGACAGATCTGGCAACCAATGGTATTAGGGCCACAACCTGGCCAAAAGGCCCCTGGCGAAAATCCAAAGGGCATCTCCATCATTGCCAGGAACCAACGGATTTTAGTGTACTTGTCACTGTGCGTGTGGAAAATCTGCGGCAAACAAAGGCATCTCCTTCTCTTGAAAGGAATATGCATGTGGGGTTTAGAGACTGCTTGTGAATTTCCTATTCCCTTGTTACTCCCTCCCTGAATTCACCACAGGTGAATATGTTGGATGGAGCCGGCTTAACCGACCCAGGTTAAATGCTGTGGCAGAAAAGAATAGACCCAAGAATGAAATTTAGACTATTAAGTGGAAGGAAAAATATCCTGAAATCTCACAATGAATATTCAAGGATTATCAATTGATTTTTAGATAAATAATTTAAATACTTAAAACATATTAAAGTTTAAAAGTGTTTTATAATTTGCTTTATAGGAGGCTAGGATGCATTTATGCGAAGAAGCCCCCCCCCCACAACATTCTTGTGTAGTTCCCATCTAGCTTTTTCTCTCTAAGTGTTTCATTTGAGTTCAAGTGGTGAAGAAAATATAGTTTGCTATATTTATAAATAAAGTGTTCAATATCAGTGATAGTGCATATATATATTTACCAACCCCTCCGCACGAGCAGGATGCGACACAAGGTCAATTTCTTAAGCGGAGTTCAACAGGTTTGAATTCAGAGTTTTCCTTCTCCTAGACCGGTTGCCTAACCAAGGTTAAAGAGCCCAGTCTGCCCTACTATTTTACCCATAGCTGGAGGGAGAGTAGGATTCATACCTTTCCCAAGGGTATTAGTGATAGTGCATATATGTCCGTTAGGATAGTGTAGACAGAGCCAATGGCCCTTGGTCAGTGTCAGTTTCTCGCCTATGTAATCTTCTGACCAGATCACATAGGCTGACAGTTACCGAGTGCCATTGGCTCTTTCTTTATACATACATACATATATACATACATACACATAAGTATAGATGTTTGATCTTTATATGATTATATGCTTGTCTGAACTTATCAATGTATTTATATACATCTTTATTCTTTGCAAATCAGTTTAGTCAACAACACAAAAGAACAGCTTTATTTAAGAGCATCAAAACAACATTAAAAGAAGGCAGAGATGCTGATAGGTATGCGTCCTGCATCCTTGAAGCATAAAAATCTAAAAGGAAAAAGTAAAATCATATCCATGTGTCCCAGTGTTTATCTTCCTTTCTTCCCTCACCATTTCAAGCTAACTGTAAATACATTTCAATAGTTTCTTAGAAGCAAATTACACAGGATAGGTTACAATGTAGGAGCTGACTGTTTCCCCAAATCATAAATAAAAACCCTACAATTTATTAAGAAACTTTAGTTGGGACCCATAAATTTTCCCAGGGGACTCATTTAAAGAAAATATGTGCATCCCAGGATACACTAAATCAAAAAGCTATCAGCATCACTGTCTAAATTTAGATTTTAAATCTTTCTTAGAGAAACTGATTGCATTTTGGATAATTGATAAATTGATAAATGAAATTGATTTAAATCAATTTATTGATTTATCCATTTATCTCATTTCCTGTCTTCCATATTAAAGAAAAGCATAACAACTTTGTTAGTTATTGAGTTTGGATTTTTTTTCTTAATTTTGGTAATTTCAGTCTTCCATTGAAATGATAATCTGAAAAAACATTTTAAAGCAAATGTGTACATTCCAAGACGCACAAAATCAAAAAGCTATCAGCATCACTGGGAAGGTGATTATCTATTTTTTTTTTAAATCTAAAAATTTACTATTTACAACATTTTCTAACAACTTTAATTTATACTGTAAACTAACACAAAATGTATTACTAATACCAAAAAGAAATTTGAACCTATTGTCAGATCCTTTCATAATGACTCACCACTCACGAATCTGCATTAACTTGATTATTTACTAAGCTTTTCTCAGTCTGACACATAAGCCTTCAGGTTGCTTATAGTACTTATAGCTTTTATGAAGTAATCACCCATCTCAGTACTATACAGGATCATTATTGCTTAACTTCCGTAAGACTTAACCTTTTCATTTGTCTGTTGTATAATTCAAACCTGGTTGGTCTGGTGGTGTGTTTATATACCCTAATTCAAAAAAATGTATATAGTGTTACTATTATGTAAAATATACTGCTGCTTCAGTATATCTGTCACTAATGAATAGACTTATTGGCTTGTAGCTGGTCGTTATTATCTAATGCAATAAAAGGAATTATGAATAAATATGTATATGTAAAAATGGAAAAGGAATTGAATCCGACAATATGAGGAAAAATGAGTAAAGAAAAGAAATGTAAATGGATAAAATGAATTTAATCGATATCACATTAATCGATATCACTTACACATGTGTTTCGGTCAGTTTATGTGTGTGAAAAGTCGTGTGAAGGTCGATTCTTGTATGTGTGCAAAATATTTTCAGACACATAAACTGACCGAAACACATGTGTAAGTGATATCGATTAATGTGATATCGATTAAATTCATTTTATCCATTTACATTTCTTTTCTTTACTCATTTTTCCTCATATATATATATATATATATATATATATATATATATATATATATATATACACACACAGATCATATCTATTTGGAATATACTCACAGGATACACCACATACACATATATATAAATAAACTAATAAAAGGATATATGCCTTTAGAAAATAAATTTATTTCGATTTTGTCTCATCAGTTCTGTTTTCGTTGATTTTAATATATATTTTTTCTTTTTCTTTTACAACAAAAATAAAACTAATGAGACAAAGTCGAAATAAATTTATTTTCTAAACATACATATCCTTTTATTCATAATACTCTGTATATATAATATACACACAAATCTTTATGTATACGTTTGAGTCTTTAATTTTGGTTGAATCCTATCAAAGTAACATTTGATATCATCCACTTTTTATTTATATATATATATATATATATATATATATATATATATATAGTGATGCTAATAGCTTTTTGATTTAGTGTGTCCTGGAACACACATTTGTTTTGAATGAGTACCCAGGAAAATTTATGGGTCCCAACTAAAGCCATCTAACTCCTACCTTGTAACCTATCCTGTGTATTCATTTCTAAGAAACTATTGAAATGTTTTTACATTTAGCTTGAAATGGTGGGAGAAGAAAAAAGAAAAACACTGGGACTGCATCCTTTTAGATTTTTGTGCGTCAGGATGCAAGACGCATACCTGTCATCATCTGTGTGTGTGTGTATATAGAGATATAGATAGATAGAAATCATATTTATTTGGAAAATACCCCCAGGATACTCCATTATATAATTTTTTTTAAATATTTATGATGAAAATCAATATGAAAAAATCTGTTACAATATGGTATAAATCAATAGTTGAACTAAAAGCTATAATTAATAATTGAAATGATTAATTACTATAAATTTGTTACACCTATGTTGTATATTTTATGTAATTACACACCAAAAGAATGAAAAAATGACAATCTTTCACTGCAGCTGAGCCAGGGCTGTGCTGCTCTACATGCTCAATGCCCTCACTTAATCATGAGGGTATGAGGAAGAAGAGAAATAATCAAGTTGGCAGATAGGAATTATGAGGATTTAAAATAAATGTGGGGTGCCAAAAACACCTCAGGGGACTAACACAATGTTAACTATAAATATGTGTATGAAATCACTTGATCTAATCTATACATATATAAAGGGCAGTTTGTGTGTATGTATGTCTGGAGGTAAACATGGAAATAAAACAATTAACAACAAAGTAAATATATATATATATATATATATATATATATATATATTATATATACATATACATACACACATTCACCATCACCAGATCTTGCTTTTTGAGCAAAAATAATGAAGGTTTGATTTATATTAGTGAAGATACTTTAAAAAAAAATTTTTTTAAATATCAGTTTTTTTTTTTGCATTTAATATTTTAAATAGTAGACATTAAGTTTTGTTTCCAGAGTGGCTGGATCAACACATCTTTTGTTTTTAGATAGGGATTTTAATGGGGCATACTACAAGGATCCAACTCACAATTCAATAATAATGGATTTGTGAGACTAATTTTTTTTTTTTTAACCTCCTCCACTACCCAGCCAACGCTGGGTGGCCGCTTCTAGTTCATATATAAAATATGCAATGGTAAATGTGCATAAAAAAATGTGAATTCTTAAATATTATATTGTAAATGAAGTTTTTAAGTCAATGTTTTTGGCATAGCAAAAAATTAAAAAATTATTTTTTTAAAAAGTAATATCTACTCTGACCAAATTAAAAATGAATTCTTTAATTCAATCATCAACGTTGACTTTCAAGTGGAACTTTATATAAATAGACCAGCATTTTTTTTTTTTTCTCTCAGAAAACGCCTAGCAACAAGTATTATCAATAGTTCCCTATAAGAGGTTAATAAAAACACGACAGTAATATTTATAAAGATCAATTGTTTCTACTACCAAAATTTAAAAATAAAAATACTTTTATTATTTCTCTTAATTTTTGAGATGAGGCTTAACAATTAGTATTATTTTGGACTATTGTCCTCATCTTCATTGTTATCTGTACAACGTTTCAGCCGATGTGCCCTCCGGCCTTCAAGTATTTCTTGTCAGACTGGGGAACATTCTTGTCATCTATGATGGCTCACAATTACGACAAGAAGGTTCCTGAGTTCAAAAAGAAGGTTCCTCAAGTCCAAGAAGGTTCCCAAGTCCGACAAGAAATACCTGAAAAGGGCTGGAGGGCACATCGGACGAAACGTTGTACAAATAACAATGAAGATGAGGACAATAGTCCGAATAATACAAAAAATACTTTTAAGTTTTTAATTTTCTCAAGTCATTATAATCTTATTTTATATACCACAAAGGGGTACAAATTTAGATAGGTTTAGGTTTGGTTTGTTTTACGGCATATCAACCTCAGTGGGTCATTTAATGCCAATAAAGTTTTGAAATAAATCAATTCTTAATGAATAAAAATTTTTTATAAATACATTTTTCTATTTAACCCATAGATGGGACCCTAACAGTTACTACCACTCCGGGTCAGAGTGGTCCAGGGAGCAATGACAAATTTAAAGGGTTTAATTCTTAAATATAAAATTCAAAATCTGAATCTATATTTTTATAATTTGCAAGAAAAAAAGAAAATCAAGAGTCGTCTTTCCTTGAACCTTTACTCTGTTATAGAAAATAAAATAAAAAATAAAAAAAATAAAAACACACCTGATTTAATAAAGTACCTGACCTATAAAAACTTATACATTTACTAAAGATCTTTGAAGAATAACTGTATTATTGTTATATCAATTCTAGAATAAAAACAGTTTTAGGATTTGTTTGCTTTTCTTTTGGGGGGAGACAGGGTAGGGGTGAAAAGAGAAAAACACTTCTATACTAGTATAGTACTCATAAAATGACAGGATGTTATATATATATATAACATATATACACACATGATATATACATACACAGAGACAAATAGCAATTATTCTTTGTAAAGAATAGTAATCCCCTGAGTTTAGCCTAATATTTACCCTAATCTTCCATTTATACTTTTAAGTTAGTCTGAATGTTTGTTCTATTAAGAAGAAGAAGAGTTATATAAAGTTGGCCATGGATGGCTGGATACAAGCCACAAGAGGAACAAAGCTATTTTATCAAAAAGGTTGTCCTTGAGATTTGTTTATCATCATTGCTAATGCAAAAAGAACTGAAAATTGTTAACATAAAAGAAAGGTAAGCTTATATAACAGTCAAGAAAAATAGCGTCTTTATGACTAAGTTGGATTTTTATTCTGTCAATTTAATATCCTATTCATCACATATAGTAAAACGTGTGTGTGTATGTGTTTAGTTGCATTGTAGGTTGGTTGGTTGTTTTATGGCATGTCAACCTCGGTGGGTCATTTAATGCTGATAAAGTTTTGAAATAAATTAATTCTTAATAGATACACAATTTTTTTTATAAATACATTTTTCTATTTAACCCATAGATGGGACCCTAACAGGTTCTACCACTCCAAGTCAGAGTGGACCAGGGAGCAATGGTGATGAAGGGGTGCCCCACATTCCCCAAACCTCCAAAACTGGAACCTCACCATCAGATAGAGTTTAACGTCACTTCCCAGGACATGTAGACCCTCAGCCACTGCCTTCTAGCACCCATATGATAAAAAGGGGTTGGAGCTTGCCATAAGGGCAATAGGGTTGGGGCAATCATATAGATGCTAGAGCTTGACATGACCAGCTGATTGATCGGAGGGGGCCTCTCTGACTGACCATCTAGCCCAAGAAAGGGCCAAAGTGGAATGTTGCAGGTCATGGACTGCTCATCCACCAAGACTCCATCCTTAAGCATCACAGGTCGCCACCCATGTCCAACAGGTGGCCCCATTGGGGGAGTCTTACCCCTCTGCAGAGGTGCAGTCAGTGCATTCTAACGCTCCAGTCAATAATCAAATTGATTATTATCAGGAAAAAAAAGAAAAGAAAAAAAAAAAGAAAAAAAAAAAAATCAAACCAATGATATATTTTTAAACTTTGAAACAATAATTGCCTTTTTCTCTGAATTTTTGAGAAAAATTGGATTGATAATTAGTATTATTTGCATTATTCGGACTATTGTCCTCATCTTCATTGTTATCTGTACGTTTCGGCCTTCTTCAGGTATTTCTTGTCGGACTTGGGAACCTTCTTGTGGTAATAATAGTTGCCTTGTTAAAATTATGGGATAAAATGTGATAATGGTTGCATTGTTAAAATTAATATCAAAAATCTTTTAAGAAAATATTAAATCTAGTCTCCACTATTTTTGAATGTATCAAGGTGTGCTGACAGAATGGATTCCATTGACTTTCTTGCCATCTGACCCACTCAGCCATCAATCTTAGCAAGTCCTCTAGACGGCATCCAGTGTCTACACAGAGATGATGAATTGCAAATTTTTGCTGGTCAGCCAAAATTGGTATGTTTTTATGTCAGAGTCATAAGAGAACATCACTTGTGAGTTCATCATTACTTCTCCAGCAGTTCTCAACGTGTATTGCTCATCTTATTTTGATGATTTGTGAGATGAGAGGTAAGTGGCCATATAGTTACTGTTTTGTAGGGTGCTACTTGCAGGATTTGTTCAAAACAGTACACAGCATCCTTGTGTAGTTCACATATAGGTTTTTCTCTAGGCGGTTGGTGTAATGGTCAAAGTCATGGGAAATGGACTCGTCGCCCCGAGTTCAAATCCTGGATGTGGCAATTGCATTTCACTTAGCGCTAATACCCTTGGCAAAGGTATGAATCCTACTCACCCTTCAGCTATGGGTAAATAGTAGGGCAGACTGGGCTCTTTAACCTTGGTTAGGCAACCGGTCTAGGAGAAGGAAAACTCTGAATTCAAACCTGTTGAACTCCACTTAAGAAATTGACCTTGTGTCACATCTTGCTCGTGCGGAGGGGTTGGTAAATATATATAAGGAGAATTAAGGTACTTTTATATTTATGGGCCGGGTTAGCTCAGTCGGTAGAGCGTTCGGCTAGAAACTACAAGGTTCCTAGTTCGATACTGACCCTCGCCAACTCGGCGTACGAGTAGCACAGGTATATGTTTGGTAAAGTAAGGAGTTGATAGTAGGTGTGGTGCCCCACCTCAGACGCAAAAACAATCTCCTTGGTCTAGCGCTAGTGAAAAGGGGATAGACTCCCTCACTGATAAGCTGATTCCGACATTAGGCCACTCCTGCTCGTGTGGAGGGGTTGGTAAATATATATAGATTTTTCTCTAGACGTTTCATCAAAATCCAAGTGATGCAACTATACAATAATATTGCCACAATTACAGCTTGGAAAATAGGAAAGAGTTTAACACTGATGTCATTTAGAGGGAGAAAAATATATAAGTGACTAATTCAAGTAATTGCAAATATTAAAAACTCTAAATAATTCATAGTTAATTTCATCCTCTATTTAAGAAGTAGAACAATGTCCTATTGCCTATGTCATTTGGTTGGCAATTTCTTGATTGAAGATTTTAACTACAATAAGATTCAATTAATTCTAGGTTTGCTTTAACATGAACAATCATGAAATGTGGACAAAAAAAAAAAAAAAAAAAAAAGAAAAAGAAAGGAAGAAAAAAGTGATATAAGATTGAAATTTTCAAGTTATACAACAAAAACATGATATTTTCCACGTACCCCACTTGTACAGGTCAGGCACAGAGGCCCTATTTATGTGGGAACACCCACAAGCCGAGACTCATGGGGTGGCAGGTGAAAAATTGCGTCGATCCCGTCGGCATTCCCCCTCAAGGGGGGGCGCCTCAGGCACTGGGCAATAAACCCAGCCCTGCCCCTTTAAATCGAGGGGGCAGGTGTTGTCTGGGGGAATGGCCCCCTGGGATTGACGCCATTATTTATATCAATGGTCCAGAGGCCGAAGCCACTGTTGACCATATCTACATTTCAACTCAAAAATGAACTTTGTTTTCTTAACTCCCAAAATTTATCCTTTCTCCTACATCATGGTGTAATGGTTAGCAATAGTGAGTTCAAACCCAGCTGGATGCCCCATACTTGTGGTGAATGGGTTGGATATATATTATATATATATATATATATATATATAAGTAAGTAAAATCGTCGGGGTGGCCTCATGTCGGTATCCGCCAATCAGCGAGGGAGTCTATCCCATTTTCACTAACGCTAGACTAAGGAGATTATTTCAGCATCTGAGGTGGAGCGTCACACCCACCATCAGCTCCTCACTTTACCGCACAGATCCCTGTGCTACTCATACGCTGAGTTGGGGGGGGGCGATATCGAACCAAGAGCCTTGTGATTCCTAGCCAAAACACTCTAACCGACCGAGCTAAACCGGACCCTTTATATATATATATATATATATATAATATATATATATATATAGCAAGGCTCTCTTAAAAAAAAAAAAAAATTCATGCCTACCATTTATATTTCATTTTGTAAAAATGAAAGATGTTTGCAATTCTTATTCTCTTTATTTATAATGATAATTTTATATTCTTCTCTTTATGCAACATATAAAAAGTATATACTCATCCAAATCTATTTCAAACAATAACATTTAGAAATGCTAACTAGTTATATGCAACAGATATTATTTATTCTTTACATAATAATAATAATAATCCATAACAGTCTTCTCAGTCCACTGAAGGAGCCAAGCCTTCTCTAATGTTTCTAAGACATGACATTGGCAAAGGTGTCTAGAATTCAGAATTGTCCTTCTCTTAGACCGATTGCCCTTGGGGGTGGGGTGGAGTGGGGAGGATTTCATTCACGCCTTTCCCAAGGTCATTTATGCAACACAAACTCCAACTCGGCTGGAATTAAAACCCTTCTTGTCAATTCCATTTTTTTCTTGATAATAACCGTTATGCTACCCGCACATCCATAATATAATTCTTTAAATAGCAAAAATTCTTTTTTGCCATAAAATGAGCATGGAATATTGAAGCATTGCATTTGTTATCAAGTAGTTAAGCAGAATCTTCATCTTGGTCTGTTCATTATTTTCTTTCCAGGTTGCATAGCAGCCAGACAATAAAGTGGAACAATAAGAAGAGAGTTGGGAATACTTCAATATCAAGTAAACAACACAATGTATTCTGGGAAAATTGTGATGAGAAGATGGATTAGCAGGCCATGTGCTTCTTGAGAAGTCTAAAGATGGCAGAAAGATCTCAGCTGGTCAGAATGGTAATAACAGAAACTAATTTAAATCCATTTATATATAATGTTTTCAGATGGGTATGGTTTGGTTTGGTTTGGTTTACGGCATATCTACCTCAGTGGGTCATTTAATGCCGACTAAAGTTTGGGTTCATAGCGTACTTTGGTAGAAAACAAATGTATATATGTATAGATTTTAACTATTGCTTAATTGTTCTTTTTTTTTTTTAAGTACAATCCCACTTCTTTTAAGAAGTGTAGAATCCTGGATGGTCTTATTTTTGTGAACAGTTTTTTTTTTCAAATTATTTGCTTGGTAGTATTTTGTTTGCACTAGATCAAAGTCTACACACTCTAGCAGTATATGCTTCACTGTAAATCTCTCTTGGCATGTAGTGCATATTGGGGATTCTGTGCCCTCTAATAAATGATGATGGGTGATTTAGGTGTGGCCTATGTGAAGGTGGGTCAGCACAACAAACCACTTAATATTTGAGAGGAGCTTCTCTAAGAAAACTTTAGAGAAAGTTGCAGAAACAAGTTTAACCAAATCAGCAATTTTTAATGAAATTTTAGATCAGGAAATCTATCTATTCCCTAACGATTAAACCTAATGAGTAAATTCATATGATTTTCTTTTTAAATTTACATCAAGTAGTAAACTTTTTTCTGTAATGGGCTGTTAGTATATGTTGATTGAATTTAATTAAGCCCGTTTTTAACAGTATGGACATTGACATGCCTAATTTTAAATTATATATATATGACATGCAACACTCCACTTTGGCCCTTACTTAGGCTAGACAAGTGGTCAAAGAGGGCCCCTCCTATCAATCGGTGGTCATGTTGAGCCCTAGTACCTATATGATTGTCCCAGCCCCATTACTCTTTTTATCATATGTACAAGAAGGCAGTGATTGAAGGTCTTAATGGTGAAGTTTCAATTCTGTAGCTCTGGGGAATGTGGAGTATCCCTTCATCACCATTGCTCCCAGGTGCACTGACCTGGAACAGTAGTACTTGTTAGGGTCCTATCTACAGGTTAAATAGAAAAAAATGAGTTTAAAAAATTTGTTTAAAAAAAAATTGAGTACCCATGAAGAATGAATAAAACAAGATATCTTCAGAATAAAATAATCCAACAAGGGTTAACATGCCATAAAATCCAACCATCCTTAGTTGTTAGAACCCCACCCCAGCAAAAACAATCTCCCTGGTTTAGTACTAGTGTAAACTCCCTCGCTGTCCAGCTGATACCAACAATAGACCACTTGCCAACATTACTTTCTACTTATCATATTAGTAATCCTATTGAACTGTAGCGCTTTGTGTTGAGAGGTTATAATGGCAGGTGCACTTTTCCATTTTTAGGGGGGGGGCATTAACAAGTTATTCCTTTGAATTTGTAAAAGAATGATGTATCCAAAAATATATTTGTACTGAGTAAAATGTTTTTTTATAAGAGGGCAGGATGGGACATAAAATTGATAATATTCAATTGACTACTTAAAACACTTGAGACACTCCTGTCTTTGAAATTCCTTTGGCATAGAGACAATGTCCCTATTTAGTGACCAACATTTTATGACACAGACAACATGTGAAGTGGGGGGATAGAATGCTAACAGATGACAAATGATGCTTGAAGATTTGTATATCTGCCTCATTTTTTTTTTTTTTTCACAAGAGAAAATTTAATGAAAGCCGGTTTAGCTTAGTCGGTAGAGCGTCTGGCTAGGAACCAAAAGGTTCCTAGTTCGATACCGGCCCTCGCCAACTCAGCATATGAGTATCACAGGGATTTGTGCGGTAAAGTAAGGAGCTGATGGTAGGTGTGGCGCTCCACCTCAGATGCAAAAACAATCTCCTCGGTGTAGCGCTGGGGAAAAGGGGATAGACTCCCTCACTGTTTGGAACCCAAAGTTACAATTTGAACAAAGATTCATCAAGACAGGAAATAATTGTTAACTAGTAGGACCTGTAGATATACCACAATATGATAATTTAATTATTACAACATTTGATATGTTTACTTAGGAGCTATTGCTAAATAGTTCAATATGTAAAAAGTAAATAATCATGATTTAAATCTTTTTTTCTTCTTTTTATCTTTTCATTATGTTTGGTTGAAACAGATTAACATTATCGCTTCCCAATGTTCAGCCACCTCTATCTTTCTCCTTCTCTTTTTTCTTTCTTACTTATATTTTTGTATTGAATGTCCTTTTTCTTCCCTTTATAATAAAAACAGAATTATTTGGCTGAGGTGATGAAATAAAAATTCAGCAGATAAGCAATACCAGATCATCAAGATTTACATAGTTGCATTTCATCTTGGACAATTTGGATGGTCTCATTTTTAACCAGGTGTTGCAAGATGATAACTGTTGTATTTTATAGGAACACGAGTATTATCATTCTTATTTTGTATCATTACAGTTAGTAATTCATATTTTTATGCTATTTAAAAAAATATATCAATCAACCAAATGCTAAAATATAAAATTTGTAAATTGTGACGAAATATTGTTTTAAAATTGTACTTCATTTTAGTGTTTCTGAAAATACTTTTTTTTTTTTAGAAATTAATAAATTTGGAGAGGGTTGATACCTTTGTGGATCATTTAATGTCAAAACAAGTTTGTAGACAAAAGATAATTTAACATTTCTTGAATTTTTTAGATGAGGCTTGATAATTAGTATTATTTGGACTATTGTCCTCATCTTCATTGTTATCTGTACAACGTTTCAGCCGATGTGCCCTCCTACCTTCTTCAGGTATTTCTTGTCAGATTCAGGAACTTTTTCAGACTCGGGAACCTTCTTGTCGTAATTGGGAGCCGTCACAGAACACTTTCTTCAGTCCATGGGGGTACCCTGTTCTCATTCCGCTAACCATAACTGTGTTAATCATTATTCTATGTTACTGCTGCCCCTGACCAGGATTGAACCTGCAGTCTAGAGATAACTGTCACTTAGAACTGTCTTAATCTATCTCCTTTATCCACTAGGCTTTATATTCAATTGGACAATTCAGTGTGAATTTTGGGAACTTATGTGAACTCTGATAAAACTGAGTTCATGAGCTTCAAAAAGCAATTCATATACCTAGGGAGTAATATCTCATCCACAGAAAGCGATGTTAACACTCGAATAGGAAAGGCATGGTTGGCCACCAACAAACTATCAGTCATATGGAAATTCGATCTCTCCAACAAGCTAAAGAGGCGATTTTTCCAGGCTGTGGTTGTGTCGGTACTTCTGTATGGCTGTACCACTTGGACCCTAACGTAGCGTCTTGAGAATAAGCTAGATGGGAGCTGTACGAGAATGCTACAGACAGTCCTGGATAGGTCGTGGAAACAGCACCCCACAAAAGAGCAACTATATGGCCACCTGCCCCCCATCTCACAAACCATACAAGTGAGACGGACTAGACATGCAGGTCACTGCTGGAGAAGCAAGGACGAGATCGTAAGCGACGTACTACTGTGGAAGCCAGCACATGGGCACGCTAATGTGGGCCGCCCAGCCAGGACCTACATTGACCAACTATGTAAGGATACTGGCTGCTGCGCAGAGGAGCTGCCGGAGTCAATGAATGATAGGGAAGGCTGGCAAGAGATCATCATGGATATCCGTGCAAACTGCGCGACATGATGATGATGATGATGAACCTAATGTCTTGTTTTGCCTAGAATATCTACTTATTTACTTATGTATGATTTTAATAGTCATCATTTACTAATGAACTAACTAAAGCATTTTCCATCTTTATTTTCATTTTTTATATTAATTGAACATATGGACTTTTATTTAAAATAACCTGTTATTGATCATAAAAATATACTAAAGATTTTATATTTAATATCTGTACATTAGTAGTCATTATTATTTTCATTGCTACATTAAGTTTTAAGAATTATGGTCTCCAATTATATACTGTACAAAAATTTGCCTTATCACCTACAAGAAAATTGTTTAATAACTTAATACTAATAAATAGTATAGATGGGAACCATTTAGCAAATGTGTCTCACAAAAATATGGGAAAAATTTTAAACTAATTGTTAAAAAAAATGTGGATTGAAATACTACTAGATTAGTGTCATTCAAGTAATCTATATTCATTACTCAATGCATATATTTCAACCATTTTATTTTTATATATATATATATATATATATATATATATATATATATATGTGTGTGTGTATGTGTGTGTGTGTGTGTGTGTGTGTGTGTGGCAAAAATGGAAGTGAATCCGACAAATATGTTGAAAGATAAATGGAAAGAAAATGTTGTATGGATAAAAATTATTTATTGAAATGTCGACACGTGTTTTGACCAAGACTTTGTCCTTGTATACATTGTCTCCTATTGTGGCCTATTGTTGGTATCAACAAGGGAGTCTATCCCCTTTTTGCTAGCACTAGACATGAAGATGTTTTTGCTGAGGTGGAGTGCCACACCTGCTGCTTTACCCCACAGATCATCATACCCAATCTGTGCTACTCATGTGCCGAGCTGGCGGGGACCAGCATCAAACCTGGAACCTTGCAATTTCTAGGCAGGTGCTCTATCGACTGAGCTAAAAAGGGAAAGGAGAGTATAAAGCTGTTAGTTTAACTTAATACTTTTTTTTTTAATTGTTGTTGTTGACACCTTTATGTCCACTAAGGATGATGGTGTAGTGTCAAAAAAAAAAAAAAAAAAAAAATTGTGCAGGCCAATTCTTGAGTGGCAGTCTTTGGTGCACTGAATGCACACAAACTGTAATGCTTTCTGGAGCTGCAGACTTTTCTACCTCTTTCTGGCTCTCTTTGCTGCCGAGGTTACTCTCCTCTCCACCTCATCCCTATCCATGCCTTGCTTAACATTAAGGCGCCAGGGCACTCTATTTTTTGCATCTACCTCCCACGTGTTTGTGTCAATATGGCATATCCTCATGACTTTACTGCAGATATCTTTAAATCGCAGTCGTGGTCTACCAACCGATCGGAAGCCTTTTACTATTTCGCCATACAAAAGATCTTTTGGGATGCTGCCATTTTCCATTCTCCTGATATGTCTAAGCTAGCGAAGGCACCTCTCACAGAGAATGGAGAACGTGCTGTTCATGTCAGCGCAATCCAGCACAACTGTATTGGGCACATTATCCTGCCAGCGAATGTATAGAATACGTCATAGACATCAGGAGATGGAAACTATTGAGTTCCTTTTTTTTTTTTCTTTTTTTTCTTAAAATATCATTTGTATTATCACTTAACAGTAAATCTTAATGATTATTGGTAAAATGATGAGCTTCCTTATAAAGGTGTAAAATAACTGAAAATGTCGATACAGTGTTTCCTCTTTCTGTTTGATGCAATGAATTAAATAAAATAAAAAAATAAAAAATGAAGGAACAAAAATACACAATCAATATATTAAAAAAATTAAATTTACTAAAACAAAAAATTTGAAAATAAATATAAAACTTAATCATGTATATTTATTTGTATTTTCTAGTATTTCACCAAGGGTCAGTTTAGCTCAGTTGGTAGAGTGTCTGCCTAGGAATCACAAGGTTCTTGGTTTGATACCGGCCCCGCCAACTCAGCATATGAGTAGTATGGGGATCTGTGCGGTAAAGCGAGGAGCTGATGGTAGGCGTGGCGCTATAACTCAGATGCTAAAATAATCTCCTTGGCCTAGCGCTAGTCAAAAGGGGATAGACTCCCTTGCTGTCTGGTCAATTCCGACATTAGGCCACCTCGTCAACTCTACCTTTTTTTTCTTTCTTTTTTTAAAATTATACTTTATTTCACCAATCCTGGAAAATGTATATGACCAAGAGAATATATATATATAATATATATATACACACACACACACACATATATATATATATATATATATATATATATGGATGGATGGATGGATGGATGGAAGGATTGGTCTGTATGGGTGACAAATAACTCATCTAGCAAAAAGCATCCTCATCAAAGCTGTAAAAACTGGCTGATGATGAACAAGATCAACTAACGAAGTGTGCCAGGGGCCATGTGTCAGGCGAAACAGGTTCAATTGATGAGATGGGAGGGGGGGGGGCGTAGAAAAAAAATAAAAGATCAGATGGGGAGACTTGTGGGAAATGAAGGCAGGAAGAATAAGATTACTCATCCAATCAACTTATGTCTTTTTCTCCTTTACCAAAAAAAAAAAAAAAAAAAAAAAAAAAAAAAAAAAATAGTCAGTAGTTGGGCAACACAGAAACACATCCTCACAAAATGCAAAATAAATATCTCTCAAGGGTCAGTATATGTGGAGAGACACCCAAATACTAAAAGGTGTTTGGCTGTAGCACTGGAGACTAAGAGAAATGGCTGCCAATGGATTGTCACATAAAGGAAATTAATACAAAACAGCCAATTGTTATTGTACGCAACTGACAAAGTAACCAAAACATTTTCATTGGGCATTGGCTTTGGACATCTAGAAGCAGCCTGGGATTGGCAGTTGGTAGATGAAAACCAAATTAGCCATTACCAACTTGAGGTCAGATCTGCTCCTGTGGTCCAGCATACTTCTACACAACAGAGCATACTTAGTTATCAGTCCTTTGGGAGGAATCTATACAGGAAGGAAAGAAGCTCAGCTATGCAGAACTTGCAGAAATAGAGAAGCCAGGATGGAAGACAAAGCTATCCAGTGGAGATGAGATGTCAGGGCATAAAGTTCCTGTCAGATGATCAAGGAACTATCAAGGGTATCAGAATATAGCAGCTGGTGGTTCTGGATTAGGAGAGGAAACCCCAAATGGTCCTATGAATAATAAATGGGAAAGAAAAAGAGAGGAAGTCTATGAAAGGTGGTCTTTGGTTATATTAAACCATATTAGCAGGACCTGTGGATATACCACAGTATGATAATTTAATCATTATGTTTGATATGTTTACTTAAGAGCTATTGCTAAATATGTCAATATGTAAAAAGTATAATCTTTAACTGTGTCACTCTTTCTTAAAAGGGGGGTTGTGTTTTCCCTTCTTATTTGATCCTCACTTCAATAATGTCTGATTGTACAATGATCCCCAAAGAGATTTGCATAACAAGTGAGAGGATCATTGCATAGGAACAATCCCCACTCTTTCAAACTCAAAGGTCATTTTCCAATGATACAATGAAACATCACAACTGCTGACCTTTTGGGACTGTAAGAGTTTATCAGAAATTAGGTAGCTTACCACTGATCTGCCTTAGGGGGTTCCATTCTTGGTTTGGAATCAGATAGCTGCCTATTTCTTAGAATGGCTCTCAACAAATTGTAAAGAGTTTAGTTTGCTCTCATAATAAGGATTAGTAAAAGTATTTACATTTTTTTTTTAAACAAACCTTTACTCTAAACCTTATTTCATGGATATATCTTCACTATATTATTATTTTCACTCCTTTTGAGTTTTTCACATCAGTGTTAGCTGATGGTATTTGGCTGGAGTCTGAGTGACAACAAGTTTCCTCAGGTCTCCCAGACTCTTCTTCAAATATTATAAGATGTATGAATACCTTCATAAAAAAAAAAAATAATAATTCACCGTATTCGGCGTACAGCTAAGCCTCGCTTTGTTTACATAAAGTTTGAGTCCTCTAGTGTATTCATTTCCGCTTAGAAATGTAGCGATTAAATAGTCTCTTATATTTGACAGCTGCCTGTGGCCGTACGGGTAAGAGGATTGGTGAACAAAAGTTCATTCGGGTCTCGAACCCGGCCAGAGGTAGCTGATAAACGGTATAACCACACTGATGAGAGGTGATACCTCGAAACACATGTCTGTGGATTACTTTATTATATATGTGTGTGTGTGTAAACATATAGAAAAAGTAAAAAGAAGCAATCTCTAGAGAAATCTGTCGTGCCAAAACAATTTGACATGGCATGACTGGTTATCTAAGCAAGATTAAAGCTAATTTTTATTTGTCTGAAAATCTCTGTCTATTGAAAATGGAGAGTGAAGAGATAACATGCAATGAGGAAGCGATCATGTGTCAAAATACGGAAGTTTCAGACTAGAAGAGATAATAGTTGAAAAGGAAGCTGGTAGAAATCCAAATGCTGCAGAATTCTTGGTTGGGTTTCAATGTCTACCAAACAACAAAACTATTACAAATGTCATGTTTTTCATAGGAGATCTATTGCAAAATTAACAATTCTGAGCCAAAATCTAAATGATGACATTAAGGAATGTTTAGATTAATTTATGTTTTGTGTGAGTTGAAAAGACAAACAACTGAGTCAGAAAAAAAGTCTGTGGTATCACTCAAGGAACCGAGTTAGTGGGTTGGATTTGATGGCATGTCAACCCTTGTTGGGTTATTTTATACCAAGTCTGTGGTTTCACTTGGTGGGTTGGATTTTACGACATGTCAACCCTTTTTCTTTGAATTTTTGAGATGAGGCTTGATAATTAGTATTATTTGTATTATTCGGACTATTGTCCTCATCTTCATTGTTATCTGTACAATGTTTCGGCCGATGTGCCCTCCCGCCTTCTTCAGGTATTTCTTGTCCAACTCAGTAACCTTCTTTTTGAACTTGGGAACTGTCTTGTCGTAATCATCACAGAACTTTGAAACTAACCCTTTATTCAGTCCACGGGAGTCCGACAAGAAATGCCTGAAGAAGGTTGGAGGGCACATCGGCCAAAACATTGTACAGATAACAATGAAGATGAGGACAATAATCCAAATAATACTAAATGTCAACCCTTGTTGGGTTATTTTATGCCAAACCGTTTTTTAATTCATTCTTGGTTGGTGATAACTCAGTTATTTCTTTTTAAACTCAATTTCTTTTTAAACACATTTTTTAGATTCATTTTAATTTTATTTAACACATAGATGAGATCCTAACAGGAACTACCACTCAGGGTCAGAGTGGATATGGGAGTAATGGTGATGAAGGGCTACTCCACATTCCCCAGAGCTCTAGAATTGAACACTTTTCTTTTATTGATAGATGAAATTAGTGTTCAATACAAACCAAATCACTACAATTTTTTTGTGTTTGTTGTTTATTTTAGACATGTTAAAATACAATATACTACTCTTAATAGTCTATACAACCTAAAAAGCAAGTTTTCCTCAGTATTTTTAAAATCCCATTTTAATTGTATGGTAGGTTATAATTATAAAATACCAAATCTGTCAATAATCAGAGTTGGTTTGATATTTATTGCTATAATCTACCAACAACCAAACAAAGATGTCTGACAATTTTTCTTTTTTAACTGAGTTTATATTTAAAAACAAATAAAGCAACTTTTGAGCTTGTTTCTTTGGAAGATATACAAGAAATTTCAATAAAATTCTTTGAAAAATTAAGGAACATTTTTTTTTTAAAATACAATCATTGCTTTTAAAAAATATTTTTCATTTATGTATTACATTTTATATTATATATATATATACACACACACACACACACACACATACATACATACATATACACACACATTCACCGATTCCTATGGTAAGACCCCGAAATCACTGACTTACTAGTCTTGCCAAATTATTCCAATCATGTTTATGCAAATAAACCACCAACTGGTGAAACTGAACAATTATTAAAATCACAGTACTCTATACGTGAAAGAAAACGACCAGATTTCTTTGTAACTGATAATTTCAAGTTAAAAAATTTTGACTATTGCTACTTATTGTCTACCATTCCCAGAAATTATGTTGAGGCAATGAAATCGCAAGATTCGCAACAATGGGGGCACGCCATGCAAAATGAATATGCAACACTCCTTGAAAAGGATACGTTTGAATTAAAACCTGCACCAAAAAATAAAAATATCATTGGTAGCCGTTGGTTGTTCAATTTAAAACACAAAGAAGATGGCACCTGCAAATATAAAGCAAGGTTTGCTGCAAAAGGATTTTCACAGATGTATGGTGAAGATTACCTTGATACCTTTTCTCCAACGACTAACCTAACCTCTATACGAGTTTTAATTCAGTTGGCAGTCCAATATAACTTGCGAATACACCATCTAGATGTCAAAAGTGCTTATCTAAATGCTCCATTAGACTTTGATATATACATATATCCCCCAGAAGGTCTTGAAAATGAAAATAAAAATTGTGTATGGAAACTTAAAAAAGCCCTATATGGTTTGAAACAAAGTGGGCGTTCCTGGAATAACACTTTTCATAATTACCTGATTGACCAGGATTTTAAACCCTCTGTTATAGACCCCTATTTGTATACCAAGGAAATTAACAAAGAAATAGCAATAATTTTATTATTATGGGTGGATGATATACTAATTGCTTCAAAAACAGAAGCTGATTTAATAAAAATTAAAGACTGCTTAAGTTCAAAATTCAAAATGACCAACCTGGGCCCATAACCTGTAAAGTTTTCAAATGCCATCCTTGGCCAGTTGAAAAAGACTTAAAGTAAGTAAGTCCTGAGTTATGGAATCCTTTTGTAAGCGAATAAGTCCTATCCTGCGTATTGTTAAAGGTCCAGTGATTTAATCCTATGTCCGTCGTCCAAGAGTGTCAATATAGTTATGGCCAGTATAGTCAGTTAAAGTATTGTATCAGCAGCAGAGTACTGCCAGTGATTGGCCAAGAGTTTGATCACATAGTTCTCGCCAAGTCTATAAGTAGGAGCGGGTATCTAGCACACACCTTATATGTAAAAATTCTCAACAATATACACACACACATATATATATATATATATATACACACACACACACATATATTTATATATATCAGCATCTCTGTATGTATGTATAGAGTCCTACATCACTGACACAAAAATCTAAAAGAACACAGAAAAATCATATCCATGAGTCCCAGTTTTTTTTTCTCCTCCCCCACCATTTCCAGTTAACTGTAAATACATTACAATATTTTCTTGGAACATTTTACACTGTATGGGGCACAAGGTAGGGGTTTAGATGCTTTTAGGTGTTTATAGATAAAATCTCTACAATTTATTAAGAAACTTTAGCTGGATCCATCAAATTTCCCCAGAACTCATTCAAATTAAATCCATTCGTCCCAGGATGCACTAAATTAAAAAGCTATCAGCATCATTGTATATATATATATGCTGAAAAATGGAAAGGAATCCGATAATATTTTGAAAGGATGAATAAATAAAGGAAAGAAAATGTTGAATGGATTAAATTGATTTAATGAATTACCAACACGTGTTTCGGCCAGGAATTTGTTCATGTACACATTGTATTCTATTTATCATTATTTTAAATATAAAATAAAATAGAAAATTATAAATTATTTAAGTATACAAAGAAAAACTGCCTTCTTCAGGGTAAAATATTTGATATTTGAAGTTAAAACTGACAAAATTCAGAGAATTTTGAAGTGTCCTAAAAAAGAATTTTTTTTTTAAATATTTTTTATCCATTCAACATTTTCTTTACTTTATTTATCCTTTCAACATTTTATATATATATATATATATATATATATATATATATACATACATACATACATACATACACACACACACACACAATAGCTCCACCCCAATTTCTGGCTTAACATAAATTTAATGATTAAAAAAAAATTTATTTAAAAATATAAATAAATTTAAATTTGCATAACTTGTAGAATAATTAATATAAATGACATTTTTGGGAAATTGGATCTTTAATCTTTTCTTTTAGCAAATTTTTAAATATTTTTTTCTACTTAAGTCAGTTCATATTAACTTTTTAAAAATTAATTTTAGGTTGATTTTATGCTTATAGCCAATCATAGTGTAATGGCTAGTAAGCTAGTTATATAATGTAATTTTTTATTGTGTACAGTGCTCAGGTGCACCACAACTCATCAAAGTCTCATGTCAGGTACACAGAATAATGTTGTGCCAGGAACATGAACAGTTCACAGTAGTAATATGGATGTATGTGTGTGCATGTGTATGTGGAGAGTGGCATCAGGTATAGTGTTGGCGGACTACAGGAAGCATGGAGGCTTTGAAAGTTTCAGTGCTCCGGCAGCCTACAACAGACGCAGGCAGTTTATTCCATGTCTCCGCAATTCTGAGCATGAAAAAATGTTTCCGAAAGTCACGTGAACAGTGCTGTTTAGGTGGGTTTTACGGCATGTAAACCATTGGGTTATTTTATGCCAAAGACGTTTTTATTATATTCATTTTTGATGGGTATCCAATTTTTTAAACACTTGTTTTAAATTCATTTTGTTCTATTTAACTCATAGATGGGACCATAACAGGTACTAACACTCAGGGTCAGAGTGGACCTGGGATTAATGGTGATAAAGGGGTACTCCACATTCCCCAGAATTGGAACTTCATCAAATAGAGCTCAATGTCATACTTAGGACCCTCAGCCATGGCCTTCTAGCACATATATAATAAAAAGGATTAGGGTTTTGCCATAAGGGCAATAGGGTTGGGACAATCATATAGGTGCTAGAGCTTGATGTGACCAGCCAACTGATTCTCCAAACGCCTGTCTAGCATAAGTAAGGGCCAAAGTGGAGTGTTGTATATGTAAGGTTAGCAAGCTGGTCTTGCAAATCCGTTACTACTGAAAAACATGTTTGATCCCCAATGGATGCCCTATACTTGTGACCTTGTGTCAAATCTTAGACGTAGGGTATATATATATATATATATATATATATATATATATATATATATATTCTTTTTATATTAACTCTAGTGTTTAATCATATCCAGTGCACAATACAAACCAATTATTAGAGGAAAAGTTGTGTGTGTGTGTTGTTGTTTTTTCTTCATTTTTTAAGAAATAGACTTAAGATTAGGTCTTTGCATTGTCATGAGCTCAAAATAAACATTTCTATGATTTTATCAGAATTCTACATCCACCCCACCCCACCCCCAAATATCCTGGAGGCCAAAAATGGATTATAAATAATACCCTTCTCCTGTTACTACAACTGACAACCACATGCAACATTACTTAGACATTAGCGGATTGGATATATATTGTCTCAAGTGGCAGAAACAAATAAAACAAAAGACAAACTGCTGACATCTAGTTGTATTACAGGTCAGCATTAATATCAAAGTGAAGGAGCTTAAACAAAAGAAAGGTTTAGTGTGTCTGAAATGGTCTTAAGTTATGGACCTTACCATCCATCCATCTGAATAGTAAGCAGTTTTAATAGAAAACAAAGTAAGCAGCATGTTGGGGCTTATTAACTTTTTAATGTAAACATTATTTCAAATTATTTACAGAAAAAAAATAGGTTTGTTTTTTTAGCAGTGAAATATATATATATATTTTTTTTTTAGCCATGATGATCAGTAATTCATTATCAGTTTTGGTTGGTTGGTTGGATTTTATGGCATGTCAACCCTTGTTAGGTCATTTTATGCCACAGACATTTTGTTTTATTCATTCTTGATGGGCACAATTTTTTTTTTTTTTTAAACAATTTTTAAAACTCATTTTGTTCTATTTAACTGATAGATGAGATGCTAACAGGTACTACCACTCAGGGTCAGAGTGGACCTGGGAGTAATGGTGATCAAGGGATACTCCACAGACCTCCAGACCTGGAACTTCACCATCATAACGGTAATAGGGTCAGGACAATCATATGCTAGCACTTGATGTGACCAGCTGATAGGCAAGACAGGCGTTTGAAGAGGTCCCTCCGACCTAAGTCAGGACCAAAGTAGAGTGTTGCAGGTCATGGACTGCTCAGTCACCAAGGTTCCATTCTTAATCATCATGGGTTGCTACCCATGGCTAACAGGTGGCCCCATTGGAGTGTTTTTTTTGTTTTTTTTTTTTACCCCTCTGCATAGGTGTAGTTGGTGTATTCTAAAGCCCCAACCAACAGGACCCTATCAGTTTTGTTTAGAATTGTTAGATGATTGATTCAGAAGAAACAGGTGGATCAGTTTTGAAAAGGAATTAGGGTTTGTTTTTTGTTGTTTTTTTTTTTTTGTTTTTTTTTGGGGGGGTTAAGTAATAAATTTAGAATTGCTGAGAATTTAACTATTACATTGTCAATCATTAATATAAAAAGCCATAACAATTCTTATAAATGGAAGAGAAAAGTATTGGGTATTATCGCATAAATTCATCCTGGCCTTCTGCCCTAAAAAACGCTAAGCGGTGCCTGCTGAAAAACCAACCCATGCCACGATTGAACTTCCTAGCTGTTTGAAAGTGTTTTTCTTGAAAAGTTAATGTGATATGAAAGCAATATTATTCTCAACAAGTAAACATAAATATTTTAACCCACCCCCCTCTAAATTTTTTTTTTTTTTAGCGGTTTGAAGACGTTTTTATCGACAAATAACTTTTTTTTAGTGGTGTGGTTTGAAGGCGTTAAAAGTAAGCCAACACCCTTTTTTTTGGGGGGGGGGGTATCGACCAGTAAATGTAATTTACAACTTAATAATAATATTGTGGGTTCTGCAGTCATGCTCACCCCAATTATTATAAGTGAAATGATTATTAAAATGCTAATTATAGAGTCCTTCACTTATCTATTTGTTATTAATTATAAATATCTATAAATAGGATGTGACAATAATGAACTTAATAGTTGCTAAAGACGGTCTTTAAGCGAGTGATCTCTATGAATAAAACCCTATTGTGCTTAATCATCTTGTGGGTGCAGCTCAAGTGAGAAAAATCAATTCCAAAATAAATCAGCCAAATCCATCACATGAGGAGGAGGGGGAGGAAGAAGATAGTGATTTTCAGCAAACATTTAAACCTTTTTATTTTTATTACTTACAAACTATAAAACCTGCTTTAAAGATAAAATTTTACTTGTAATTATTTTAACTAACAAGAATATGCACCCTCTGCTAGGCTTAAGTATTTAAGTGTTAATGTAATTAAATATATTACATTAGAAAGACTAAAAAAATAAATAAGAATGCATATAAAAAGATTACTTATTATATTTTAATTGGTTTCTATATAAAATCATTCATAGAATTGATTTTAATACATTGTAGAATAAAACAATAATATTACAGATCAATAACACCAAGTAATCATTTATTAAACCCGGTTTTGCTAAAACCACTATGCAAATTAACTACACCATATATTATGTAAACCTTTATTTTTTTAGAGATATATAAGACACATTGCAGGATTTTAAACGCACTAATCACATGTTTTGTTTTTCGTTTTTTTAACTTGACTTTTCATAGAAACCTTGTTAATAAAAATATTTATTCTATGTATTAATGATTTTGATTATAAATTAAATACTTATTGATAAACTTATGCAATACCTGAGGGTATTCTGTGTTTAAGTAGTGATGTAGTTTTGGTTACAGATAGACACCAAATCTCCATTATAATAAGAAGATGACAAAACAGACAACTTACCTGTTCCAGAATCATTCTTGCTAATAAGGTAAGCATTTAGTTCCTTCAGTTCTTCATGTAAATCAGTCAATTTAGTGTTTGATTTTTTGACAATACTATTAATGTTAGACAAGCTCTTTTTGTCTGTGGTCACTTCTCGAAGCCGTTCAGCACCTTCCTTTATTTTCATTTCTTTCCGAATTTCTTTTTTCAAGTTTTCCCGCATTTCATCCAACTTTTGCTGTATGCCAACATCAGAGAGGTTTGACGACAGGCCATGACGGGAGCTAAATTCATCATGAGAAGATTTAGGGTAGCCTCCCTGCAAAATAAAAAGAAAGAAAAAAGAAAAATTATTATATATTCATTAATAAAAATCATACAGACAGTAATAAGATTCAACATGTGACTAGACATATCAGATAAGGGTTTTATAATAGGGGTTATAATTTTTCTTCTGTAAAAATCAAACAATACAACCATTCTAAAATTTCTAAATTCAAAGGAAGAGGCTATTTAGCTGGTTTCGGTAAAATAGACAAACCTACTTTAATTATTTTTACCAGCCCTGAAAATATTTTTTATTATGAATCAAGTAATGTTTTTTTAACATTACTTGATTCATAATAAAACACAAATTTAACACAAAAGTTTATTTATATTTATATTTTGTGAAGGATGAAGATACAAAAATTATTCTAAATGAAAATATAAATACTGTTAATGACTTTGTGATCAAACGTGAATTTTTACAAAAAAAATTTTTAATTAAAAGGAAATGATAAAGGTAAATTCGACTATCATGAATTTTTTCAAAAGTAGAAAAATGCCATTTTCCACTATCAATTGTTAAAACAAAATTGTAACCCTAACCCTAAAACTAAGCCCAACTCTAACAAGATGAATTCTTGTCAAGTACCATTTTAAGAAATTCATTTTAAGAAATTCACTTTTAGATACATTATCTTAAAGTTTGTTTGTATCACAGAATTGCACAATAATTTTAAGCAATTACCTTTTAAATAATCCCAGATTGCTCAACAACCATTTTAATCTTTTAACTTGTAGATAGTTTTAAATATATTTCAAATATATTTGCTGGCAAAATAGCCTGTGGTCTATTTTGGTAAAATAAGCTCTACAAGCATGTTTGTCTATCTTACCGGGACCGGTAAACTAGCCTATTCGAAATTCAAAAAACAAAAAGGCAATTTCCACAAACGGCAAAGTCCCATCAAAATCAATTCTGGCTTCTGTCTTTTATGAAAAGATACTCTATAATCATTGGCAGAAATGTCACTATTTTTTTTGTCAAGATGAAATTAAGGATTCTGTTTTGAAATACAAATTAAATTTGAAATGCAAAAGACGAATGAAGAATGATAATTATAAAATGATCCGGTTTGATATTCCAACCCTAACTAGGAATTTAAAAAATCTAAATCAAAAATATTAAAAAGATGAATAAAATTCACAACGAAAAATATAAAATATTTTCTAAAGATCCAGGATCCCCCAAATTACTCAATACTGAGGATAATAATATGAATAATTCATTCAAGGACACTAAGAATAGGACACTCATACATTACCCATTCATACCTCCTCAAAAAAGAAGCAGCCCCATATTGCATACCATGCCAAAAACCCTACACAATCAAACACATTTTAACAGAATGTAGCAACCTAAAACAAATACAAAAAAAATACTACCAAACAACAAATCTAAAACAGATATTCTACCAAATAAACCCAGAAAAACTACTCGGATACATAAAAGAGGCACACATCTACGACAAAATCTAAAACATCTTCCAAAAAAAATGAAAACACAAAAATATATGTTAAAAAGAATCATCTAAAAGTTCCATTCACAAAAAATGTCAAAAAAAAAAAAAAAAAAATCTTTAGAAAATTAAACATTATCACCAATTCATTTCAAAACCGTAGTCAGCATTAAATGACCCATTGAGGTTGATATGCCGTAAAAAAAAAAAAACAACAAAAAAAATCATTCAAGGATTTAAAAAAAAAAAAGATAAATAAAAAAAACCACAATGAATCATATTTCCTGAGTATTTAGATAATAGATTTGTCATAGCCGTTACTAGAGATAGCAAGATTAATTGTGTCATAAAAATTGAAACAAATGTATATTTATATGTTTCATAGACAAATGTATATTTTATTACAAATACCTCCTCCCCCCCCCTTTAAATATAAAATAGATCAAAATAAAATTCTTAGTATATGAACATCTAAACTTATCAAACGACATTTGATAATATTTAATAAACAATAATAGAATTAACAATCAATTTTTTTAACAATAATTCAGCAGTTTTAAAAAGAAAGCATTCTTGCTTATATCACCACGTCTTGTTATGAATACATTAACTTTATGTACTTGGCCTTACCTAGGTTGTTATATAGTATCCAACTAAATTTAAGTATACACTCATATTACTCACCATTGGATAGCAGTACCTATCACTCGATGTGCTTATTGTAAAAATGTTTTTAACAGAAATTTGTTCATGTTAACCATTTACCAATAACACAATGATACTTTTTGAAAGGGAATAAGATGCAATATCAAGTGTTATCATTAATTCAAGTTGTCTTAATAAACTGAATGCTCGATATGGAAATTCATTAAATTTGTAAATTTATCAGAGTTATTTCCATTAAGCCTATATATTTTTTTCCTATTTTCTCATACTGCAGCCGGTAATTTGGTCCTTAGTGACCCCAAATAAATTCAAGAGTAAATATAAATACCACCATTGGATTCCTCATAAAATTTTACCCTAGAAAAGTTTTGTTTGATCTTGATACAGGGTTTTGTTTTGAATTGCTTCCCCAGACAGACAGACAGACCACAAATATAGTATATCAAAGTCACAAACACCAAGCACTAAACAGCTGGCTAACTATATAAAGTTTGAATTCTCTGAAGTTGGTCCTAGTGACTTGATAGAACTGGGCAGAGTACACTGCATGATCTTCTCGGACTGCACCCTGATCACTGCCAATATCCCCCCAACCCCACCTACAGTACTCTGTGTGCCTTATCAAAGTATATCTAAACCAATTTCAACTCTGTAGCTGAGAAAGTTATGGGTGTACATACAAACACACACACACACACACACACACACACAAACTTCATATTTTATATAAATAGATTTTAAATAATTATTAAACTAAAGTAATTGCTATGTAAATCTACATAAAATTTCTCTTATAAAACCAAACAGAAAAAATAGCAATAAGATAAAATGACGTATTTGGAAAATAACAAATAATATATAAAAAGGCAGAAACTTAAAACTGCTCAATGATTTTTTTGTAACAAAAGTTTTTTTGGTTCAATGATATCTGTAAACTAACATATACAGTTTCAGGGCCACTTTGTATTCTACTCTTCTCAGATGAAAAGAAAAATAGATTTTATGAATAAGGCTGGATTTTCCACATAAATTTTACCAAAAATATTATAAACTTAATTGTGGAATTTAAGATAGTTATCAAGAAATATGAATGCCCCACCCCTCATAGACAAAGGTCAAGCCTAGCAAAAAATTTTGAAAATTTAGTAAATATGAGTGGATAGAGATAACTGAATAATGGTTAACTTTCTATTTGTCGGAATTTTTGAGATGAGACTTGATAATTAGTATTATTCAGACTATGGTCCTCATCTTCATAGTTATCTGTTCAATTGGACACACAGCCTAGTGGATAAAGTTGGGTTAAGACAGTTCTAAGTGACAGTTATCTCTAGACTACAGGTTCAATCCTGGTCAGGGGCAGCAGTAACATAGAATAATAATTAACACAGCTTAACACCTGTACCCCCACTATGGTTAGTGAAATGAGAACAGGATACCCCTGTGGACTGAATAAAGGGTTAGGTTCAAAGTTCCGTGATTGCTCCCGGTTACGAAAAGAAATACTTGAAGGCCAGAGGGCACATCGGCCAAAACATTGTATAGATAACAATGAAGATGAGGACAATAGTCCAAATAATCCAAATAATACTGGTTAACTTTCTATTGTACAATAAAAGGATTGAACCAGATTGCATATAACTGTGCAAAACATTTCAATTATAAATATATATGAATTGATAAACTATAGATTAATGACAATCTCAATATTATTTTCAAGGTTTTAAAAAGAATAGATATTAAAATGAAGTTGAGGTTAAAATATTAACAAATAAATTCTTATCAAATAAGAAAACAAAATAAAAAAAGGAAATAATCATTTGTCCAAAAAAAAAAATTTTTTTTTTTTTTTAATTATTTTACAACTTTGATATTTTTATAATTCATTAGCAATAAAATAATTTGCATTTGCCTTGAATTCAAAATTGTTCTAATTTATAGACAAAAGATTCTATTTTATTCACACCAAATTCAGAGTATATTTCTTTCTATTCTATTTCCCACACACTAAATATGAACTGTATAAAATAGCAACTGGCTTTTATATTGGATAAATATATAAAAATGCGTTCACATCTGCCCATGCAGAAATTGAAATATTAACAAATTTATTTTGCTTTTTACAACACAAATACCGACCTAAAAAAAAAAAAAAAATGTCTCATGAATTTCTTGCTTGATACAAACATTTGTAATTTGCAAACTCAGTGCCTCAATATATTTTAGAAAATAGAATAAAAAGAACTGATAATGTCCATTGGCTCAGGTGTTCTTTTCCACATGAAAAGAACTTGTAAATTTTGTTCACATGTGTTCTGCTTCCCAATGTTGTAAGCATCTCCCCCCCCTCCCCAAATATGGCACACCTGTAGACAAAAGTTCTAAACAGAAAACATAGATCTTTGCTAAATAATATCAAAGAGAAAAATAAATCAGATTAATATAAAAAGTCTATATATAGTAGAAATATAACAAAAGCAAATGTACATTGCCTGAGAGTTACTAGAAACTTTTTTATCTAAAATATTAGCAGCAACAATTCTGTGTCCATTTGCTGCAAAATTAAACCAAAATGCCAAAAAAATTAGAAACAGCTACCTAATAATGTGTAGTTCCTCCCCTAATCTGAATAAAAGTAGCTCCTCTTTTTAACGTAAAATCTTGGAAGCAACACCCAAAAAAAAAAAACAAAAAAAAACCTACATCAATCAGCTCTGTGCAGAAGACCCGGCAGAGGCAATGGGTGATAAAGACAGACAGACAGACAGACAGAGACAGAGAGAGAGAGAGATGGGTATCTGTGGTGTCACGCAACTTGGTGATGGTAATTAACAAATTCATAATTTTTTTTATATGCAGATTTAGACTCTTTGGCATGAGGTTTACAAGATGTTGGAGTCATTGAGTGGATATATCTATCCAGGCACATTCCAGGGCTGTCTGCAATTGGTAATGCACACTTCCGGCCAAATCACCAGAATTTGAGTTTTTATGCATACTCCTTACAGTAAAATCCTTACAAGTTTACAGCCAAACATTGTATTACTGTCAAACCTATATCATTAAATAGCAAATAAATAGATCTTTAATTTGGTGTAATTAATTTATAAACTAACCTCTATAGTTATTTTTTAATGACAAAATGAAGACTGCCGTATCACTAATTTTAGCACATTTAGCAGTGAATCAGTATTTTGATGCCATTCATGGCGATACCTTCATTTCAAAATGATATTCTGGCAAAACCCCATTGTAAACCCCCATGTAATTTTCTGACAAAATAGAACTTAAATAAACTTTCAATTTGATATAAGACATACATACTGGAAAATTTAATTGTAACTGGTTAAAGTTTACTCTAAAAGTTTTGAAAATAAATCAAGATATTACTTTTTATCACTTTGATGTTGGTTAATAATGTTTTTCTTTATAAATGTTGTGAAAAAATATTTGTAACATTACCGGAATTTTGTAAAATTTCAGTTAAATTTTTAAGGCCAGCAGTAGTGATACTCTCATTTCAAAATAAAATTCCTATGAAACTATCAAAAGTATTTCCATGGAATTTTCCAATCAATTAGAAATTAATTAGCACTTCAATTTGGTATATACTATATATGGTGATTATCTCGTTAAAAGTTTATTTTACAAGCTGTTGAAGTTAAATGCAATATTTACAAAAATGAGGCAAGATATTAATTAACACTGATATTATTAATAATTCTTTTCTACATCTTTTGATATAAATATTATGGGAACATTTTTTTACAATTTCGAAAATGGGTAAAATCAAGTAGCAGTTGATTCTACTGTTCTAAGTGACGTCACTCTTGAAGATAAACAAATGTTGAGAAAATAGAAAATTCTCACTTATTTGTGATAAAACCTTTTTTAAATTACATGGCTGGAAAAAAAAAAAAAAAAAAAAAAATTTTTTTTTTTTTTTTTTTAAATATGTACTTTTTGTGAGGTTTTGTTAATTTCAAAAGCAATTATAAGAAAATTATGCAAATAATGAGTTTTGTTTCTTTATATATGTATATAAAATTTCACATTTTATTTTTTATTTTTTAATAACCTAGATCAAAATTCAACAAAACTTGGGGAAAAAAAAAGATCAATGTAACAATAAATGTTTGATGTATTATGAAGAGGAACAATTTTATAAAAATCACATGTAAAAATTGTTTTACAGTGTTTAAAACAAGAGAATTTTATAAATTAAAATTTGTATATGTCAAAATGACACATTTTTGCTAACAGTCCCATTTTATTAGCTATATTGCAAAATACTATTATGTGAATTTTCATAAACATATCTTGAGTTATAGTGGAGAAAATTGATTTTATTCAAGAAAAGATATTTTTGGGGGTCAGAAATCCTGATTATCACTTCCTATTGTTTTTAGTAGAGAAATTCCTAAATAGGTACAGGTAAAAAAAATCTAAATTAGTCTGCAACCGTCCAATGAATTTTTAAAATTCAAAAATAATTTTCCTTTTTTCAATGTGCTCTATCACACACACACACAAAAATAAATACATAAATAAAACTTTTACATCAAATAAAAAAAAAAATGAAAAAAAATTAAAGTGTGCATTGCTACTGTAATAGAGTTGTGTTTATTGGGTGTGGCTGTAATATATCACATACATGATCAATGAAATTTAGTGAATATAAAGTACCTGGAAGTCAGCCGAGTGTTCCTAGAACCAGACATACAAAGGACTGTCCCCCACATACAGCTATCTATTTAAAGCTGTATAAAGCTATAGTGCGGTCACACCTGGAATTAGCATCACCAGTATGGAACCCCTATATCGCTCAGAACATTAACAAAGTAAATATGTATAAACATTCACTATCACCAGATCTTGCTTTTTGAGCAAAAATAATGAAGATTTGATTTATATCAGCGAAAATAATAAATCAATTTTTTTTTGCATTTACTATTTTAAATAGGAGACATTAATTTTTCTTTTCAAAGTGTCTGGATAAACACCAGGTCTTTTTTTACAGATTTTAATGGGGCATCCTGCGAGGATCCAATTTACGATTCAACAATAATGGATCTGCGAGACTAGCTTTTTTTTTTTACTCCCCCCACCCACTTTACCCAGGCGACACCAGGTAGCCGCTTCTAGTTCCCTATAAAGAAGACTTTCTATGTACAATTGCTAAAGTCAAAATAACTTCCATTGCTTCTTATCCACATTTTTATTTTATATGAAAACTAAATAGGACACAAATACAAAGAACAACCTGTTTATCTTATTTCAAATCATACAAAGCAGAAATACTATTTTTTTCTTTTTTACCTCATGTATTTGTTTTGTTCTCTACAAGTCAGACGAGTGACCTATTATCCGTATCAGCCAGACAGCGAGGGAATCTATCCCCTTTTTGCTAGCACTAGACCAAGGAGATTGTTTTTGCATCCAAGGTGTAGTGCACACCTACCATCAGCTCCACACTTTACCACACAGATCCAAGCTGTGCTACTCTAGCGAGAGGTATTGAACCTGGAACCTAGTGGTTACTAGGCTGATGTTTTCTTTCAATTTTTTTTTTTTTTTTTTTTTGGGGGGGGGGGGGTCAAATTTTTTGAAGTTTTTATTTTAAATAAAGTGTTTCATTTTCTTCTGAAAATTTGAATTATGTTAAAAAATTCATAAATTAGCTCCAAACTGCTGCTGCTGCTATTAGCAATGGACATAAATACTACTATTTGTGTATATCCTTTTTGAAAGGACAACAATATCATAAGTCGTCAGGGTGGCCTAATGTCAGAATCAGCCAATCAGTGAGGGAGTCTATCCCTTTTTCACTAGCGCTAGACCAAGGAGATTGTTTTTGCATCTGAGGTGGGGCGCCACACCTACCATCAACTCCTTACTTTACCAAACAGATACCTGTGCTACTCATACGCTGAGTTGGCAAGGGTCGGTATCGAACTAGGAACCTTGTGGTTTCTAGCCAAACGCTCTACCGACTGAGCTAACCCGGCCCATAAATATCATAAAAGTACCTTAATTCTCCTTATATATATTTACCAACCCCTCCGCACGAGCAGGATGTGACACAAGGTCAATTTCTTAAGCGGAGTTTAACAGGTTTGAATTCAGAGTTTTCCTTCTCCTAGACCGGTTGCCTAACCAAGGTTAAAGAGCCCAGTCTGCCCTACTATTTGCCCATAGCTGGAGGGAGAGTAGGATTCATACCTTTCCCAAGGGTATTAGCGCCAAGTGAAATGCAATTACCCCGTCCAGGTTTTGAACTCTGAGCGACGAGTCCATTTCCCATGACTTTAACCATTACACTACGCGCTTAATTCTCCTTATATGATTCCAAGACTTCAAGCAGCTGCATATCAATAGAAAACTAATAAAACATATTTTCTGCTACCAATCTAAACTTTAACTATGGTGAGGGCAGTACCAATCCACAACCCATCCAATCTTGTTGGCTAACCAACTTTGTCCATGTGTTTTTTTTTGGTTTTTTTTAAAAGACGTTGACCACCAGTTTTGGTTGAAACTAGAAATCAAAAGGTTAAGTCCAGAAAAGAAAAAGAAACAAAATGAACCAAGAATAAAATCATTGGTACCATTATAGAATGTGGCCTACCTTTTGAATGTGGCCTACAAAATCATGTCTCTCTTATAGTATGTGGCCTACCATAAAAAGCATATAAGGTTATAATAATAACTGCTAAGAATATTTTAGAATTAAATAGATCTGATTCATATAAATTATGGATAAATTCTTTTTTTAATTATTCTTAATTACTATATACAGCTTATGACTGAATTGCATTTCTTGAAATTGAATATATGTGAAAAATAATTAGTTTCAATAAATTGCCTACTATTTATATCTATAAATATACTCTTACTGAGGTAGGACACATTCAAACCGGGTAGGCCACATACTATAACTGCACCAAATCCTGTCTGTCTTAATTGATGACAATTTCTTTGGAACAAATCCTAAGGCATCGTGTGTGTGTGACAGTTTTTCCACTTAAGCCAAGCAGACCCTAAATATTTAAATATGAATGGCAGATAAAACCTTGGCACAGATCAGTTCTCTTCTTCACTGCATCCAGCTGCTATTCGTTCCTAACCTTACAACTTGCCTGCTACTGGACTTGAACTACCAACCCCAACCACAGCAGTGTATTCAACAGCCAACTGTTTACTGCTCTGTCCTAAACTCAAACTGCTCCTGGACTCAATGCTTCTGCTGAATATATGGGGGTAGGGGGTTGATTTCTGGTCAAAATTCCACACTTTTCCTGGTTTCTAGCCGAACGCTCTACCGACTGAGCTAACACTGACAAAAAAAATAAAAAAATCTTAAGATGAAAAAGGGAGTTGACCTTGTAACAGCTTACTCTATTAATTTGAAATTTTATATTTTTTAAAAGAAATCTAATTTTGTTCCTTGAACAAGAGAAATCCAGAATTTACCAATTAGCACAGAGAAAAAGGGTGATCATCTAAATATAAAAAGATAAAAATTGCAGAGAATTGTAATTGTAAAAAATCTTATTTCGAAATAAGTCACCGTCACATTTGATTAAAAAATAAAGAGAAAAGGGTTAAAATTGCAAATCATTGTCAAAATTAAAACGGAAAAATTTGGCTTGGGCATAAATTTTAATGAATTTAATCATTACTAAGGACACGATTTATGTTATTTTTTACTCAAATTTTAACTGTTAGTTGTGTTTAAGCAAAAAAAATAGATAAAATAAAAGATGAATGATAAGACTAAACATGTAAAAAAAAAAAAAAAAAAAAAAAAAGTACTTTCTATTTCAATATTACAGGCAACACATGCTTTTCTTAAGTATGGATGATCAAAAGTGTAATATTCAGGGGTTTTTATGTTAAATTCTCGGAAAATATTCATCTCCCTTAAAAATTAGTTCTCTTGCAGCCCTCTGTAGGAAAATAACGTCCAATGAAAAATGGTTAAAAACACAACTAACGGTTAAAATTCAAGTAAAAAATAACAAATCGTGTCCTTAGTAATAATTAAATTCATTAAAATCTATGCCCGTTTTAATTTTGACGACAATTTGCAATTTTAACCAAGAAAAGTTCTAAGTTGTCAACACATTTAGACCAATTGGCTTCTATGTAGTGTTCAAGTAATTCTGTTTCTATAGCAACCGGTTTAGTCCTAGAGAGAGCAATCCAAAAAGGAGAGAAAATAACTCCTTCCTCCCTCATCCCCCTCACACACAAATTGTTAGGTTGTCAGCCAGTGAAGCACAATTGTTGACTGGGGAGTGGCAACTGGGTTCCCTCCCTACATGTCCTCTGATATGAGACTGAGTAGTAGTAGGAGGAGGAGGAGGAAGAAGCCGAGATGTTGCAATTATGATCAAATTCCTTTAATTGAAGGAAAAACCACTCTTGGGTTAGAGGAAGATTGCACTTGATATTAATTGAAAGTAAGGGACTCTGAATTTCCTGTAAAGGCCAACCTAAGAAAAATCCTTTGCATCTATTATTGTGCACGATTGTAATTTCTTTTCTCTACAATTACAAGCAGGAGGAGGGGGATCTTTTTTTTTTCTTCTTTCCTTTCCCCTTTCTCTCCATATTCTGATTTTATATATTTATATGCTTTAGCCGACAATTTCTTGTATATACAAGGTGTGTCAAAAAAGTAACAAGATTGAAAATGAAGAATGAAAAGTAACAAGATAGAAAATGAAGAATGAAAAGTTTTTTTTTTTTTTGTTTTTTTTTTTTTTTTTGGGGGGGGTCAGAATACAAGGTGTGTCAAAAAAGTATATGATGAAGGGGTGCTCCACATTCCCCAAACCTCCAACCTGGAACCTCACCATCAGATAGAGTTTAACGTCATTCCCAGGACATGCAGACCCGCAGCCACTGCCTTCTAGCACCCATATGATAAAAAGGGGTTGGGGCTTGCCATAAGGACAATCTCCTCAAACATAAAAACTACTCACATAATTGTCAAATGAGTTTTTTGCAAAGTACTGTATGTAGAATAATCATACTAAGTTCCAATTACCGTTGAATTGGTAAAACAAGGCAACAAGTAGCTGTAACTTAATACGGACCCAATATTATTGTAATCCTACTGCAGAATGTCAGAGTATTTATGAAGCCTCATAAAATCATAGAAATCAAGACTCAAAGAATGGAATCCCCCAAATGCATGAATGGACTATTCTCGAGTTCCATATGTACCAGCTGTCTTGGGTACAAGTTCAGTTATGCCTAGTCAGTTGCTGTTGTCCAAACCAACAGTATACAGACTGACTGACTTCAATATGGCGCTGCGAACAGGATGCGAACCTGTGAGAGAATAACCCATTGAATTTCGAATTCTACACTGTATTAGAGATTATAACAAAAGTGTTCTTAAATTACTATTCTATTATTGTAGAAGTTTATTAGGATTTGTAATTCTGTTATACCGTGTTTCCTCAAAAATAAGACCTAGCATGATTTTTCAGCATGATTTTAAAATGAGCCCTAGCTGAGAGCCAATAAGATTCCAGAGGATGATGATATGATTATTTTTAAAAGGAATTGTCATTTATGAGTTTTTGAATAAAAGAATTTGTTAATGGGAAATTAATGTAGATCATTTTTTCATGATTTCTGTTTTAGAAATTTAGAAATTTTCTATTTTTGAAATGTCATTTTTTGATATATAAACAATAAGACATCCCCAAAGAATAAGCCCTAGTGTTATATTTCCAGAGTGAAAATTAATATAAGCCTTGTGTTATTTTGTGGGGAAAAACAGTATTAGAGCACCAGACTAGAATCTGCACAGCGTTTGTAGCCAAATGAGAGAACTGGATAAAAGAAAATTCCTCTGAAGTCACAACAACTTTGGATTCTTGATAATACGAATTGAAAAACCAGCATATATGTTTATCTTATAAAAGAAAAATAAATCTAATTCTTTTATTCACACAGCTTCACTTCCATTTCTAAATTAAGCAGACTGAAACATACAATAACTTGTCTAATATGACCTGGAACAAGCCAAGATGAAAGAACAGTATTCAATTTAAATAAACTAATAACATTGATCAAATTAACCCCAAGATCCATACAAACATTTATCTACCTAAACTTTTTCAATTCAAGTCATAAGACAAAATTCGGTACCATAATAGTATGTGGCCTATGAAATCATGTCTCTTATAGTATGTGGCTTACCACAAAAAGCATATTATAAGGTTATAATAATAACTGCAACACTAACCCCAACCCTATTTCAGAATTTTAGAATTAAATAGATCTCTGATTCAAGTAAATTATGGATAAATTCTTTTTTAATTATTATCAATTACTATATACAGCTTATGACTGAATTGCATTTTTTTAAATTGAATATATGTGAAAAATAATTAGTTTCAATAAATTGCCTACTACTTATATCTATAAATATACTCTTACTGAGGTAGGACACATTCAAACCGGGTAGGCCACATACTATAACAGAATCAAAAAGGTAGGCCACATACTATAACGACACCCATAAAAATTTATAGCAGTCACTTGGCAAATTTGAAAGATAAAACTAAATTTAATACCTGAATGAGTTATACATATAAAAGGATGATATTTCAAAAAGGTTTATTTTTTATTAGTCATAATCAGGAAAGAATTTAGGATAATGGTAAGAGAAATCAATAAGAGGGAGAAGGAGGCACCCCCACCCCCACAAACCTGGTTCAATTTTGTGTAGGTGTTGGAAAGGAAGGAAATTCAGATAAACAGAAACACTAGTCCTGTGCTACTAGGTTGACCCATAAATCAAGTCATATTTTGAGTGTTTTGTATTAGTGTTTCTTGGGAACAAAAATGATAAAATGGAGTGGTTGTAAACAATCTGCTCATGCATTAAATGTATTCTTTCAATAAAAAAAATAAATAAAACAACATGTTAAAGTCATCCACCCCAATACTTAGAAATACTTCTAAAAATATAATTTGAGAAGTGACTGCTATGAATCTCACTTAGAACTCAAGTGTGTGTAATAATATATATATATATATATATATATATATGTGTATGTGTGTATGTATGTATGTATGTGTGTGTGTATGTATATGTGTGTGTATGTGTATGTGTGTGTATGTATGTATGTATGTGTATGTATGTGTGTGTGTGTATGTATGTGTGTGTGTGTGTGTATGTGTATGTGTGTGTATGTGTGTGTATGTATGTATGTGTGTGTGTATGTATGTTTCTCTACTTGGTATTGACCAGGCAGAAAAGAACTTAGCTGGTTGAAACAAAGCAGGTTTTCATTTATGGAAAAAATATCTGGAAAACAATAAAAATAAAATAAAATATCCCCCTCTTATTTATCAATGAGCCCCATATTTATTTACAAGTATAAATAATAAAATAAGATTTTCCTGGAGTATTGCAATATATATGTGACTCATGGTCAGGATTTTCTTTATTTTCATAAAAATAATATTTTCAAATAAAACTAAAAATTAAAACACCAAGAATAAATCTCAGAGAAGAGTAAATTAAGTCATCAGGCTGGCCAGAAGTTGGTATCAGCCAATCAGTGAGGGAGTCTAACCCCTTTTCACTAGCGCCAGACCCAGGAGATTGTTTTTGCGTCTGAGCTGGCAAGGGACGGTATCGAACTAGGAACCTTGCGGTTTCTAGCTGAACACTCTACTGACTGAGCTAACCCGGCCCTAAATAAGAATACATTATTTAAAATTTTAATATCAATTGTATGTCAATATGAAATAAACTGAAATGCATTAAATCTTATAATAGTGAAAACAAACAATACTTATCCAGTGATGCTGATAGCTTTTTGATTTAATGCATCCTGGGACACACATATTTGCTTTGAACGAGTCCCTGGGAAAATTTATAGGTCCCAACTAAAATTTCTTAATAAATTGTAGGGTTTTTATTTATGATCTGGGGGAAACAAAGCCTTTTAATCTATCATGTGTAATTCATTTCTAAGAAACTATTGAAATGTATTTACAGTTAGTTTGAAATGGTGGGGGAATAAAAAAGAAAAACATTAGTGTAGAATAATCATACTAAGTTCCAATTACCGTCAAATTGGTGCGACAAGGCAACAGGTAACTTAATACAGATCTAACCTTGTTGCAATCCTACTGCAGGATGTTAAAGTATTTATGAAGCCTCATAACATCATAGAAACCAAGCAGCCAATTAGGAAAATATTCTACAATTGGAACACATGGGTATGATTTTATTGTTTCCTTTTAGATTTTTGTAGTCAGAGACGCAGGACACATACATATCAGCATCCCTGCTTATCTCAACATGTTTTAATACCATTTTATAATCAAGCAATGGTAGTATTGAGTTTGAGAAGAAATCCTCTTTTAAGCACACAATGTGAAAATAATTAGAGGTCAACGTGGTCTAATCCTTAAATGTTGGTGCTGAAGTGATAACAGGAAGGACAAGCTCAAGATTGAAATGTTTCAAATTGATCTGAGAAATCCCAGTAGGTCAGCAAAGTACCCCTCCCCCATACTGACAAGGAGGACGAGCAATGTGATGAGAGAGAGAGAGAGAGAGAGAGAGAGAGGTGTATGGGAGGGGATTTTTAGGAGTTTGTGAATAACTTTTCCTCTTTTTCACCCTCTTCTTAATCTAAGTGAAAAGCTACTACATTTGAGCGAAGAGAGAAAAATCATTTATTAAATAATCAATTTGCCTCAGACACTAAGTAGGTTTATATGTATACAGCATTTCAGAAAGAATTGAATGAGAACCTGAACATGTGTGAAATGTTTAAGATGAAATAATGAAATTTATTGCATACAGTGCTCAGGTGCACCACAACTCATCAAAGTCTCATGACTAGTACATAGAATAATTTATTAGTGTCAGGAACATGAATAGCGTACATTAATAATATACATGTATGTGTGCGCGTACGTGCATGTGTGTGTGGATGGGGGTATCAGGTATAGTGTTCGCGGATTACAGGAAGCATGGAGGATTTGAAAGATGCAATGTTTCGGCAGCATACAACGGATGCAGGCAGTTTATTCCATGCCTCGGCAACTGAACATAAAAAAATGTTTCTGAAAGTCATGGGAGCTATGCTGTTTTCTGACTTTGTAGCATGCCCACGTGTGTTAGAAATATGGAGATCAAAAAGGTGCTCAGGGTTGCAAGATATCAAATATTTATGCCAATATTTTAAATATAAAACCAGATAGTTCATCATCAATGTAATAATTGATTGTAAAGCCATTACTCAATTGTAAACAAAGTCTTTTTTTAACCTTATGAATAGTAACCATCCCACATATTTTCATTTTGGAAAGACTAATTTGTTTGTTTTGTTTTGTGGCATATCAACCTCAGTGGGTCATTTAATGCCAAATAAGTTTTGAAATAAATTCATTCTTAATGGATACTCAATTAATAAAACTTAAAAATACAAAAGGAATATAATCTTGACTATGTAGAAAAATCATTCTAAGTTCCAATTACCATCGAATTGGTAAGACAAGACAACAAGTAGCCGTAACTCAATACGGATTTAACCATGTTGCAATCCTACAGCAGAATGCCTGAGTATTTATGAAGCCTCATAACATCATAGCAGCCAATCAGGACTCAAGGAATGGAATCACCCAAATACACGAATGGACTATTCTTGAGTTCCATAAGTACCAGCTGTTTTGAGCACTAGTTCAGTTGTGCTTAGCTAGTTGTCTAAACCAACAGTATACCGACTGACTGACTTCAGACTATAAACCTACAAAATCCAATAAAATAAAAATACAGTGTGGGGGTCTCCAGTCTAAAAGCTAGACAGGTAGATATCTAATCTGGTGGGTGAATTAGTCTCAATAAACATAACTCCTTAACAAGACAAGAAAATCCAAACTAGATAATAATTTTTGCTATATCACTCTTAAGTTTTAATTAGCTTGTTAACAAAAAAATGAAAACTTAAGTTTGAAAGTAGATATCTCATGAATAGACAGGCTTTCAATACCTACACAATTGTATACTTGTAAAATATTATAAAAAAGTAAAGTCGACGGGACAGCCTAAAGTCGGTATCAGCCAGTCAGTGAGGAGTCTATCCCCTTTTCAATAGCGCTAGACCAAGGAAATTGTTTTTAGCATCTGAGGTGGGGCGCCACACCTACCATCAGCTCCTTACTTTACCGCACAGATCCCTGTGCTACTCATACGCTGAGTTGGCGGGGACCGGTATCGAACTAGGAACCTTGTGGTTTCTAGCCGAATGCTCTACCAACTGAGCTAAAACAAAATTAATATTAACTTCAAAGCTGTCTATACAAAATATAAAATGACTAAATTTATATACCAAAATCAAATTTTTTTTTTTTTTTTAGAGGAGTTACAAAAAAAGAAAAATTTTTTTTTTTTAATCTACTTATAAAGCTCATGTTTTTAGAGTAAAATTAAACTGACTATGAATGTGTACAGTTACATGAATAGGTACACATTTACAACTATGTACAGCCATGTGCATCACTGATGTACGCCATGATTTGATGCATGCAGATGGAACAAAAATCCTTGCAATTAGAGGGAGGGTGTAATTTGAGCTTTACCCCCCTCCAAAAAAAAAAAAAAAACATATGGAGGCAAAGAGAAAACAAGCTGAACATCTGCCCTAAAACCAAAATGAATCACCCCTTTACTTTTTAAACATCTGCGTTACAAATCCAAAAATATTACATTTTACACAACTAGTCCAACACTACATCTATTTAATGTGGCTGTTTTGCTGGTAATTCTAAATAACAAAAAGACTATTTTATGTGAGGTTTCCAGTTTTAAATTTAAAATATGACATTTAGTATGTCTTCAAATTACACAATTTATTAAAGTCACTGAACACAAATGAAATTTTAATGCCTCAAATAATCATTTTATATTATTTATGTAATTTCTACAAGATTTCTTTTTAGGGTACCATTATAGTATAATAATAATAATAATAATGACATTTATTGTGTAAAGTGCTCAGGTGCACCACAACTCATCAAAGTCTCATGTCTAGTACATAGAATAATGTATTCATGTCAGGAACATGAATAAAGTAAGTAAAGTCGTCTGAGCAGCCTAATGTCGGTATCAGCCAGACAGCGAGGGAGTCTATCCCCTTTTCACTAGCGCTAGACCAAGGAAATTATTTGAGCATCTGAGGTGGAGCGCCACACCTACCATCAGATCCCTGTTCTACTCATATGCTGAGTTGGCGGGGGCCAGTATCGAACCAAGAACCTTGAGATTCCTAGCCGAACACTCTACCGACTGAGCTAAAGCGATCCCTACAGTAATAATATACATGTATGTGTGCGCATGCATGCATATGTGTATGGAGGGGGGTATCAGGTATAGTGTTGGCGCTTTACAGGAAGCATGGAGGATTTGAAAGATGCAGTGTTTCGGCAGCCTATTCCATGCCTCGGCAACTCTGGGTGGGAAAAAAAGTTTCCGAAAGTCATGTGAGCTATGCTGTTTTCTGACTTTGTAGGCATGCCCATGTGTGTTAGAAACACGGAGATCAAAAAGTTGCTCATGGCCTACAAAATTATGTCTCTCTTATAGTATGTGGCCTACCATAAAAAGCATAATACATGGTTATAATAATAACTGCTAACCCTATTTCAGAATTTTAGAATATTTTAGAATTAAATAGATCTCTGATTCATGTAAATTATGGATAAATTCTTTTTTAATTATTATTAATTACTATATACAGCTTATGACTGAATTGCATTTTTTTAAATTGAATATGTGAAAAATAAGTAGTTTCACTAAATTGCCTACTACTTATATCTATAAATATACTCTTACTGAGGTAGGCCACATTCAAACCGGGTAGGCCACATACTATAACAGAATCAAAAAGGTAGGCCACATACTATAACAGCACCCTTTTTAGAATAAATAGTGAATTACTAATTCAGTGACTTAAAAGAATATTGACATTTTCAGAGTATAACAATTCACTGAAAAACTAAATAGTTTTAATAACATTGACAACTACAGCAAACAAGAATAATAGCAATGAAGAGGCCTAACATCTGTTTTGTACCCATTAAAAGTATTTCTATTTGTATCTTTTTTTTTTATTGGTTCACACTGAGACTCAAGGATGTCATTAGAATAAGACAAGTGGGGTCAAGATTCAAATAGCTAAAAACAACAACTATAGCATTTTATTAAATTTTTTTTACTTTAAAATATTTTGTGAGAATTTGATTTTTTTTTTTCTCTAATTCTTTGCATCTTATAAGTTTTATAACTGGACTGAATGGAAAAGACTCTTTAACCCCAGGTCACATATTTGCCAAATTCTGACAATGATAATCTCTCAATGTGTCACAAAATTAAATGGAAGAACATCTTTATTGAATCTTTCTTTCTCTCTCTCATATATATACACATACATACATACATACATACATACATACATACATATACTAGAACCAGCTATACCTTTAAATATCTTCAGTTATAAATCAAATCTTCATTATTTTAGCACGAAAAGCAAGCTCTGGTGATAATGAATGTGTATATATATTTACTTTATCGTTAATTGTTTTATTTTTGTAGTTCCCCCGACATACATACATACATACATACACACACCAACTGCCCTTTATCTATCTGATGCCAGCCCCATCTCACAACACTTAAAATCACATGCATGACCGCCTATCTAATTAGCAGAAAATTCTTACAAAAAAAAAAAAAAAAAAAAAAAAAAAAACACATACTGCACAAAGAAAGAAAGAAGAAAAACTCCAAATTCTCAAGTCTCTTTACATTTAGCAAAATAAACCCACTTTTAATAAGATTAATAGCAGCTACATCCTAAAATGTCTATAACTTATTTCCCGCCAATTCTCCTCCACCACCCCATTCCCCACACCCTTTCATATAATTTCTGCGAGTTCCTCTTACTTACTGCTACTCAGTTGTTTAACCACATTCCGTGTTTAAAAAATAACCAGGAATCAACTCAATTACATCTACCCCTGATAATGGCACCACGGAGTGCTGAAAGTACTTGGGAAGAAAACGCCACCCTGATATAAAAAAAATAAATTAAAAAAAAACACACACACAGACACACCAGAAAACAAGAAAAGATCAAAAAGAAACTCGTCAGACATAAAATATTGGTCTTGCTCAACACAATATGTATATAAAGAAATAGAATATAAAACATTTTGAATTAGATATTTGGTTGGGTTAACAAAAGAAATGTATTTTTAAAATGTGTGTTGCCAACACAGAAAATTCTGCACTAAATATAAAGGATAAAGAATAAATCCTTTGAAGTGGACTATTGAAAAACAAAGACTTATAAACAGAGCTAACAAATTTATAACTTCACTTTTCTTTTCCATAATTAAAATTATTGTATTAGAAAGCAAAAAAAATAAAATTTGCAGATATTTCTTTTCTTAAACCCAATTGATTCCCTTAATCCAAATACAGAACTCTGGTTGCTTCCGAGGATGAAGCTTAATATAAATGGAGAAATCTAAATGTAATTGATTTTTATATTAAATGCAAATCAGAGAAAGTTTAATTTTTGTCCATCTGTTTCAATCTTTATATAAACACAGAACTGATCAATGTAAATTTTTGCTGGTCAGCCAACACTGGGATTATTTGGATTATTGTCCTCTTTTTTTCTTGTGGTTAAATTGAACTTAACGGATCTAAATTCCCCCATCGTATGTCACCCTGCTGAAAGAAAAAAAATACCAAAAATCAGGAAATTAACCAAATTTAATGAAATTTTCATTGTTGATATATAAATGAATAAAAAAAAATATAATGCACCGGGTTTTTTAATTAAAAACTTTTACATGTTTTCAGGTCAGTTAACGTTGAACAACGTATCTTTAAGAATCTGTGTTACGCCTCAAAGATATATGTTAGCCTTCTTCAGGTATTTCTTGTCGAACTCTGGAACCTTCTTGTCGTAAACGGGAGCCATCACATAACTTTGAACCTAACCCTTTATTCAGTCCAGAGTTCAAAAAGAAGGTTCCCAAGTCCAACAAGAAATACCTGAAGAAGGCCGGAGGGCACATCGGCCGAAACATTGTACAGATAACAATGAAGATAAGGACAATAGTCCAAATAATACTGACTTAAAAGATGTTCAATTAACAGAAGTTGGGCAGGTCTTGATAAAGGAAGAAAAAAAAATCAATAAAACAAAAAAAGAAACCATATATGTTTGACGTACACTATCATTACAATTACCCCCCACACACACACACACACAAATAAATAAATATGAAGATAATGCTTTGAGAATGATATTAAATAAGAATCAACCAGAATGTTTCTCAGAATTACTTCTAACCTTTAAAATACATGAACATTGGGAAAAAATAAAAAATAAAAAATTTAAAAAAATAAGTACCCCAATAGATGAATTCAAATAAATTGACAAAAGAACAAAAAGTTTAAATTTTCAAAATGCAATCATAATTTAAAAGATTTGCTATCAACGCCACCAAATATTTTTTTTTTTTTTAAATAAATAAAATCAACCCCTAAATAATTAGTTGTAAGATCAAAGTTTTTAAACTTTGTTACAAAAATGATAAAACTGACTTCTAAATAGACACACTCATAAATCCCCCACCCACCCCCAACAGAAATGATAAATTAAAAGATATGATATTTTTAAATTCTATGAATATGATATCAATATTCATACACTGAAGATATTTTGAAGTTTTAACAATGTACTATAATTATTTTTGTAAACCTATGAAGCAGTTTAAACAATCATTATTTAATTTGCCTTTTATTTTCTTTAATAATAAAATAAGACTCCGTATTGAAATGGATCATAGGAAATGCACAATACTTTTAATTTATTTTTCCTTCAGTTTTCAGATTATTAATGTTTCCAACAAGATTAAATATCACAAAGTTTTGCTTTTTGTTGAGCTATCCATCCTACAATAATTAAAAATTCCCAAAACCATAAAAAGTAATTGGATTAATATTTACTTAAAATAGAGATTTAAAACTGGGAAAGACTAGCATAGAAATCATTATAGAGCAAATATGCGCATATATGGAGAGAGAGAGAGAGAGAGAGAGAGAGAGAGAGAGAGAAGAGAGAGAGAGAAAGAGAAAGAGAGAAAGAGAGAAAGAAGAAAGAGATGTGAGAAAGAAGAGAAGAGATGTGAGAAAGAGAGAAAGAGATGTGAGAAAGAGAGAAAGAATGTGAGAAAGAGAGAAAGAGATGTGAGAAAAAGAGAAAGAGATGTGAAGAAAGAGAGAAAGAGATGTGAGAAGAGAGATGTGAGAAAGAGAGAGAGAGAGAAGAGAGAAAGAGAAAGAGAAGAGAGAGAGAAAGAGAAGAGAGAAAGAGAGAGAAAGAGAGAAGAGAAAGAGAAGAGAGAAAGAGAAAGAGATGTGAGAAAGAGAGAAAGAGAAAAGAGAGAAAGAGAAAGAGATGTGAGAAAAGAGAAAGAGAAAGAGTGAGAAAGAGAGAAAGAGATGTGAGAAAGAGAGAAAGAGAAAGAGAGAAAGAGAGAAAGAGAAAGAGATGTGAGAAAGAGAGAAAGAGAAAGAGATGTGAGAAAGAGATGTTGAGAGAAAGAGAAGAGAGATGTGAGAGAAAGAGATGTGAGAGAAAGAGAAAGAGATGTGAGAGAGAAGAAAGAGAAAGAGATGTGAGAGAAGAGAGAAAGATGTGAGAGAAAGAGAGAAAGAGAAAGAGATGTGAGAAAGAGAGAAAGAGATGTGAGAAGAGAGAAAGAGATGTGAGAAAGAGGAAAGAGATGTGAGAAAGAGAGAAAGAGATGTGAGAAGAGAGAAAGAGATGTGAGAAAGAGAGAAAGAGATGTGAGAAAGAGATGTGAAAGAGAGAGAGAAAGAGAGAAAGAGATGTGAGAGAAAGAGAGAAGAGATGTGAGAGAAGAGAAAGAGATGTGAGAAAGAGAGAAAGAGAAGAGAGAAAGAGATGTGAGAAAAAGAGAGAAAGAGATGTGAGAAAGAGAGAAAGAGAAAGAGATGTGAGAAAGAGAGAGAAGAGATGTGAGAAAAAGAGAAAGAGAAAGAGAGAGAGAAAGAGAGAGATGTGAGAGAAAGAGAAAGAGATGTGAGAGAAAGAGAAAGAGATGTGAGAGAAAGAGAGAAAGAGATGTGAGAAAGAGAGAAGAGAAAAAGATGTGAGAAGAGAGAAAGAGAAAGAGATGTGAGAAAGAGAGAAAGAGAAAGAGATGTGAGAAAGAGAGAAAGAGAAGAGATGTGAGAAAGAGAGAAAGATGTGAGAAAGATGTGAGAAAGAGAGAAAGATGTGAGAAAGATGTGAGAAAGATGTGAGAGAGAAAGAATGTGAGAAGATGTGAGAAAGAGAGAAAGATGTGAGAAAGAGAGAAAGATGTGAGAAAGATGTGAGAAAGATGTGAGAAAGAGAGAAGATGTGAGAAAGAGAGAAAGAGATGTGAGAAAGAGAGAAAGAGATGTGAGAAAGAGAGAAAGAGATGTGAAAGAGAGAAAGAGATGTGAGAGAGAAAGAGAGAAAGAGATGTGAGAAAGAGAGAAAGAGATGTGAGAAAGAAGAAGAGATGTGAGAAAGAGAGAAAAGAGTGAGAAAGAGAGAAAGAATGTGAGAAAGAGAGAAAGAGAGAGAGAGAGAGAGGAAAGAGAAGAGATGTGAGAAAGAGAGAAAGAGAAAGAGATGTGAGAAAGAGAGAAAGAGAAAGAGATGTGAGAAGAGAGAAAGAGAAAGAGATTGTGAGAAAGAGAGAAAGAGAAAGAGAGAGAAAGAGATGTGAGAAGAGAGAAAGAGAAAGAGATGTGAGAAAGAGAGAAAGAGAAAGAGATGTGAGAAAGAGAGAGAGAAGAGATGTGAGAAAGAGATGTGAGAAAGAGATGTGAGAAAGAGAGAAGAGAAAGAGATGTGAGAAAGAGAAAAGAGATGTGAGAAAGAGAAAGGGATGAAAGAGAAAGAGAGAAAGGAAAGAGAAAGAAGAGAAAAGAGAAAGAGAGAAAGGGATGAAAGAGAAAGAGAGAAAGGGATGAAAGAGAAAGAGAGAAAGGGTGAAAGAGAAAGAGAGAAAGGGATGAAAGAGAAGAGAGAAAGGGATGAAAGAGAAAAGAGAGAAAGGGATGAAAGAGAAAGAGAGAAAGGGATGAAGAGAAAGAGAGAAAGGGATGAAAGAGAAAGAGAGAAAGGGAGAGAAAGAGAGAAAGAGATGTGAGAAAAGAGAGAAAGAGAAAGAGATGTGAGAAAGAGAGAAAGAGAAAGAGATGTGAGAAAGAGAGAAAGAGAAAGAGATGTGAAAAGAGAGAAAGAGAAAGAGATGTGAGAAAGAGAGAAAGAGAAAGAGAAAGAGATGTGAGAAAGAGAGAGAAAGAGATGTGAGAAAGAGAGAAAGAGATGTGAGAAGAGAGAAAGAGATGTGAGAAAGAGAGAAAGAGATGTGAGAAAGAGAGAAAGAGATGTGAGAGAGAAAGAGAGAAAAGAGATGTGAGAAAGAGAGAAAGAGATGTGAGAAAGAGAGAAAGAGATGTGAGAAGAGAGAGAAAGAGAGAAAGAGATGTAGAAAGAGAGAAAGAGATGTGAGAAAGAGAGAAAGAGATGTGAGAAAGAGAGAAAGAGATGTGAGAAAGAGAAGAGATGTGAGAAAGAGAAAGAGATGTGAGAAAGAGAAAGAGATGTGAGAAAAGAGAAAGAGAAGAGACTCTCTCTTAAAGGAAATGAAGCTTATACAAATTGGGTCAATATATAATGTGGATTTAGACAATAATAAATGATAGCAATCCAATAAGTTAAAATGGATTATTATTTGTTTGCTACTAGGTAGCTTAATGGTCACAACAATAGACAAGAGTGGGTGATGACTTAATCCCAATTTGTGAGTTCATCTCTAATAAATGCGAATGTGTCACACTTTTCATTTTTACTCCTAGAAGTCGTAGCCCAACATATCATACCATTTTGGAATCGGGCTGATTCTAAGAGCAAATCAAAAATATTCTAGGCCAAATGCAACCTGTAATCCTGAAATTTTGGATTCCCCATGTTCTAATTACTGCGATTTTAAAAATGATTTTTGTTTGGGTTTTTTTTTTTTTTTGGCTAAGAATTTTTTTGTACGATAATTTCTATAACTTAGAAATGATTTTTGGGGAAAATGTTGAAGTTTAATGAAATTTAATATGTACTCAATGCATGAAGTATCATTGTTGGGTTGGTTTTTAACCTAATTAACCATAATTCCGGTAAGAGAAAGAAAAAAAAAATGGATAGATTTTAAGAATCAGATATCAGATATTCATTTCTCACTGTGACAATGATCATCTTCAATAATATTGACACTAGGATCAATTATCATTAAGAATTGAACCTTATATTTTGGCTGAATTATATAGCATCTGAGCAGCAGCATTTTAGTTTTATTCCTACATCAAATTATGCCATACTAGTGGCAATATGCTTGCAGTAAGAATGACTACAATAACATTTCCATTAGTTTCTTTTTCAAGACTTTACAGATAAACATCAATCAATTCTTTTAAGTCTCATTTTCCAATGTCCAATCTACAAGATCATTTCATTTTATGATGCTCTAGTAATAACCCAAAGAATATCAATATTTACCCCGCCCCCTCCAGACATACTTGATAATGAGTTAACATTAGGCAAGAATGTAATTTACTCAGGATAGGAGGAGGAGGAGGATTAGTGTAATGTTGACTTTTTTTTCCTTTTCTTTTCATAGTGTCATTTTTACAAAACATTCATATTGCACAGGATTTCTTTTTTTTTTTTTTTTTTTTTTACTATTAGATACATGTAAACTGCATCCTTCAAAACCTCCATGCTTCCTGTAATTTGACAACACTACACCTGATATCCTGCGCACACATATTATGACTGTATGCTTATTGATCCTTATTACATTATTCTATGTACTATACACGAGCCTTTGATGAGTTATGGTGCACCTGAGCACTAAGCAATAATTTAACTAAAACTTCCAGGGGAAAATCAACAGCACTTGTTTTTTTAAGCAGCTTAACACACACACACACACACACACACACACACACACACAGTGGATGACACATTTTGAGCACCACAAAAGTTTAACAGAATGTTTTTCTTTAAATTTCAGTTTTAATCTTATCCAAACATTCTGAAACTAAAATAGTCATTTAATATTTCCATTATTTTTTGTCATTCTTCTGTGTTAATTAAATTAAAAATAGATCAAAGTTAACCAACAAAGGTGACTGATGAAATATAAAACAAACATATATACAACAATTCAACTAAATCCTGACTTTAAAGATCAAACAAAAGTATTGATCTGTTAACTTTCCTCCTTCTCCTCAAAAATCAATTGGAAATTACAACTGAAACCATTCTTCCTAAATTTCTTTTTATAAAACTTCCTTCTCACTTTTAAGTTACAAAATAAATGTTCTTCCAAATAGAAGTTGCTATTTAAGAGATCAGCTGGATTTTTGGCTGATACCAAAACTGTATAGCAAATTTTATTTTAAATTGCTTTACTTTCAATTCTCAACTGTAGTATTTCAATTCAGCAACAATAATCAGTTTTATAATTTTATTTTTCTATTATCCTCATCTTTGTTGCTGCGTATCAATGATCTTTTTTTTTATTTTTTAGCCATATCTCTAATTTTCCTCAACTGAAAATGTCTAATATGGTAATTTTTAACTTTTTGTTTGCTCTTATAATCCAATCTGGTTGGTTGGTTGTTTGGTATAATGGCATATCAAACCTTGTGGGTTAGTTAATGCTAAAACATTTTTCTCTTTTGTGTGTATATATATATATATATATATATATATATATATATATATATGATTTCTTTATAGAAATAATTTTCATTAAACTTCATGTGTATTAATAAATAAAGGTAGATGACCCTCAGCCACTGCCTTCTAGCACCCATATGATAATAAGAGTTGAATATCTGCCATAAGAGCACTTTACAGTTGGGACAATCATATAGGTTCTAGATCTTGGCCTAGCCAGCTGATTGATTGGATGGGGCCCTTTCCAAATGCTTGTCTAGCCCAATCCTATTCTCAGACTTTACGGGCTACCACCCACAACCAACAGGTTGCCCCATAGAAAGGGGTTCTTACCCCTCAGCAGAGGTTCAGTCATTATATTCTACAGTCCCAGTCAACAGGGCAGTCCAATATGGTATTATGGTCTATGTTTTATTGGTATGGTATTTTTTTTTCTAAGTTATTTGGTCGTCTTGAGACTGTTCCTGTCATGGCATTTACACTGGGTCGGTTGAGCTGGCTCCAACCAATGAATTCACCTGTGATGAATTCATGGAAGGAGTAACAAAAGAATATGAAATTCACAAGCAGTCCCCAAACTCCGGTCAAGGGAAGGAGATGCCATTGTTTACCACAGACTTTCTACAGATACAGCGACAAGTACACCAAAAAACCATTGGTTCCTGATGATGATGGAGACGCCCTTATTAAGACTGGTTTCAAAATGGCACTACAATTATGTCAAATGGACTAACAGCATAAGATCAGATTTGCAGACACACTTAAACTCAAATTATAATAGAAATAAAAGAAAAAGAAATTCATTAAACACTAACAGTTCATATGAGCATTTCATATAGAAAATACTATTATGAAATATATTAGAATATTTGATTCATAAAACTATTTGAACCCCCCCCCCTCCAAGAAGTCTCATCTAAATCAGATATAAAATAAATCACTTTTTATCCAAGGAACGTGTTTAATAGTCATTAAACATGTTAAGCAACAATATCAAATTATATTCTACACTTTAAAATACTTCAAATACAATGAGTATATTTCATTATTTTAGGAGGATTTTACAATTACAAACTCCAAATAAATATCTTTGGTTAAATCGAACTTAATGGACCTAAATTACACACCATCGTATATCACCCTGCCGAAAGAAAAAAAGAAATACCAAAAATCAGAGAATTAACCGAATTTAATGAAATTTTCAGTGTTGATATATTAATGAATAAAAGATATAATGCACCAGTTATTTTATTTAAAAACTTTTACATTTTTTCAGGTCAGTTAACTTTGAACCATATATCTTTAAAGCATAACACAGATTCTCAAAGATATGTGGTTCAAAGTTAACTGACCTGAAAAAATATAAAAGTTTTTAAATAAAATAACTGGTGCATTATATCTTTTATTCATTAATATATCAACACTGAAAATTTCATTAAATTCGGTTAATTCCCTGATTTTTGGTATTTTTTTCTTTCGGCGAGGTGACATACGAATGATGGAATTTAGATCCGTTAAGTTCAATTTAACCAAATCTTCTTTGCAGACTCGTTAGAATTTTCTTTCACCAAAATAATTATGATAAATAGTTTTTATAGAGAATGTCAGACTTCTTGATTATCAGCCGACTCCTGTTTTTTACAACTGAACTTTACATGTCAGTGTAACATATACCAATGCTGTTTATTTTAACAACAAACAAACATTAATGCATGTCTAGAATGAGCCTTGAGATTTCAGGTCTTATTTTTCTAACTCAAAATATCCAACAAGAAAAAATTCTTCAAAGAAATTGCTGTTTACTTCAAGGAGAATTTATTTGGTTTAATCTGTGATAAGAATCATCGTCTAAGATTTGTAATTACCGACTGTTTGCTTCTCATGAAACACACACACACACACAAAAGAAATGTGTATAAGTTTTAATGAACTTCAAAGATGTGTTAAATAGACTTGAAAGAAAATATTGTTAAAAATACAACCACATTTAATCTGATACATTTTCTTTTAATGTAGTCACATGATCAAAATTCTTGATGCATAATCTTACCAAATTCTTATTAAAGTAGTCTAAAAAAGAATTACTCTAAAAGAATTATTTCTAAAAACCAACGTCAACTGAATGTTGGGATCTAATTTTTTTTTTTTTTTTTTTTTTTTTTTTTTTAACCAAAATCCAAGAGTGACAAGAAAATTAAGATTTTTTATTTAGCTAAGATTCAACTATAGTATGGGAATCATGTATGTTATTGATTAGGTTCATGTCTATATTCTATGGTATAATTTTATTTCCCCCTCAATAAGGATAGAATGTCTTCTATGCTGACATTTTCAAATAGATCTTTCATATTGTTTGCATAAAAAACATGGTTTCTGATGTGAGCAAAAACCCTGCATTCTATGAATAAGTGTTTAATAACAGTCAAAGGTGGTTGACATGTTTCACATTGTGGTTGTTGTTTTATTACAATTAATAAACAACTAAATCAGATTAAGAGCGGATTAGTCAAAAACAAACAAAAAACTTTACGGTATAACTAACAAGAGGGGGGGGGGTCATTAAAGAGAAAAAAAGCATGGTTCAAAAAAAAAAAAAAAAAAAAAAAAAAGCACTAAAAAAAAAAAAAAAAAAGCACAGGTTAATGTCAGAGGTAATACTTTTCTTCGATCAAATGGAGAAATTTAAAAGAAAAGGGGTTATTTCCTATAAGTTTAACATAAACAAAGGGGAAACACTCTTGACTGATAAATTATTTATTTATTGATCTACTAGGAAAAAAGATGGGGTTAGGGTTAGTTTATTGGGAAAATAAATAAATAATTTATCAGTCAAGAGTAGTTCCCCTTTGTTTATGTTAGACTTATAGGAAATAACCAGAAAAGGTATATCATTAAAAAAAAAATAAATAAATAAAAATAAAAAATTTTAAATAAAAAGAAACCTAAATTTTGTTATCAGGAAAGAAAGTTGGAAACTCCTTTTTGTTTTGTTTTTTTGCACTGAAACCTCAAAAAGAAGAAAGAAAAAAATCTGGTCCTAGAAAAGCTCTAATGTTACTGGCTTGAGAGATTAAGAATCAACTTTACAGAAAGCTTGCCAAGCCAAAAAGCCAAAGATATGGAAACTTGAAGAGTTACAAGCAAGGATTCCACACATTCTTTTTATCTGAGTAAACAGAGGAAATTTATTCTATCATTTAGCTCCATATGAAGACAGAAGAACAATATAGATATTTAGAGAATGTTAAGGTAAAAAAGATTAAGTTTCACATCTTTCAGAGTTTTTAAACTGAGATAACATTAATATTCATTCACTTTTTCTTTCTTTCATTGTTCAACATTTTTCTTCTTATGAAGTCACATTGCTCTCTTCTCCTCCAACAACAATGACATTTTCTTCTCACAACCAACAGGTAATCATATTAAATTCTAACCTCATATCATATAATACTTTAGAAACATAGCGGTTAAATCTTGCAACAAAAAAGAAAACATTATTTTTCTATCCATAAATATTAAAGGGATCTTTTTACCTCCTGTTCATTGTTCCTCACTGACCTTGAACTACTTCTAAAAAGACTGATAGTAGATTAGAAATTTAGAATAGATGAGATTTCTACAGAATTTGCATTTTCTAACATCTCCCTCCCCCCTGATCATCTATCTATTATTATACTAAAGTTGAGTTAATCAACTTTTGCTTCCTAAAGGCTTTTTTTTACTGTTTAGTTTAATGACACGAAAAATTATACTATTTTATTCCTTACTTTTAGGATTGAATTATGTTTAAAAAAAATTGTTTTAATTGGTTCTAATTAGTCGGAATTTGCAATTAAGTCAAAAACCGACCTATCTTTTTCTTCCCCTCTATGTATCTCTTGACTACCTCCACGTTATATAATGTTAGTTTCTCTGGAGAGGAGAGGAGAGGAGAGAGAGCCGGGAGAATTTGAAATGTATTTCTATGTTAAATTTCACAACCAGCAGCTTAAATGAGGTCAACATTTCCTTTCTTAGAATGCTAACAAAATGATTTTAAGGTTTCGACTGGCCGGATTTATTTTTTTTTTAATTTTATTCACTTCACTAAGTCCCATTTCCCTGATCTCAATTATCTACCCAGAGCTAAACGGGTGACCGTCAGCTCCCCACTTTACTGTATGGATCAGAATACCCAATCTGTGCTACTCATAGGCTGAGTTGGCAGGGACCAGTATCGAACCCAGAACTTGGTGATTCCTTGGTGGGTGTTCTACCAACAGAGCTAAACCAGAATTTTATATAATCTTCCAAATTCAAGAAAACTCATTACAACAAAGAATACCAATGGATTTCAAAATCCTTTTTTACTGACATTAAAAGCTTTTGGTTGTGGTCCAGCGACTGCTGGATAGAACTGAAACCCTAGTGTATGGGTTTGTTTATTTTTGAGATCTACAAATGCTGGACATTTTAAAGTAGAATTCCAATGCTATTTCTATGTATATTTCAATTTCTAAATATCTTTGAATATAAATCAAATCTTCATAATTTTTGGACAAAAAGCAAGAACTGGTGATATTTAATGTGTATATATTTATTTTGTTGTTAATCATTTTCTTTTCATAGTTTCATCTGAACATAAATACATACACACCAACTGTCCTTTATATAGGTATATATTTTCAAGGTCAATCTGAGTAAGAAGGGACAATACATCAGGTAATTAACTCTTCTCATTTAGCATAGAACAAGCTGCAAAATATCCTGACAATAACAGTTATAAATGATATCAAGATCTGAAAAGAAACTTTGTTCCTATAAGAAAACAATGAGTTGCTTATTGGCACTGGCAAACCTAATAGTTGTAATTTTAGAAAGAAAGCTTAAAACATTTTGGCAAAGATCAACTGATAATAATTAGCCAATTGGAAAGTGGTCAACCAAATATTCAGCTCTTCAATTTTTGTTGTCCATTAGCAAATAAATGATATAAATACAATAGGGTGTACAATCTCTACAACAAGCACCTACCAAATAAATTAAAAGGAAAAAAAAAAAAAAATACCTTCACTTAATATAAGATAATTAGATATATCTTAATAACAGAAAGTAGTCTTTATATAATGCAATCTGAAGTGCAATAAATAAGACAGTCTACAACTTTCTCAGAAACACCTGTGTATTGATTTTTAACTCAATACATTTTGCCAGAATTCAATGGTACAGAAAGATGGAATTATATAAGGAAGAAGGAAACAAATGATATCAATAGGATTTCAACTACAAGTCTACCAAAAAGAAAAACTCAAAAATCCTGTTTAATACGGGGGGGGGGGGGGGGTGCTTATAAATTCAAATCTTGCTGATGCAGATATTCCCCACCTTTTTTTTTTTTCCTTAATCAAATTTTTCAGAAATAGACAAGGTGTAAACAATAGAGAAAAAAATTTGGTCTGAATCAATGTAGGCATCTCAGACAAGTAGAGACATGCCCAGATTCTTGTATAATAAATATTATCTTATGAGTAGTAAGGCGGCAGCAGCAGCAGTCAAGGTGATTTTCCTGTTTGGTACAAAATATTATGCAATACTGAAAAACACTTACAAAAACTTCTGATATAATCAATCTACAATATTTCGTACTATGAATATTGTCCATTTTAACTAAGATAATTTGAAGAGAGGACACACAAAAAAAAAAAAAAAAAAAAAAGATTGTCAATAACACTGAACATTATTATTATCAATTTTAATTAGTATTTTTCTTTGTCTTAATTTTGGTTGCTTTTTAATCACAACTTACTCTGGTAATTATCTATAATCGACAATGAACACCATGTATCAGAAAGAAAAAAACCCAGTTAGATTTAGTTACTTCCTCTTTTGCAAAGGAGGAAGTCTGGTTTTGTATACCAGCTGATTTAGCATCTAAGCTATGAGAGCAATGATATGACAGTTATTCAAATAACACCTAGAAACTTAAAACCAATACTCGGGAACCTTCTTGTCGTAATTGGGAGCCATCATGGAACTTTGAACCCAACCCTTTATTCAGCCCATGGGGGTATCCTGTTTTCATTCTGCTAACCATAGCTGTGGTAGAGGCGTTAAACTGTGTTAATTATTATTCTATGTTACTGCTGCCCTTGGCTAGGATTGAACCTGCAGTTCAGAGATAATTGTCTTAACCTAACTCTTTTATCCACTACGCTATGTGCCAATTGGAAAAAGGCCCGAGGGCACATCGGTCGATACGTTGTACAGATAACAATGAAGATGAGGACAATAGTCCGAATAATACAAATAATACTAACTAAACAGATTGATTTTATAGTAAGTAGTAAAGTCGACGGGTCGGCCTAAAGTCGGTATCAGCCGGTCAGCGAGGGAGCCTATCCTCTTTTCAATAGCGCTAGACCAAGGAGATTGTGTTAGCATCTGAGGTGGAGCGCTACACCTACCATCAGCTCTTTACTTTACTGCACAGATCCCTGTGCTACTCATACGCTGAGTTGGCAAGGACCGGTATCGAACTAGGAACCTTGTGGTTTCTAGCTGAACACTCTACCGACTGAGCTAACGTAAAGACTGAAAAAATATCCATTTAAAGTTTTTTTTAATCACATTTTAAGTGTGTGTGTGTGTAATTATATGCACCTGTACACACCTGATGAATGTTATAGAATGTCTTTTCTTTTTCTAACAACTAATGTTCATGAGTATTGCAAGTTGAAGATTGTTTCCATAACAAAAGAGAATGTAAATTGTTATGCAAATTTGTTTCTTTTTTTTTTTCCTAATACAATCACCACATAAAGAACAGTGGATGTGAATACAAAATACAAGAAAAGGGATTGGTTCAGTGATAATCACATACCCCATTTACATTCTATCTTTTTCTTGTTGATCATAAAATGTCTTCATATGGAGATCTCTAAACATTTTATAAAAGAAACTCCTGCATTTCAACAAAATGAGTACACGTTTTGGACCATATGACCTTTAAGCACCCCCTTTTGCTTTGCTGATTCATAAGTACATTTTTTCATTTACACAGTCAACATCGGGTTGTTTGTTAACAGACGATTTTTAGAGGGTTTTTTTTTTTTAATTATAAAACTAACCCCTAACAACCGGATGTTGACGGTGTAAATGAAAATAATGTACTTATGAATCAGCAAAGCAAGAGGGGTGCCTAAAAGTCATATGGTCCCACGTTTATATCTTGTCTAAAAAATTTAAAAAAAAAAAATTAAAAAAAAAAAAAATTTTTTTTAAATTAAAAAACACCACAAGTTATGATATAGTATCTTACTTGGGGGAGAGAAAAAAAAGGATATGATTTTATAGTATGCAAATTTCTAGTGATCTGCTGAGGGAAAACCCTAAACTCATTGTGAGATCTTTACAAAAATGACTCAGCTATTAAACATTCTGTACTAGGAAGTGATATCATGGAAAAATTCAGAATAAAAAGTTTTAATAGTTTCACTTTATATGTTTAGCTATGACGCAAAACTTGAATTTTTTTATTAAGTTAACTTTGGTACAAGGTCAGGTCCATAGAGCACCTAGCAATTGCCTTTCATTTATAAAAATACATACACACACTATACATATAGATATAGATAGAGAAAAGAACGAAAGAGTGGGGGGATGAGTCAAGAAGATGTCATTTGACTGAAATGGTTGGTTGAGATTTTCAATTCAGCATTTGCTTGGAAACAAAACTTAACAAAAAAGAACAAAAAAAATTAATCTGATAGAATAAAAAAAATGTAATTCTTTACTCTGTGTTTTGCAATTTTGAAATGAGATTCTATTATTTATCAAATTTTCTAACTTATGATATTTTGAGGAACAGGAAAAGGAAAAAGAAAAAAGAAGAAATAAAAAAGAAGAAATAAAAAAGAAAAAAAAAAAAAAAAAAAAAAAAGAGGCAACATTTTTATTTAAAAGCAGCTACTCAGAATCAAATTCATACTATTCATTCATGGAGGATGTTGTTGGCATCCTTCCGTCTATGAGAGACAATGGAGTAGTGTCTTGTTACAATTTTTTTTTTTTTTTTTGGGGGGGGCTACATAACCTGGGCGGTTTGGCATGGAGGATGAGCTGTTGCCCAGACAGCAAATCACCCCCCCCTCTCCACACTGCCGGTGTGGTCCAAAGGAAAGATAAGAAGCCAATACAGTTTGGCAGCTGTAGTGTTGCTGCGTAACACTAGAGTTCAGCATCACACCACCTTAGGGACTCCAGCTCCGGAATTGTTTTAGGGGTTTACTCCCCTAAGGTATTCAAAAAGTATTGAAGCTATATTTACCAAGACAGAAATAAACAATAAATGAAACCTTAATTTCCTTGAAAATAGCTCTCATTTGGCATTCCCACCCATTTATTACATTGGAGTCTTCCCCCCCCCCCCCCGCCATGACCCAATAAATCTATATCAAGTTATAAAAAAAACATTTAAAATTGATGACTGGATTTTTAACACAGGCCAGTTTAGCTCAGCCAGTAGAGCATCCACCTCAGAACCACAAGGTTCCAGGTTCAATACCAGTCCTCACTAATTCATCGCATAAGTAGCACAGCTTGGATCTGTGCAGTAAAGTAAGGAGCTAATGGTATATGTGGCATTCTACCTCAGATGCCAAACAATCTCCCTGGTCTAGCGCTCACTGCCTGGCCAAAAACTGATAATAGGCCATCCCGCCTACTTTACAAACTTATTGTTAAAATGCATTAACTTAGAGAATAGAATCTCCAACCCAGTTTACAAGTTAATAGTATGTGATTTACACTCATTTCTCAAGGGAGATAACTGTTAAATACTAATTATAGAGTACTTTCCCTTCTTACCTTTATATTTATGTGATTATATTACAAATTCTACTGAGCCGCCAAAAGACGGTCTAACGAGTTATAATAAAAAGCAGAAAATAAAGTAATTGGCTTTACTCGTGTGTTCAATATACAAAAATTTGTTTGACAACCGAGGCCTTTTTTTTTACTTAATTTTTTTGTTCAAAATCTCTGAATTGTTCGGCTTCAGAATCATTTGAGAACTGAGGTTCCACTGTATCTTCAAACTATTTTGGTTGTTGCTGCAAATTATTTCTGGCATTTTTTTTATTGGCAAATGGAAAATGATTTTAAAAGATTTAAAAAGTGATTGTTAAATTTACAAGATTTTTTAAACAGATTTTCTTTTCCAGATAAATTTGGTGTAAATACACACAGCATTTTCGCAACAAAAAAAAATAAATGGGAAATGAAGATATTAATATCTATTGAACACTGTGGCCTCCTGTAGTGTAATGTTCTAACAATATTCTTAGGGGTATTGCACCCCTAAGAATAATAAACATCAATTGTTTTTACATAATCACCAAAGCTCTGTAGGTGACTCGAGTAAAATACCTACATAAAATATTTACATAAAATCAGTCAATTGTTAACAATTTTACAGAAACAAACACTGTTTTTATAGAATGTATATTTGCAAATTAACTCTTTTATAATAAAAAAAAAAATAAATAAATAAAATAAAAAAATAAAAATGCTCAGACTATGAAGTCGGCAGCATGGCCTATTGTCGGTATCAGGCAAACAGTGAAAGAGTCTCCCCTTCTTGTTTGCACAAGACCAAAGAGATTGTTTTTGTTGAAGTGAAGTGCCACACCTACTGTCAACTCCCAGATACTTTACCGCAGAGAGCAGATTACCCAAGCTGCGCAACTCATGTGCTAAGTCGGCAGGGACCGTTATCAAACTTGGAACCTTGCAATTCCTAGGCGAATGCTGTACAGACTGAGCTAAACGCGACTAAATCTCCAGTTTATATACACAGAACAGCAAAATCAATAGAAAAGACCTGATTGGCAATATTTCAGAGAATTTTTCAGATTATTAACAATGATTGAAATGATTGATGAAAAGGGAAACACCTGAATTAGTACTCATTCAGATTGACTTTATAGTCAATACGACTGAATGATTAAACCAAAGTAACTTATCAAGAGCCAAGTCCAGACAATGAGGGTTGGGGTTTTTTTTTTTTTTTTTTTTTTTGGTTTTTTTTTGGGGGGGTCTAAAAAGTATAAATTTCTGGCACATGGAAATCTACATAGTTAATTTCTCTGCGGGGGTCCAGTGTGCTTCGGCCTCTGGACCGGTTAAGTAATGTTAACAGCATTAATCCTAAGGGGCTATCCCCCCAGGCAATACTTAAAGGGACAGAGCTGGGTTTATTGCCCAGTGCCCGAGACACCCCTCTTGAGTGAGAATGCCAACAGAAACAACGCATTTTTTTATTGCCCAGTGCCCGAGACACCCCTCTTGAGTGGGAATGCCAACAGAAACAACGCATTTTTTGCACTTACCACATCCCATGAGCTTCAGCTCGTGGGTGGGCCTACATCAAAAGACTTTATGTCACACGTGGGATACACAGTAAATACCTACATGGTCAATTTCTCAAGCAACTGATAATCTTTGATGCAACATTAGCAAATATGAAGATGAATTAGCAATAACAAAAATAAAAACCAAATTGAAATAGGTAAATTTATCATGAAATATCTTCTCAGATTACTTCAGTAGATATACAAGTTTTATCACAAACAAATGCCTGTCATATAATGCTGGTTAGCAAGGTAGTATCAGAAACTTGCTGGTTAAATCTAAATTCCACCATCGTATGTCAAGATATAATACGTCATAGTTATTTTATTTAAAAACTTACATTTTTTTCTGGTCAGTAACTTTGAACAGTGTATCTTTAAGGCGTAACACATTCTCAAAGATATGTGGTTCAAAGTTAACTGACCTGGTAAAATGTAAAAAATTTAAAATAAAATAACTGGTGCATTATATCTTTTATTCATTAATATATCCACACTGAAAATTTCATTAAATTCGGTTAATTCCCTGATTTTTGGTGGTTTTTTTTCTTTCAGTGAGGTGACATACAAATGGTGGAATTTAGGTCCGTTAAGTTCGATTTAACCAACTTGCTAATGTAGGAGGTTTATTCTTCAATGAATATTGTGGTTTTATGTTAAATTAGTAAATATTTGTTTTATCATAAATTAAACATTTTCTTTCTTCTAATGAAAAGCATTAGTTTTGTTAATGTATAAGGATTGTCTAGAAAGCATACAACCATTTTGAATAACCTAAAAACTGATTGCATAGTCTTGATGTAACATGGCAACCAATTAGAGGAGACCTTACTGTGCATGCATGAACAGACATTATCCTGTGAGGTTATTCACTAAGATACTATTGACTGATTTTGTCCCATCTTTGTGTAATGGTCTGCAAGCTAGTCTCACAGATCAATTCACTACTGAATAGAGAGTTCAAGCCTTGCTGGATGTCTTATACTTACAACCTTACATTACATCCTACCTTATGCATTGTGTAACTGTCACATTCACAGTCCAACCCCTCCTCACTATGGCAGGGTTGTGACAGCATGGTAGGTCAGAGCTATGTCACCTGAAATTCAAGTTCCTGGTAAGACTGGTCAGATTGGTCAGTCACCCAGTGGTATTAGAGCCACAACTCGGCTAAAGGGACTCTGGTGAAAATCCAAAGGGTGTCTCCATTTTTAGGAATCAAGGGCTTTTGGCGTACTTGTCACTGCGTCTGTGGAAAATCTACAGCAAACAAGGGCATCTCCTCCTCCTCCTGACCAAGATATGCATGAGGGGTTTGGGAACCAATTGTGAATTTCCTATTCCCTTGTTACTCTTCCTGAATTCACTATCTCTTTCATTCAGAATATGGTGAATTCGTTGGATGGAACCAGTTCAACCGACCCAAGGTGAATGCAATCACAACAACAATCACAGTAAATATATATCTTTTTTTCTTTTTTCTTTAAACATTTGTCAACTGGTAGATGTCAAGATAAGCATAGAATAAAATAAAAATAAAAAATCACCTGTGTGTGTGTGTAATATAAATAAATAAATGTCATTTTTTGTATATATTTAATTGCATGGAAACTAATCTGCTACCAGAATATATATATATATATATATATATATATATATATATATATATATATATATAAAGGGAATGACTCACTGTTAAAAATATTTGGTCGGTATAAGTATTACTTAGATAAGTCAGTGTTGTAACAAATATAAAGTGCTCAATATGTAAGTTAAGACATATCAACATCACATTTGTCATTCAACTTTTCAAAATGACACAACAGTGTTCATTAACTGCGATACCGTTTTCAACGGTCATAATTACATGAACTCCCACAATTAACAGTAATTAATCAATATCTTGATTAATTCAGTGGATATAACCCTGAAGATCCTTATAGCGAAACTCAGTTATTTCTGTACACGTAATAATTATATATATCGGTGTGGCGCTCCACCTCAGACGCTAAAATAATCTCCTTGGTCTAGTGCAAGTGAAAAGGGGATAGACTCACTCGCAGATTGGTTGATACTGACTGACTTTAGGCCGCCGCCGATATATATACATATACATACATATATACATACATACATATATACATACATACATACTACAAGATTTATAGTTCCCAATGTGCAATCCAGTTTAAAAAGTAAATTTCTATCAAAAGATTGTATTAAATATAGATATTAGATATGCTAATCATAGCAATAAATTGTCTATATGAACAATAAGAAGGAAGAAAAAAAATTCACTGTGGTACAAGTTGAAAAAAAAAATCCAAATGACAACCAAGTCATTTTACTAATAACTTTAACCCAACTATTGTTGTTGTAAGCAAAAAGGTCAACATGCCTAAAACACTGAAGAGAAGTGAGAAGAGAAATTAAGAAAATTATAAAAATAATGATAGCATTCTTGTAAGTTACAATTATTTAATATTGTAGTTGTATCTTGTAGGTCTTATTTGGAAATAGGGTTGAGTGTTTAACATAAAAGCATACCTTCTTAATAAGATCATTAAGTAAAGAGCAACTCAACTGCTAAAAGATATTTTCAAACATTGATGACCAAGATACAAAACTCAATAACTATAATTTGATTACAGTTAAGAAGCAATCATCTGAATTAACTTTTATTCTTGATATTTCATTATCATCATCATGTTGGGGTTTATTTTCTTGCTTCACAAACATATGTGAACTCTTAGAGGAATGTCTATAAAACAGATGAATCAAATGGGATAAACAAAATTGCATCACAATGAGAATACTAAAATCTATAAAAACAAAATTGAACAGCTTTTAGAAATGATTAAACTACAATAACATTTTTCAGTACCATTATATTATGTGGCCTACCTTTTAAATGTGGCCTACAGAATCATGTCTCTCTTATAGTATGTGACCTAACATAAAAAGCATATTATAAGGTTATAATAATAACTGCTAGCCCTAACCCTATTTTAGAATTAAATAGATCTGATTCATGTAAATTATGGACAAATTCTTTTTTAATTATTCTTAATTACTATATACAGCTTATGACTGAATTGCATTTTTTTAAATTGAATATATGTGAAAAATAATTAGTTTCAATAAATTGCCTACTACTTATATCTATAAATATACTCTTACTGAGGTAGGACACATTCAAACCAGGTAGTCTAGTTACTATAACAGAATCAAAAAGGTAGGCCACATGCTATAACGACACCAATTTTTCTGCAATCATAGTAAAATGTGGTAAGGTTTAAAGTCTCAGAAATATTATTTAGTACAAAAGAATTTGGAAAAAAAAAAAAACATTTTAAACTGAATGACCAGAAAGATTGGGGGGGGGGGTGGCATAAATTTTTACATTTCATTCATGACAGAAGCAGTGGTGACTAGATTTTAAATTGGGGGGGGGGGGGGGTCCCCTTCAATCTAACTTTGATAATTGCAATAAGAGACAAAAAAAGGTCAAACAACATTTTCAGTCAATTCCCAACAGAAGTAAAATGGTAAATGGATCATCATTTCTAAAAAAAAAAAAAAAAAAAAAAAAAAAAAAAAAAAAAAAAAAAAGGGGGAATCTATTTTGGCTTTAGGTTCAAATATACTTTTAAAATAATAAGTTTAACTTTTAATTTAGAAAAAGTTTTAATGATAAATATTCTGGAAGAATATGACTAGTAAAAATTAAATCGACAAATAAATGGTTATTTTCAACAACTTAACGATTTAAAAAATTGGTGCTATATATCCCACAAAGTCTTGTCTATTTATATACTTAATTCAGTAAATCTCATGGCCATCATCACCACTATCACATACAGCCGTGGTATCCAGTCTGTGAGTAATTTTCATCCTGTTTATTTTAAAGACCAAAAAATAACATGGGATTGTCCAGCAATTAAACAGATAACTAATTTCCTCAACAGCTTAATTGGCAATAATTAAAGACCAAACAACACAGTTTTTTTTTGTAACTTGTCATAATGAAAACATCTGAAATTATTTTTCAAAAATGCTTGTGTGTGTGTGTGTGTGTGTGTGTGTGTGTGTAGCATGTTCAGAAATAACCTACTCGAGTTTCACCATAAGGATCTTCAGGGTTAAATCCACTTAATTAATCAATACCTTGATTAATTACAGTTAATTGCGGGGGGTTCATATTGTAATTATGACCGTTCTGCTCTACTTACGTATTGAGCACTTTATATTTGTTATAACGCTGACTTATCCGAGTAACACTTATACCAACCAAATATTGAAACCAACCCAATATTTTTACCAGTAAATCATTCCCTTTACACACACATATATATATATATATATATATATTATTATTCGACATAATTCAAATATTCATTCTTGAAAAATTAAAACATTCTTAAAATCTTTTTACAGATAAATCATCAATATGACAAAAAAAAAAAAAAAGGTAGCATGTATAAACAAAATGGTTAATGGTATAAATTTCATTGTAAAAATAAACCTATTGTTATAAAACACCTTTAACAGAAAATTTATACTGGCAGGGGGAAAAAAAATCAATGTTTTAGCAGAACATCTAAAAGAATGTCAATAGGGAATTTAAAATCAATTATCCAATAATTTTAGAATCACATTCAGTTTTTTTCTTACAAACTGCAACATACACTGTTTACTAACATAACTTGCAATAAAAGATTGCTTACTAAGCAAGACCAAATCCTTTAGGTATTTTATTGCTTTAGCTCATTATGTAGAGCATCCAGCTTGGAACCACAAGGTTTCAGGTTCAATACCAGCCCTTGCCAACTCAGTGTATGAGTAGCACTGATTGGATCTGTGCAGTAAAGTGGGGAGCTGATGGTAGGTGTGGCACTCCACCTAAGATGCAAAAACAATCTCAATGACCTAGCAATAGTGAAAGAGATAGCCTCCCTCACTGTCCAGCTGATACCAAAAATAGGTCACTCCATCTACCTTACTTGTGCGTAATATTCATGAAGAAAAAAGAATATATATATATATATATATATATATATATATATATATATATATATATATATATATATATATATATATTGCAAATTTAGAGTAGTATAGTTTAACCACATACCATATTTGCAGACTTAAATTTGAATTCAATGAAAATAAGAATAAAATTAAAGGAATTGATGAAAGATTAAGAAAGTTTCACATTAATTATTCTCATGAGTTTATATCAACACTTTAGAGTATTTCATGTGAAGACAGAATGAATAGGAATATTTAACAATCGATGATTTAAAAACCCACACTTTCATTTTTCTTTCAAATCTTCTCATTTATGTAATTATTTGGCTCATAAGAATAAAAAAAACTTCTGTTGAATTTAGGATGCACTGTTTTCTGCTTCCTAAAATGATTTAACAAATAAATCTAATGAGTGATCAAATAATTAGAATTTATTTTTGTTTGGTCATTCAACTTTCAAACTATATCACTTCTTTCTGGTACTTATGCACTGGACTGACTATTATCAATTTATTTTTGAATTACACAAGACTTTAATTAAAAAAAAAAAAAATAAATAAATTGAAAAATTAAGTCAGTCTCTCTCCTACTCAAATTAAGTAATCAAAGTGCACATTTTATATATATATATGAGACATTTATATTTCAATCTAAATAGCCAATTAATCTTCACATGATGTCTAGATTACATTGTAAAAAAATTTAAATTAAATTAAATTATTTAAAATAAAAATTTTATTAAATTTAGCCACTTTTGAGCACTTCTGCTTACATAGGAAGTCAGTTTTTTGTCTAGCATCCACAAGAATTCTAAGTTAGACAAATGAGGTTAAAGATCTGACATTCCAGTTCCAAAATTCTCAATTAAATAAAACAGAGACATGTAGAAAAAACATAATCAACTTTTATAGCAATTTAGGATTGAAACTAAAAAGTTCCAACTCAGATTGTTTCCAAGGTGAAATATTTTTACGAAACTGTCACTCATCAATGGCAAAAAGCAATTTGTTTTATGTTATTGATGTTGCTAAATAATCAATAAGTTATCACAGTTTAATTTTTTATTGTATCCCATGATCCTTTAGTAATAAACTGTTTCTCTAGTCATTAGACTTGACAAGCCAATACAAAAGAATTATAAACAATCATTTTTGGTGACAAAAGTTCATATCTAAACACAATACTCATCTCCAAGAATCCAGAAATATTCAACCAAATGAATCATTGATAATTTTATAAACTTTCTGAGAATTTTTCAAGCCATCTAGCCATAATGCAAACTCTAATACAGAAGAATATTGAATCTCTTCAAAAAACACCAACCCATTATTTTCATTAAAAATGAGTTTTCAATTTTATCTTTAATAGGATTTACTAACAAATTGGGGTCAAACCAGTTTCCAATATTAAAACCACAAGTGATGCAGCACACAAGGGAATATTGCTTTAAGCAGACTAAATAAAATTCCAAGTTAGAACAACCCATTTACTTTTGAAGCCATTACTTCTTTTTAGTAAAGTTAATTTATTAACAATGAGTTTAAGGAATCTTTATCAGAAAATTAAACACACAAGTCCAACTGACATCAAAAGAAATATCTACAACAAAGTATTTTTTAATTGGAAATTATTGATCAACAGAATTGTTTTGTTTTGTTTTCTTCTAATGAAATGGTAATGTTCAGAATAATGCACAAACTAATTCAATGCAATTGTTAAAAGAAAGAAATAATGTAAGTGGTTTTATGTTTTCTTCAAGAAAAGGCAATAACCAAAATCTTCTCAGTGGCATCAAATTCGTAATATGTATAGATTATCTATACATATATAAAGGGCAGTTGTGAGTATGTATGTCCGGAGGAAACTACGAAAATAAAACAATGATTATAATATATATATATATATATATATATATATATATATATATATATATATATATATATATATACACACACATATTCACTATCACCAAAGCTTGCTTTTTGTACAAATATAATGAAGATTTTATTTCCCATGGAAATTTATATTTGGGAAGATATTTAAAAGTTAAGATTTAAATAGTAAGAGAAGGGAAAGTTATTTGTTGCATTCGGGATTAAAACATAGAATCAATTATGTAAGACCAAAACAATCAATGAATTTGCTAGACTAACTTTTTATTATCCCACCCTCTACCCAGGCAATGCCGGGTAGTCACTTCTAGTTGATCATAAGTGTTCCCTAGATTCAATAAAAGTCTTTTATTCTTACAAGACAAATAATTAAATGAAGGAGCAGATTTTTTTTTTTTTAATTAAGTGTGGGCTTTTAAATCATCAATTTGTTAAATATTCCTATTCATTTCTGTCTTCACATGAAATACTCTAAAGTGTTGATATAAACTCATGAAAATAATTAATGTGAAACTTTCTTAATAATCTTTCATCAATTCCTTTAATTTTATTCTGTTTAAATTCAAATTTTATTTTGCAATTCAAAGTTTTATTTTCTTGTTCATAAGTTCAGAACATCTGCACAAAATGATTCTCATCAAAACCCAAATTGTCTACTAAATTTTATTACTAGATTTGGAGATGATAAAGGTTTTGCTACAATATCAGATGTAAAAGAAGTTTCTTTGATTCAAGAATTTGTTTTAAATTCCAATTGAACTATGCCATTTTCTTTGGCTTTAAGCAGTATCTATATTTTTTTTTTTTTTTAAAGATATCTGAAGAAAAATCCTGAATTATGTGTAAGGGGTTAAAACCTGTTAGATGGCTTTAATTTTTAATCAGATTTTAACAATGTCGACATGACACAAAGCTAAGAAAGATACTATATAAATATATATATATAGAATACTAAGTCCAATTACCGTCGAATTGGCAAGACAAGACGCAAACAGTCGTAACTCAATACGATTCTGAGATGCCGTAAAGACCACTGCAAAGTGGCAGGATTTATGGAGCCTCAGAGGACGCTACAAACCAAGGACTCAGGGAATGGACTCACCCAAATGCATTGGTGGACTGTTCTGAATTCCCATAAATACCAGTTGTCTTGACACTGGTGAAGTTATGCTTGGCCAGTCACATTGCTCAAACCAATTGTTGGCTGACTGACTGACTTACTTACTTCAATAATATATATATTATATATATATATATATATATATATAATTATATATATATATATATATAAAAAATTGAAAATTTATTGGATTTTTCTTTCTTCCTTTATAAGAATAAATAATAGCAAGAGCACATAGTGATGACAATTGTAGCTTCAATTCATCAAATTAATCCTAATATCTAATAAAAATAAAAGAATTATACAAATAGAATGAATATTAAATTCATCCTGAGATACAAAAAAAGGTCAATATTATAATTCTGAATCAGCAAGTCTCACATATTTGATCAACTAGGAATTACTGTATTTTATGGCATATAAGATGCAGACCCCCACAAAAATCTGACCCTGAAATATCATCCTTGTATTGAAAATCAGGCTTGAAGCTTGGAACCTATGAATCAGTTTCAGTGGAGTCCAGAGCAGATTTTACTAAGTTTTCATCAATTTTTATCTTATGCGAAATTTAGATGTGTCTTCTAATGCCACTAAGATAAATACTGCTTAAAAATAAATATAAAGAAAAACATGGAATAATATAGTTGTGTTTTATTTTTACGAGAATGAAGATTGGGATAGTTCAAACTAAAAACATAAAACTGTAGAATCACATTAAAGTGATGCTTTTCAAGCAAAAACACCAGATTACTGTTTGAAATGAAAACCTAATTTCTGACTGGTCCAGTGTTGCCACAGTCATTGCATTGAGCAAAAAAAAAAAAAAAAAAAAAAAAAAAAAAAATGTAAGGAGGACAAGAATCCAGAGATAAATGAATACTGGAATTCATCCCAAACTCTCCATCTAATCAGCTCTACTACCTCAAAATTACTTCCTCTCTTCCATTTATTTTATGGATCATATAAACAAAACAACTAATTGTATACTTGAGGAAGTTCTCCCCCCCCTCCAAGTGCCCTTAAATCGATTTCACTTATTTATATCAATTACAAGCAAAGAGAAATACAGAATGTTAATTAGATTGAGAAAAAAAACACTGTAACTAAATATAAAACTTTCAGAGAAAGTATTTTCATTTTTTCTATCCTAGCATTTATTTATTTTATACATTTAATGATTCAATAAGATTCAAAGTATTAAAAATAATGCAACTTGTTCTAAAAATGAGATTACTCTGGAAAGAACAATTTGCCAATTTATATATCTCACTCCATTCCCCACACACAAATTTGCACTTGATATGTATCTCATTAAAAAAGCTGTCACTTTTTCACATTATTAAAATAAAAAAAAAAAAAAAAAAAAAAAAAACTAATCTTATCGTTCCCTTTATTTTAAAATAACTTTTTTCACAAAATTCTGATTGTGTTGTGGTTTAAATCAGGAAAAAAAAAAAAAAAAAAAATTTTAATTTAAAAAAATACAAAATATTCAATTAGCTTCACTATGAATATGATTCCTGTTAAAGTCTTCCGCAAAATACAAAAGACTATATAATAAAAAAAAAATTTTTTTTTTAAATTAAAAAAAAAAAAAAAAAAAAAAAAAAAAAAACTGAACATTTGTGCAGTCGTCTATTAATGCTACAAAATTTAGATGGTATAAATATCAACACAATACTTCAATGATACTCATTAATACAAACTAAAAATCTTTAAAACACTTCCTTCTTCCAACGTCAACACATTACAATCACTCTCTGGAGAGTAGTTATTTACTGACATCACACCGTGTCAGTTGTACACAAGAATCGATTAACAGGAGGGGGGGGCTCAGGAACCTTTGTCGTAATCGGGAGCCATCACAGAACTTTGAACCCATCCCTTTATTCAATCCATAGGAGTATGCTGTTCTCATTCTGCTAACTGTGACTGTGTACAAGCGTAAAGATGAGAAGAGAAGGTTCCCAAATTCAAAAAGGTTCCAGAGTCCAACAAGAAATATCTTAAGAAGGCCAGAGGCACATCGGCCGAAACATTGTACAGATAACAATGAAGATGAAGGACAATAGTCTGAATAATACAAATAATATTTCCAAATACTTTGAATATCAATTAGTTTATAAAATTCAGTTTAAGAAAACAAATAACAAATTATAAAGATCTAGCTTAAGATAATAACTTTAAATATTTTGTATTATTCAAATAAGAAACCTTTTCACAAAACAATGAATAAAGATACTAGCACAAAAAATCCTTATATCTTTCTTTCTTTTCTAAGAAAAGGAAGGAAGGAAAGAAGTAAAGGGGGTGGGGAGTGAGAAAAAGTATCAAATAAAAAACCTATACAATTACTTGAAATGCACATAATAAAAGAGCGGTGTGTTATAACACAGAATGCAAGCAGCAAGATCTTAAAAATAAAAAAATAAATTAAAATATTTAAAAAAAAGTATTTCATGTGAGGCAAGCAATAAAAAAGAAAAGGAAGCAGAAAATTTCTTTTTGAAAGACTCAAATTCCCAATCAATAGCAATTTTAGCAAAAAATATATTTAAAAAAAAATATAAAAAAAAAAAAAAAAAAAAAAAAAAAAAAAAAAAAAGAGAAGAAGATATCTAAAGTAAATGGATTCTTGAATATGTCATTTCAATTTTGCCACAAGAGAAGAAGGAGGACATGAATAAACATGTCAGTTCCTTGTTTGACATTAAATAAACTGGAAGCCATAAGATAAATTGTTCAATTCTAGAAAATCAAAGATTTTATTCCCAATGCAACATGAAATGCTTAAAGTATTGATAAGGTAATCATGTGTACTGATCAATATTAGAATCTTATTTTGTTGAGAAAGATGATTAGGAAATAGTTTTCCTCTCAATTAACAAGGATTTTCATATGAGATGAGAAGATGATGAGAATAAAGATTATAAAATAGATTCTTTAAGTGGACACTCAAAATATCATTGGTTAGTCTTCAAAGTCTATGAGCATTAAAAGACTCATTCAAATCTTTGGAAAATCAGAAAGAATCCAATTCCATTTCTTTTTTGGAAATTTCAAATTCTATAACTATCAGTACATAAATGTGAATGCGGTTCCAACAGAAGAATTTTCGGTTCGATTCCACAGACTCAATAGATTTGGACTTCTTTAGGAGAAAGTAAAAAAAAAGTTTTTTTAATCTATTTTTTAAAGAAGAATAGAAAAGTCATTCTCCGGATCCTATAAGATTTCCAATACATAAATCCTTGGAATTCTACTTATATTTCTAAGTTGAAGGAAGAAAACACAAGTTGAATTGTTTCAACTAACCTCCTTATTAAAAGGAAAGAAAAAAAAGTTAAATTTCAAAATCTTTTCAGATTCTTTAATTGAATTATTGTTTTATGATTTAAAGAACTGATTAATAAAACTTACAAACGGAAATTGACATTTTCCTATTCATAGAATTCATACTAACACTAAAAGATTAAAGTACATAACTGAAGGTACCATGTTTTAAGTTATGTCCTCATAATTGAGGTACGGTATTATGTAACCCCGTACTACCTGCTTCATAGTCAGATCATCGGCAACTAAACCGGTACCCCCCACCAAGCTTGCCTGATGAGGAGGGTGGCTAGATATCCAGCAGGAAGAAAATCAAAACCTGTGAAAGGGCGAAGGAAGCTTCTCGGTCAACAGCCATCTAGCACATTAACACAAGAACATAGAAATACCTGGGTTGATATCCGGGCGTGTAATAGTCTAAATAATCCCCAATACCTTGTGGGTATCCTCTGGATAGGAAAAGGCTAAGGGAGAAAACCCTGACAGAAATCACGGCTTGGACTCCATTAGGCAGTTCAGTGTGTAAATTGAGTAGTAAAATATTCATGTTGTATTATTTGGATTATTTGGACTATTGTCCTCATCTTTGTTATCTGTACAACATTTTAGCTGATGTACCCTACAGTTTTCTTTAGGTATTTTTTGTTGGTCTCAGGAACCTTCATGCTGTAATCGGGAGCCATCACTGAACTTTGAACCCATCCCTTTATTCAATCCACGGGGGTATACTGTTCTCATTCCGCTGTGACTGGGTACAAGTGTTAAACTGAGAAGAGAAGGTTCCCAAGTCCAACAAGAAATACCTGAAGAAGGCAGGAAGGCATATCAGCCAAAACATTGTGTATCTAACAATAAAGATGAGGACAATAGTCCAAATGATACATTATCAAGCCTCATCTCAAAAATTCAAAGAAATGTTCATATTCTTTAAAACATTTTACCGTCTGGACTGATATCCTCATCATTATTTTATAAATAAAAAATTAAAAATTAAAAAAAAAAAAAATACTTATTCTGTTCAGTACATATATTGATTTTGTTTTTCTCTATTGACTAATAGATTACTTCTGTCTACACAAATCTTTATGGATTATATTTAGAACTGAGTATAAAAAGGAAAAAAAATGTATACTAGTGGAAAACTGAAAATACGTTATCAGAAAAATTGAAATAAAAATTATGATTAAAATACAATTAACCTAGTGGAACAAAGCATTGATCATTTTATATTTGTTTTGTTTTTCATAAAATCTTGGAAAAAAAAAAAAAAAATTTTGACCAGTACAAAAAATTATAAAATTACCATTCGTGTTAGCAATGTGTTAACAAAAAAAGGGGGAGGGGGTCAGAAAATTTGAACTAATTGATCAATCTGTTTATATATATATATATATATATATATAGGGACACATGGATATGATTTTACTGCATCCTTTTAGATATTTGTGTGTCAGGGACACAAGACGTGTACCTATCAGCGTGTGTGTGTGTATATATATATTAGTTGTTGGCACCTTTCCATCTACTAAGGACAATAGCGGAGTGTCTAAAAAATAAATAAATGAATAAAAATCATCTGCATCTGCGCAAGTGGCTGCGCAGGCCTATCCCTGAGTGACAGTCTTTGGTGCACTGACTGCACACAAACTGATGCTTTCTGGGGATAGTGTTTGTTTGTTATATATATATATATATATATATATATATATATATATATATACATATCATGGAATATAGAATCTCTTTTTTATCAATTTTTACTTTCTTTAAAAGAAGCCATTTGGTATATTAAGTTCAAACTTTTGGGAAGTATCTTGTCTAATTAAAAATCAAACATACATATGCATATAACACACACACACACACACACACACACCAAAAACCTTGACATAGGAGCTTTAGCTCCTGTGTCTGTAAGATATATAATATTAGCATGATCCCAGGGAGCATTCCCCTCAGACAACACCAGCCCCATTGATTTAAAGGGGCAAGGCTAGGTTTATTGCCCAGTGCCTGAGACACCTTAAAAAGAAGAATGCCAACGGGATACACACTATATTTAACACTGGCCACTGCATGAGCTTCAGTATGTGTGTGGCTCCCCCACATTAATCAGACTTTGTGTTCAACTAACATGGTGGGATGTCAGTAAATAACTACACACAAACAGAGAGAGAGAGAAAAAAAAGCAAAGATGCATGATCACAGGAATTTTGATTTAATTTAAAATGAAATCTCCATGTTCCTTATCTTTCTCTTTTCTGATGACTTTTACTGAGTGGCTGACTGTTGTCTGGCATTTACAGAAGATGAGAATTCATACTCCCATGCAAGAATTCTTGTATACATCTTCAAAGTATAAATACAGTAAAGTGATTGAGTCATGAAAGCTGTGAGTTCCAACAGGAAATTAAGAGAGACTAACGCCTACAAGCAAAATACAATAGGCAAACAGTATCACTTCAACTTTGGCAATGTATTGAATCAGTACACAACAGGAGGAGGAAGGAGGAGGGGGAGAAAATGAAAACAAAACTATCTACTAATTATTGGCAAATCATAAGTAGATATTGAAGCAATGAATAAACAGTCTAGAAATCCTTCTTTTAATTGATAGTCTTAATAAGTTTTTTTTTTTAGAATGCAGTCACCTCAGATTTAGTACCACACCCCAAAAATAATTTTTTTTAAAATAACGAAAAACTTATTAGTCCAGGTTAAAAGCACAGTAACTTTAAGCCAAACTTTTTTTTAGATCTTATTTTTCCCAATGCAGGTATCATTGGGGAACAAGAAAAGTTTTGATAAATGAGAAACCTGGGCTGTCTATTAAAACTTTTCTCATTTCCCCAATGATGCCTGCATTGGGAAAAATAAGGTCTAAAATAGTTTGACTTCAGGTTGCCCTTACAGCACTTTTAACCTGGATATATATATATATATATATATATATATATATATATATCTCATGGGGAAAAAAATTTAAAAAGAAAAAAAAATTTTTTTAAATTGTTATATCATCAATAGTCTTTTCATGAAGAATTCAATTTTTATACAAAATGAAATCATGAGCATGATTTATAAGATCCATTTAAAGGCAATATCTATTCAAATGACTTATTCATGTGTGGTTAGGGTTGCATGACTATTTTACAATAAAAACTGGTTCTGTGTAAACTAGAAAATCTTCATAACTGCCTATTCTGCCCCATTTTTATTTTTTTTCTACAGAACATCATTCTATCTAAAGTTATAAAATATATATAAGCTGAAAATGGAAGCAAATCCAACGGTATGTTGAAAGAAAAAAAATAAATGGAAAGAAAATGCTGAATGGATAAAATTGATTTTATTTTACTGACACGTGTTTCGGCCAGGAGTTTATCCATGTACATATGCACTATCTATTATTTTAAATACAAAGTAAAATAACAATAATAGAAAACTACAAAAAAATTTTAGTATACATGGAATAGCTTTATTTACTCTGACAAAGGCCGCTATTCCTTGTCTACTAAAAAAAAATTGTTTGTTTTCTATTATTGTTATTTTAATTTGTATTTAAAATAATAATAGATAGAGTGCATATGTACATGGATAAACTCCTGGCTGAAACACATGTCAGTAAAATTTAAAAAATAAAAATAAAATCAATTTTATCCATTCAGCATTTTCTTTCCTTTATTTTTTCTTTCAACATATATTTAATTAGTAGATCCCTATTTCAAACTTCACAATTTGGACCTTAAATACAACATTCATTGCAATAAATATATTAGTCATTATTAGAAGGTTAGACAAAAACCGAAACAAGTATGATCCTAGAAATTTGGCAAAAAACAGTAAAAAAGAAAGAAATCAAAGAAAAAAAAAATATTTGATAATTTCAATTAGAGAATCAAACCAGGATTTTTTCAGATTTCTTCCTTTTATACACACATCCTTTCCAGTTTCACTAACTCTACAGAAAAAAAAAATTCCAAGATATTTTTTTTTATTTTTACCATTTCAACTGATATTGGGAGCGGTTCTTACTTAGGTACATCAATAAGTCCATAACCTAATGATGAAAAAAAAAAAAAAAAAAAAAAAAAAAGTATTCATTTTACACAACAAATATTTATTTTTCAACATAATCTCTTTCCTTGTCAAGGCACTTAATTTCATAGAGAATTTTTAATCAAACATTATACAGTGAAAATTTCAGATAAATATTTATTAAAATCAAATTTTTTAAGATCAATATGCAAATTAGCCTTCCCATTTACACTGTAAACCGCTATTTCGTTGAATATATAAATATAATTGCATGTTATTAGTATGTGGATATTGTTAACAGTCTTAATGATGTAAAACAATTTTACTAATAATTGAGGTTTAAATAAAAAATAAAATCATGGAGAATGTGTGTAAATAACAAAGGGAATTGTGACTTGTGTAGTTTCGGTTACAGACAGACAAACCCACAATCTCCATTATAATAAGATTATTATTATTCACTGATGTATTTGTAGGACTAAGTGTCCTCATCTTGACAGTTGTCATAGTTACATGTTTCAGCCATTGTATCCTAAGGTCTTCTTAAAAAGGTGCGTCTTATTCTTAGTAACCATGTGGGAATTAGGAACAAACCCTTTAGATTGTTCTTGTTCCCCACCATTTTAGAGGATATCTTATGATTGTCTCTTCCACAAAAGCAGATATTCCCAGAAAGTTACCAATTACAAGAGACACTTGTCAAAGACCAGAGGGACAACACATAAACCAAGATGATGATATTGTCACAGAATATCGGTGAATGATTCAAGAAAGGTTATTTGGAAATTCTGAGACCAAGTACAATCATCAGGTTATAAATTATTCTCACTAATATTGATCCATATGCAAGTGATGCTGATAGCTTTTTTTTACCTAGTGCATCCTGGGACGCACATATTTGATTTGAATGAGTCCCCAGGAAAATTTATAGGTCCAACTAAAGCCGGCTAACTCCTACCTTGTAATCTATCCTGTGTAATTCATTTCTAAGAAACTATTGAAATGTATTTATAGTTAGCTTGAAATGGTGAAAAAAAAAAAAAGAAAAAACACTGGGACTCACGGATATGATTTTACTTGGTCCTTTTAGATTTTTGTGCTTCAGGGACACAGGACACGTACCTATCAGTATCTCTGCATATGCATAAGGTTCTTGGGGGGGGGGGTAACCAGTAATTCTCTTTTTTCTTTTCGTTGAGTGAAAAAAAAAAGTATTTGAATACTTATCTCTGAAATTCAGGCAGTTTTTATCTTTTGACAAGTTTGTTTGTTTGTTTTATGGCATATCAACCTCAGTGGGTCATTTAATTCTGACAAAGATTTTAAATAAATTCATTCTTAATGGATATTCAATTTTTTTTATAAACACATTTTTCTATATAACCGATAGATGGGACACTAACAAGTACTACCACTCCGGGTCAGAGTGGACCTGGAAGTAATGTAGATGAAGGAGAGTTCCACATTCCCCATACCTTCTGAACTAGAATCTCACCACCAGATAGAGTTTAACATCATACCTAGAACATTAAGACCCTCAGCTATTGTCTTCTAGCACATATATGATAAAAAGGGTTGTGGGTTGCCATAAGAGCAATAGGGTTGGGACAATCATATAGGTGCTAGGGCTTGATGTGACCAGCCAATTAATCAGGAGGCCTCTCATTTGACAAATTCTAATTCCAGGTCACATGTTTTATCATAGAGCTCTACCTGCAAGTATACTTTATACACTCTACAACCCAAATGACTGATATTTTATGGGAAGTGATTTTAACATAAAAAAAAAATAATAATAAAAAAAGGAAAGTAATGAACAATATCACACTTGTATGACTAAAAGTGTATTATACTTGTTTACTGAGAATTCTGGCATTATGGATCCCAGCAGGAACATAAGTGATCCAAATCACTTACATATGATCTAAGATAAAGTCACTCAACCACCCACTTATTACATCATACACATTGAGTTACAAACTCAGAGCAGCCCATTCATTTCATTAAGCTGAAAATGTCTCCTTATCCACTCCTCCACAGGTTTCACATACCAACATCAAAAAGACCCAAGTGGGTGTTAATGTGTTCCAATCAGGGAACAAAAATATTTCACCTATGACTATCAATGCCTACCATGCTGCTAAATAATTACTTGTCACCCCATTTTTTTTTATATTAATAGTAATAAGTATTTTGTCAGTTCATTAATATGGTTTTCTTCTCTGCTTATCTTATGGAAGTTTGTCTAGAAATAAAATTGAGATATTAGAGAGATTTTTATCATTCCTACATCACATATTTTTTTTAATTTACAACAACTTCTTGAAAGAATTAAAAAAGGTAGATATTAAAATAGGTAGATATTCTAAGCAAAAAAAGACACCAGTTTTATAAGTTCCCAAAATTCACACTGAATTGTCCAATTTGACACCTAGCCTAGTGGATAAAGGAGTTACATTTATCTCTAGACTGCAGGTTCAATTCTGGTCAATGGCAGCAGTAACATCGAATAATAATTAACACATCTTAACATCTGTACCCCAGCTATGGTTAGCGGAATGAGAACAGGATACTCCAGTGGACTGAATGAAGGGTTAGGTTCAAAGTATTGTGTTGGTTCCTGATGTCCGACAAGAAATACCTTAAGAAGGCCAGAGGGCACATGGGCCAAAACGTTGTACAGATAACAATGAAGAGGAGGACAATAGTCCGAATAATCCAAATCTTATTATAATGGAGATTGTGTGTTTTTCTGTCTGTAACCGAAACTATATTACTATTCAAGTAACAATTCCCTTACGTCACATTCTATAGGATTTTATTTTTATTTAAACCTTAATTATTAATAAAAATTGTTTTACATTATAAATACTGTTGACCATATCTACTTAAGAATAACATGCAATTGTATTTATATATACAACAAAATAGCAGTTTACAGTGTGAACAGGAAGGCTAATTTGCATATTGATATTAAAAGATCGAATTTAATAAATATGTGCTTAGTATTATTGATTTCTAACTGTTTGGTTTTATTTTAATGAATATAAGCAAAAATCTCTTCAATGAATCTTAAATGAAATCCATTAACAAGATAAAATAACCGTCATTTTATTCTTTAATTCATCTTTTAACTAAATACTTAAATTAGAAAAAATAAAAATGAAAGATGAGAGTGATGGAAGAGTAAGTTTCAGTTGTTCCATTTTTTATTATACTCCCTCTGTTTCAAATCTTTTATTATACTCCCTCTGTTTCAAATCTTTTTATCTGTATTCTTATTTAGTTTCATTAGCTTTTCTAATTTAATACAATATTTTATTACATTAAAACTTAAATACTTGCACCCGGAGGTGCATATATTTGCTAGTAATACTAATTATAAAGAGGCTTTTTTAATAATAATTTTTCAATATTTTTTTGTGTTTAGAGTATACATTTCAATTACTGCTCATGATATTCATAGATTGAAAAGATAATGGCTGTACACGCAATAAAACTGTGACAGTATATAATTACAATTTTGTGCAGAGATGTTGATAGGCACGCGTCCTGCATCACTGACGCATAAAAATCTAAAAGGACACAGAAAAATCATATCCATGCGCCCCAGTTTTTTTTTCTTCTCCCACCATTTCAAGCTAACTGTAAATACATTTCAATATTTTCTGGGCAATGAATTACACTGTATGGGGTACAAGGTAGGAGTTAGACGGCTTTAGTTGTTCATAGATAAAAAAATGCTGCAATTTATTAAGAAACTTTAGTTAGGACTCCTCAAATATCCCGGGGACTCATTCAAATCAAATCCGTACATCCCAGGATGCACTAAAATAAAAAGCTATCAGCATCACTGTGTGTATTGACTATGTTACTAACTTGGAAAGGAACTGATTGTAAAAGTATATGATGGAAAGAATATAAATGCATAACCAAAAGTTCTAATCAAAATGAGTCAAATTGATAACATGTTTAATTTAGAAGTAACTAGAAGCGACTATCCAGTGTTGCCTGGGTAGTGGGGGAGGTTTTTTAAAAAAAAGTTAGTCTCACAGATCCATTATTATTGAATCGAGAGTTGGATCCTCATAGTATTCCCTATTAAGATCCTTATGTAAAAAAAAAAAAAAAAAAAAAAAAAAAAAAAAAAAAAGACCTTGCATTGATCCAGCCAGTCTGAAAAGAAAAATTAATGTCTTCTATTTAAAATATTAAATGCAAAAAAGAATTCTATTCTTTAATTATCTTCACTAATATAAATCAAACCTTCATTATTTTTGCTCAAAAAGCAAGGTCTGGTGATAGTGAATGGGTACATATATTTACTTTGTCATTAATTGTTTTATTTTCATAGTTTCCTCTGGACATACATACACACAAACTGTCCTTTATATATGTATAAATATCTTTATTAGTTTTTAACATAAAACTGAAAACATAAAAAAAATCCACAATGACAACTAAATAGCTTATAAACCTGTTTATCAGAGAATCACAATATTGATCCAACTTATCCCTCTGACAATATTTAAAAATAAATCCAGATACAATGATATTATAGAGTAGGTAAAAAATATATATTCATTTTCAAGATCTATTAAATGTTTATTTATAATCCAGGGATTCCCTTATCCTTTACTTATTTATTTTTTTTCCTGAATAGAAAGTTTGTATGTTATGCAATTTCAGCTAAGACAATAATTATATGATATACTAATAATAGGTTTATGGCTTTATTTTAATTAAAAGTTTAACACAGTTTCAATCAAAGCTTAGGCAATAACAAAGAATCAGTGACCAACAGATTTTTCTTTTATTATTATCAAGCCAATTTGGGTTGGGGTGGATTGGGAGAGTTTACAGGACAACTTGCTTATTGATCAAAGAGGATCTATATAATATAAGCAATATTGACTATTTAATTTGCTCTCTTATTTTCCATCTCTCTGTCATTCATACACACACACATACACATTTCCATCTCTTATATCTCATCCACAGGGGAGGGGCACTCACAATAAAATTATCTTCTGCATTTTCAAGACCTTTTAATATTTGCTAAATCTAAACTGTCATATCAGGTTAGCTCGGTCGGTAGAGCGTTCGGCTAGAAACCACAAGGTTCCTAGTTCGATACCGGTCCTCGCCTAACTCAGCGTATGAGTAGCACAATATCTGTGCGGTAAAGTGAGGAGCTGATGGTAGGTGTGGCGCTCCACCTCAGATGCTAAAACAATCTCCATGGTCTAGCGCTATTGAAAAGGGGATAGACTCCCTCGCTGACTGGCTGAGACCAACTTTACTTTTACTAAATCATCTAGAAAAAGCAGGACTATTTTATTAGAAAAAAAAGGTTTACCTAGTCTATTATTTACCTTTCCATTAACAATTTAGTAAAATAAAATTAATTATTCTTTAAAAAAATTTGGTAAGCCTTTCCTACCCTGAGTTTGTAGAACAGAAGCAAGATTTGTTGGCTTCAACCAAATTTATTGTTAAAAAATTTTTTTTTTTTTTTTTAAATCTTCATTCTTTTTTTTTTATATATCATATAAAAATATATATATATATATATATATATATATATATATATTAGTCATGCATTGCTTAACGTTTACTGTTTGCTGTTAATAGTAATAACAAAATGAAATTCAAAACAGCAGTGTATGGCAGATGTAAACATTTGCCAATTTTCATTGCACCTCTAAGAATTGGATGGATATTTAATATAGAAATTTCTTTTTTTCTTTCACTTCATTATATATTCTGCTATTAGTTTGTTGCTTTTTATACATTTTTTCGCCTTAACACACACAAAAAAAAAAAAGAAAAGGTTGTGTTCACACAGCATTGAAATCATTCATCATCCAATGTTTTAGAAGTTATAACAGACCATATTGCATGTACTTGATATCTGTCAGTTATAAAGGCAATTAATTTAAAAGAAACACATTATTTGAGTTATTCCAGCAAACATGGAATTAATTGCAATGATTAAAGTGAGTAATTATCAAGTTGCAAATTGGATTAGAAATTGATTTATTCTCTAAGAATATTTTAACACTTTTGCACAAACAAAAATCTTGATATGTGCTACACTTTTATTGTGTTAGACTAACCTTCATACAAAAATCACATTAACTCTTATCCTGTTGAGAATTTTCTAAGTCCAGAGCCCCATTCCTATAAGGATTTATTTTTTAAAAATGGCTAAAAATGGTCTTTTCATTTAAAGTAATGTTATTTCCCTTAAATCAAAGACTTCTAAATATGTTTAATATTACATTTAAACAAAGGCTATCATTTGGGGTAGATTAGGAAAATGAATGTGAGTTCCAGCCAGGCGGAATGAGGTGGTATAGGACATTAAGAGTTAATAAGATATATCAACATTGTTAACACTTTTATCTTGGAATTCTTTAGAATATTGCAAAGAAGGTCCATTATTCTTTGACTTGGCAACTAAAATTCTCATTTTCTAACATATGGACCATGTAACATTAGGCATGACATTTTCTGTGACATTTTTCTTCTTGTAAATAATAAATTACCAATGCAGTTTCTTTTTACCAAAAATTTCTTCTTTTCTAATAAGAATATCCTAACAAGAATTTAACAAAACAATTTTTAAATGATACAATTTGTATACATTAATGTCACAAAATTTATTTTTCTTGATAAATTAATGGATAATAAATAGACACAAAAAGAATAGAATAACTGGTGCCATTATAGTATGTGGCCTGCCTTTTTGATTCTGTTATAGCATGTGGCCTGCCTTTTTGATTCTGTTATAGCATGTGGCCTGCCTTTTTGATTCTGTTATAGCATGTGGCCTGCCTTTTTGATTCTGTTATAGCATGTGGCCTACCCAGAGTATATTTATAGATATAAGTAGTAGGCAATTTATTGAAACTAATTATTTTTTACATATATTCAATTTCAAGAAATGCAATTCACTCATAAGCTGTATATAGTAATTAAGAATAATTAAAAAAGAATTTATCCATAATTTACATGAATCAGAGATCTATTTAATTCTAAAATATTCTAAATTCTGAAATAGGGTTAGAGTTAGCAGTTATTATTATAACCTTATAATATGCTTTTTATAGTAGGCCATATACTATAAGAGAGACAGGATTCTGTAGGCCACATACTATAATTGTACCAAATAACCTCTTATAAATTCATTAAAAAAAGAACTAGACAAGAGAAATATTCTTGTTCTTATTCTATACATGCACTTTAACTCTTTAACTGCTGCCCAGTGGGCCGAGACGGAGCCTAGCAGACATTAAAGCCATAGATCTACTAAAGATAATGCTATGATAATAGTTAAGGGCTCATGGGAAGTGTATTGTTAAGGGAAATTAAATAGACATTTTGCAACATTTTCCAATAATTGGGGGTCTGGAGCCTAAAAAAAAAAAAAAAAAAAAAAAACCTTGTTTTGCCCATTTCCCCTATTTTAGCTGAAGGATGTTAGTTTTGACCTAATTTCCTTTAGAATGGATGCTCTGCTAATAATTGAGGGCTAATTGGAAATGTATTGTTTAATGAAATAAATATCTTGCAAAATTTTCCACTTATTAGGGGTGTGGGGCCCCAAAACCCCATTTTGCTCATTTCCTCTTCTTTAGCTAGAAAAGTTTTGACAATTTTCCTTAAAATGATACTTTTATAGCCATTGAGAGTTCATTGGAAGCATATTGTTGAAAGGAATATAATGAAATACATGCTAAGATTAAAAAAAGTTTTTAAAATTAATGAATAATATCACTAATCAGGACTAAGCCTATTCTAATAGTGACCACCCCAAGTGGGTTTAACAGGTTTGAATTCAGAGTTCTCCTTCTCCTAGACTGGTTGCCTAACCAAGGTTAAAGAGCCAGTCTACCCTACTATTTACTCATAACTAGAGGGAGAGTAGTTGGATTCATATCTTTCCCAATGGTATTAGTGCTATGTGAACTGTAGCTTTGTCCAGGATTTGAACTCTGGTCGATGAGTCCATTTCCTACGACTAACCATTACGTCACGCACCAACTACAAAATTTTGAATTGAAAAATGTAATAGGGATTAATATTACCATTCAGAGTATTGACAATATTAAAACATTTTCATTTTCTTACTTTGGTTTTTGATTCTTTGTTTAAATGAATCTTATACACAAAACTCCTAGGTAACATTGTTTAAAATGTTATTTTGATTGATTAATTTTAATGGCATGTTTATCCATCTACGGTTATTTCATGCCTAGATGTTAGGGAATCATGTTCATTGTACATTCATGTTTACATTTTTTGTGTAGCTGTGGTTTTTTTTAAGTATTTTTTTGCTTTTGTTTTTTGTTATTGTTTTTTGCACATGGTCCAATCAAAATTTTAAACAGATCTATTTGACCAGTAGTTAGGACTCTAACATGTATTACGACTGAATCCTTGAGTGGACTTGGGAGTAATGGTCATGAAGAGGTATTCCACACTCCCCCAGAGCTTCAGAACTGGAGCATCACCATCAGATGCAGTTTAAGGTCAAACCAAGGACAAACCTGTCTTTTTTTTTTTGGGGGGGGGGGGTAACCTACTGCTGAGGATACAATTGGCGTATTCTAATATTTGAAATTAGGCCATATAATGGCTATCTCTGAAAAAGTAAGGTAATAATAATAATAATAATAATAATAATTGGAGGAAGAGGAGGGGGGGTTGATGCAATTAGAAGACAGATACTTGATTAGTTCCTTTGTTTCTACAAAACATTCAAAAGGAAAGTTATTTGGATGGAAAAAAAAAAAAAAAAAAAAAAAAAAAAAAAATCGAGAAAAAAGTGTAAAGAAAGCAAGGTTGGCAGCCAATCAGTTGGTCGTATTTGTTTTATCAACATTTCTAGATTGAAACAAAAGAAAGAGACAAAATCTCAGTAGAATCAGACAAATAAAAGAATAACAAAAGGAAATAAGATGATAATCAAATTGAGATAACAGAAATAACCTCAGGGAATTACCGGATATTATTAATGGTTTATGGTAGAAATAAATAAAAAATATATATGCACTGACCCCTATAAAATAGGGTCAAATTTTGATGTAAAATTTATATACATTTTTACTATTTAAAAATATTAGATAAAATACGTTTTTTTTCCTCTCTCTCACATTGGAGTTCTCTGGTGATTGTAAAAACACACATCCTGTAAGTTTGTTTGTATCAATTAATTGTTCGCCCCTGGCTGACAGTTCCCGATAGCCGGAGGGTAAGGAGCTTGATGGACGAAAATTCTGTCGGGTTTTGCACCCGGCTAGAGGTAGCTGTTAAAAAGTCGAGCCGCACTGATGAGAAGTAAACTTTGAAACAAGTGTCTGTGGATGACTGGTGTGTTATATATATATATATATTTCTAAAGAGTAAATTTCCTTTGAATAGAGATCAAAAACCAAGTCAATATATTCTATTGAATAGTATGGTATTAAAAAAATATTCCCTACCAATATTTATCAACAGAATGGATAATATATCAAAGTTCAAAGTTTGATCAAATATTGAGAATGTATATTTGAATGTTCTTTTGAACTTTGCATGAAACCAGGCTTTGCAATTTTTCTCAATTTTTTTTTTTTTTTTTTTAACACTTCATTCTTATATTCCTCACTTAGATGAACTTAACTTTTACACAACAGCCCATTTCTGTTAAATAATAGACTGGCAAAATCTTTTATTGGTAGGTAGTGTAGAAAGTTTAAAAAGATCTGAACCATTAAGATGTCAATAAGTGCAAGTGACAGTTTGAGGTCAGTTAAAATCTTGGCTTTCATTGGATGAGAAGGTCACATGATCAAGTGACTATAGAAAGTATATAGATTATAACTTAACTTTTAAACAGAAAGAAATTGCTGATTTGAGCGGTTATCGAATGCCCATCTAGCTGTGAACATGAGCAGTCACAGTAATGTATGAAAAGTTGTTGAAGAAATAAAAAACTCTCAAACAAACTCCATGAGACATAAGAAACTATTGGAGAGTGGCTGGCAGGCCACTGGAAAATCAGAAAGGAAGAAGTAATACTCGCCAGACTGCGTATTGGGCACACCCACATCACCCATTTTCACCTTTTAAAAAGGTAAGGACGCCCCAGTGTGACCAATATGCAAAGTACAACTTACAATCAAACATATTCTACTAAATTGTAACATCCTCAAAAACACCCACACCAAATACTATCAAACAAGAAACCTGAGGGACCTCTTTAGGAATACAAACTATGAAGACTTTAAATTTCCTATAAAAAAAAAAAAAAGAAAGAAAAAAAAAAAAAAAAAAAAAGAAATCCTTTTAACAAGATATAACAAAACATAACCGAATTCCTCCATAGAACCACTACTTTAAAGACCGAAATTCAAAATAACCTTTTCTGACATTAAATGACCCACAGAGGTTGATATGCCGTTAAACAAAACTCAAACTCAAAGAAAATAAAGAGGATATGATGACCACCAGAGACAACAACTGACCAAAGAGCAAGACAATGACAACAACAAAGAGAGGAGATGGGTGATAGTGTAAGAAGTGGAGAGAGAACATAATTTTTGCCTTTTTAAGAAAAAATCTTTATAGAATAGAAAACAACAGGATTCAAAATTCCCAAGAGTTAAAAAAGATACCAAACATTAAAAATATTAGAAATTTTATCAATTTTTTTTTTTTTTTTTTAAATTAGCAATTTTATACATGCTAATTCTTTGGAGAGGGGGATATGATGCTTGGGCAACAGCACATCCTCCATAACACCTAGTCCAGGCTACATAGTAAAAAAAAAAAAAAAAAAAAAGATTGGATACTACGCCATCGTCTTTCACAGATGCCAACGTGTTAGTTCTTTAACTACTGCTTTTATTAACATTAAATCTGGGTGGCCGGCTTAGTTCATTGATAGAGTGTCCGGCTAGGAACCTCAGGGTTCCTGGTTCAATATCGCCACTCGACAATTCACTGTATGAATAGCACAGGGATCTGTGTGGTAAAATGAGCAGTTGATGGTAGGTGTGGCGCTGCACTTTAGACGCCAAAAACAATCTCCTTGGTCTAGCGCTAGTGAAAAGACTCCCTTGCTGATTGGCTGATACCAACTTTAGGCCACCCCAACAACTTCTTTTATTATTAGGTTAAGTGTCATAAGTTCCCTAAACAAATGCAAAACAATTTTACAGTTACAGACAAAAGAAAATTAGAATAAAGTATATGATTTTATCCTGGACAATAGCAAACTACCTTGCTGTGAATATCATAAGTAACAATAATAAATGAGGCAATATGTCAACAATTCTAAGTCCTGCATATTAAATAGAGGAGAGTAAAAAGTGAAATAACAGTTAAGTTTAAAATAGAACAAGTAGTTTGGTTTTCAATTTAAAAAAGAGAGAGCGAGAGAGATATTTTATAGTTTTTTTTTTATGTAATTTGTGTGAAAAACAAAGTTTAACCAAAATGACAAATGGAGCATGAAAAGATTTGCCTTTGGGTCTTTCCAGTCGTTCTCCAAACAAAAGTCAATACATGTTGTTACAAGTAACTAAAGCTGAGAACCAACCAAAACAACCTTTTCTGACACATTGTTAGTCATTGCCTGTGGCTTGTAAATCTAACAGTTGGTTTTAATACAAAGAAATTTGAAAAGAAAACTTGAAAGATATGGAGGAAAAAAAAAAAAATTTTTTTTTTTTTTTTTTAAATAAATATTTCAAGCTCATACAGATATCTATTGCTATTTTATAGAAATTCACAATATTTAAATATGTAATTATTTGGCAAAGAGCAAAAAGATTTTAAAATTACAAAGCCTCCATGCTTCCTGTAATCTGCCAACACTATACCTGATACCCCCTCCACACACATATGCATGCACACGCACATGTATATTATTACTGTACGCTATTCATGTTCCTGAAACTAATACATTATTCTATGTACTAGACATGAGACTTTGAGGAGTTGTGGTGCACCTGAGCACTGTACACAATAAATTTCATTATTATGAAATTTTTATATATATATATAAGGTTCATACTGATCTCAAACTTTATAGAAATTTACAATATTTAAATAAGTGTTGGCTGTCAACTCATGTTCGAGTAAGACCATTTCCTGTTTTGTTTTTTCCTAGTTGAGTGCCAGTAGCATTTGACACAGTATCCTTGTGTTTTGCTCAGATGACTCACCAGGCCAGCCCTGGAGAGACATACTCTTCCACAAACTACATGTTGGAACTTCTCCATTTTGAATGTTGCTGGGCTGAAAATTACTCTAATAGCCTGCTTCAATTTTTGGTGTTTAATTCGGTTGGACTCAAATTCTTTCACAGGCCAGTAGATAGCCAGGTCTATTACAAGCTAGCTTCTCCCAGCTTAAATATGTAATTACTTGGCAAAGAGCAAAAAGATTTTTAAAATTACAAATTATAAAATCAAAACAGTAGAAATCAGAGGGTGATTTGTTTTTATCATTTTATTTTTTACATTTGCTTCTTTAATTAAAATTCAAAAACAATGTTCTTGAAACTTTATTATGCACTGAGGGACTCTGATTATTGTCCTCATCTTCATTGTTATAGTCACAACATTTTTTCAGGGTCAGTCAGTAACCTTCTGGGAATTTTCAAAGCAGACCCATTATTCAATAAACAGGGCTGAATTGTTCTCATCCCATTGTCCGTTCTTAAAGAATCTCTCATAATCAGTTAATTTATCCTTTTCAAGTCACTTGAATTGAATATTGTAAAATTCCAGCACTTCTCTTCCATTGAATCAGAATAAATTAATTTTTCTTGTACTACTTTACCGAGGGATTAAAGTCACAACAGCTAAATATACTTTAACTAACACTTATCCACAAGGGAGTCCATGTCCTTTAAGATAATGGATGGTGGATACAAAAATATTGGTTAATGTATTGAATAAAAAGGTTGAATTCAAAGTAGCCAAGGTTATCAATTTAATGAAGATACCTTAAGACCAAAACTTTGGAACAATAACAACAAATATGTTAGTTCATGTAGATTGAAGCTATAATAATAATAATCAAAAAATTAATTCTTTCTCTTGAATTTTCATGTGAGAATTGAATATTGTAAAATTCCAGCACTGACAAGAGTTGAAATTGAATAGCACAGGGATCTGTGCGGTAAAGCGAGGAGCTGATGGTAGGTGTGGCACTCCACCTCAGACGCCAAAACAGTCCTTGGTCTAGCACTAGTGAAAAGGGGATAGACTCCTTTGCTGTTTGGTTGATACAGACTATAGACCACCCCCAACGACTTTACTACTTATTTCCTTTTGGTTTGCAATCAATGTAATGCCAAAGTAAGAAAAGAGACAAAATAAAGATATAAACGAACTGAATATACAGTTAGGAAAAAAAATAAGAAAGTTATCTAATGAAATTAATAAGTGATTATTAAATTTGAATAGAATAAAATTTATTAAAAAAAAAAAAAATAAATAAAAAAAAAAAAAAAAAGGTAGTGAAAAATAATTCACTTGAAAATGTAAAATCAAGTGAGGTATTATTTAATGTGGAGCTAGTGGCATAATGAAATGTATCAGTTTTCAAATCCATAATGACTTTTGTCCATAAATCATCTGACATTTTGATCTTTCTTAAACTGAACAATTATACAAAGCAACTAACTGCTAAACTCATTGTTAAGGAAAACAAATATTAGAAAATACATAATTTTTGACCATAAGACCTTAAGGGACCCCTTTTTTATCTCAATTAAGAAAGGACTTTTTCATTTACACTGTCAATATCAGGTTGTTTTAACAGACGATTTTTTTTTTAAATTTTAATTATAAAACTAATCCCTAACCCTAACAAACAACTGGATATTGACGGTGTAAATGAAAAACATGTCCTTTCTTAATAGAGATAAAAAAGGGGTGCCTTAAGGTCATAATTTTTTAGTATTATTGATAATTAACAATAGTATAAAACTTACATTTAAAAAGAAATGTGAAAGAAAGTGCAAGTAAAAAAACTTTGCAACAATATTTTTCATACATTTTATCAGAGATTATAATAACAATCCACCTTGACTTAAATATATCTATGTATTTTGCCTTAAGATCCAGTTTTAATATTACTTTTCAATACTCTAGAAAAAGAAAAAATAACAGATACAAGTTAATCTTAATGAGAAAAAAAAAGGATCTTATACAAAATTATCAAGTTCATCTTACAACTGTCTATTCTTATTCATTTTTGTTATTTGAAAATTATCTTTTAAATTAACAACAAAACTCACTTATTCCAAGAGACCATAGACCAATAAGAATAACATTAAAAAAAACTTTAAGAGAATTAATATCTATATAGGTAAAGTTAATAAGCAATTAAACCCATCTTATTTTGGAGGTTTTTACATAATGCATAGGTATTTAAAAATGGATTTTTAAGTTCAAAGTGAGGTTATATTTTTAAATTAATACTATATACGTGTATACATGCAGTATTAAAATGAAAATGTTGAATAATCTTGTGGTAAACTCCCCACCCCCCTTTTTTTCTTTTTTTTTTAAATGTTGATATCTGTACCGCTTATTCTTTAAATAATGGGTTACAGCATAGAGATGCATACAATGTGAGTGCAGAATCAGAAAGAACATACAATTTTAGATAAGAATGCCAGGTAAAGTGAAGAAATTACTGAATTTCATGTTCTGAATTGGTCCGTGATTTGACATATTTAGCAAAATCATGTCCACTTTTGTACCCCCAATTTCGGGGCTTTAAATTCTCATAACTTTTGAACTACTGAGGATATTTTCATATTTCAAACAGTTTTGAACTCTATTTACACAGCTCTATTTAAGTAATATGATTAAATAACAATAACCCCAAATAAAAAAAATCAACTGGGAATGCTACTTATTCCAACAGACTATAGACCAATAAGAATAACATTAAAAACTTGAAGAGGATTAATATCTATATAGGCAAGTCATTAAGCAATTAAACCTTCTTTTGGAATGGAAAGGCAAAAATTAATGAGTTAATAGCAGTTATGGTTTTATCAATAAAAATAAAATAATAAAATGCATTTAATTCATGAATAATGATATGCAGTGATGCTAATAGCTTTTTGATTTGGGTGCGTCCTGGGACACACATTTTCTTTGAATGAGTCCCCGGGAAAATTAATGGGTCCGAACTTAAGTTTCTTAATAGATTGTAGGGTTTTTATTTATGATCTGGGGAAATAACTAAAGCTGTCTAACTCCTACCTTGTAACCTATCCTGTGTAATTTGTTTCTAAAAAAAATTATTGAAATGTATTTACAGTTAGCTTGAAATGGTGAGGGAAGAGAAAAGAAAAATACTGGGACACATGGATATGATTTTACTGCTTCCTTTTATATTTTTGTGTCAGGGATGCAGGACATGTACCTATCAGCATCTCTGGATATGTACATTTATATGAAGTACCTTTTCTCAGGAATCTCAATATTGGAACACCCAATCCCCAATTGAATAAAACTACTTGAAAACCTGTGTAATCATTGCAAATGAAATTAAAGAGAAAATGAAAAATATCAATGTAAGTTCTATATTAAAATAAGAAGAAAAGCCACTTGCAAAAGTTAACAAAGTTAGAGTTAAGAAATGTATGTATTTATCAAATGCATATAAGTATAAAAATCCCAATTTTATTTTTAATCTAAAACTTGCAAATATTTCAATGTTCCTAATCAAAGAGTGATTGATCTTAATATTGACACAAACACGTGGGAGATAGATGCAAAAAATAGAGCGGCCTGGCGCCTCAACCTCAAGGCAAAGTTAAGAGGAGAGTAGCCTCGACAGCAAAGAGAGCCAGAAAGAGGTAGAAAAACCAGCAGCCCCAGAAAGCATCACAGTTTGTGTGCATTCACTGCACCAAAGACTGTCACTCAAGAATTGGCCTGCAGAGTCATTTGCACAGATGCAGATTAAAAAAAAAAATGGGGGGGGACACTACATCATCGTCCTTAGTGAACAGAAAGGATCCAATAAATTGACCTTAAAACTTGGGTGCTATATTCTTACAACCATGAGTCAATTTTCATAAAAATAAATTCTAAAATCTAAATCTGAGAAGATGTTCATAAAAGCATAAAATTCACAAGGGAACATAATAAACATTTGAATATTCTAATTAAAACTTAAAATATTATTTTCTTCAATTTCAAACCAATATAGGTTGACAATGCCAATCCTAATTGACCTGCATTTTATACATTTCAAAACCAAATAAGCTTGAACCTTTTTTGTAGATTGTTAATTTACAATTTATTCAAGCTAAAGAAATGTGAATTACAATTTTCTAATCTACAAGTAATAAAGTTTCACTAGCACGACCTGTGGATATACTACAGTACGATAATTTAATTATTACAATATTTGATATGTTTACTTAAGAGCTATTGCTATATAGTTCAATATGTAAAAAGTATAATAATCTTGATTTAACTCTCACTTTTTCTTTTCATTTTTTCATTATATTTGGTTGAAACAGATGAGCATTATCATTTATTCGCACGTACCCTCTCTCTATCTTTCCCCTACTCTTTCTTTCTTATATTTTTTCTGTGTAGCATTTCCTTTTTCTTCCCATTTTTTATAATAAAAATAGAATGGTCAGTTATTTAGCCGAGGTGAAGACACACATAATAAATAAAAATTTTGGTGGATAAGCAACAGCAGATAATCTGGATTTACATTTTTGCATGTCATCTTGGACAGTCTAATTTTTAACCAGAGGGTGTTACAAGATGCATGCTCATGTTAATGCACACATTTATACAAGGATTTTTACAAATCCTTAAGAGAGCTCAATGTATGATAATTAATAAATTAATTATATACAGAGCAATATTTACACTTTCAATAAAGAAAAACTTAAACCTCTGTGTATGTATGTGTGTGTGTGTGTGTATATATATATATAAAACAACAGCCTCTTAAAATAAATGTCTCATAAAAATCTACAGTTTAAGTATTTCTAATTTTTCTAATATTAATGTTAAGTTGAAGATAATTCTCAAATAAAATTTGGCAGAAATTAACCAAGGCAACTTTAGAAATATTAATCCTCAACAACTACTAAGAGTCACACTATACAAAAATAAGTATTTCTCTTATTATAACACGATATAATTGCATCTTCAGATTTTAGTAATAAATAAAAGAGCCTTTTTGCAATATGACATGAGTCAAGCAGTGGATTTTTACCCACTTAGAACAATTTATCACAATTCATAGAAAATATCTTTATGGTTTTTGAAAGGTTGAATAAGCCATAAATTTCCAAGGATGGATTTAGTGAGTAGGTATCTCAAAATGACTGGCAACTGCTTTCCAAATTATCTCCTTCCCTCCCCCCCCCCCCAGTGTGCATGCCCAGCAAGGAAACTCAATTCACTGCAGTTTAAAATATCAGCAACACTAAAACAGCAGACAACAGATTTCATTGAGTTTGAGTTTTGTTTAACGGCATATAAACCTCTGTGGGTCATTTAATGCCAGAAAAGGTTATTTTGGATTTCAGTCTTTAAAGTAGTGGTTCTATGGAGGTATTCGGTTATGTTCTGTTATTATATTTTATAAAATAAAAACAAAAAAAACCCTGCAAATTATCAAAGGGTTTGAAACTCAAAGTTCAATAAGTAATGTACATAATAGTAATAAATATAACTTTCTTACACACAAACAACTGCATATAATGCTATAGAAGGGGTGTGGTGTAATGGTTATCATTATAGGAAATGGTCTTGGCAACCCAAGTTCAAATTCTGGGTGAGGCAGTTTGCATTTTAGTGCTAATACACTTGGTAAAAAGGTATTCATCCAACTATATTCCCTCCGTTATTATTGTTGGCATCCTTCCGTCTATGAGAGACGATGGAGAAGTGTCCAGATTTTGGGGGAGAATTACGTGGCCTGGGCAGGTTCATATGGAGGATGAGCTGTTGCCCAAACAGCAGTTCCCCTCACTCCCCACTGCCGCTGTGATCCAAAGGAAAGGTAAGGAACCAATGCAGTTTGGCAGCAGCAGTGTCGCAGGAGTTGCTGGGTAGCACTGGATTTCAGCATAACACCACCTTAGGGACCCCAGCTCCTGATTTTATTTTCGGGGTTTACTCCCCTAGCTTTTCCTTGGGATGGGGCAAAGCCACTAGGCAGCAGAAATTTTGGGTCGGACTTTTCCTTGACTTAGATGAGTTGCTGACTAAGGCTAATGAGCCTCTTCTATCCCATTTGAGGATTTATGTGAGTAGTAAGTACCCCAATCCTACTACTGTCAGTGTTCCTGAAAAATGAAATTCTCCGGATTTTTTATCGGGGTTTACCCCCCTGAAAATAGAGCAGAATGTGCTCTTTAACCTTGGTTAGGCAACCAGTCTAAGAGAAGAAAAACTGAATTAAAACCTGTTAAATTCCACTTTAAAAAAATTGACCTTGTGTCACATCCTACTCATGCGGAGGAATTGATTATATAGACAAGCAGAAATCACAAGTTGTTTTCTCCCTTCAAATCATTTTTCATTTCTACAACAAAGATAAAACTTATAACTTACAAGCAAATATTCAGCATAATTCTTTCTTTTTTTTATTTAAGTTTCAAATCTTCTGAGTTTAGTAAATATATTAAAAAGAAAAATGTGTTTTATACATAAAAAAAAGTATTAAAATTTGGGATGAGACAAGGAATAGAGTTTTGAACACACAAACATGAAATACAAGATTATTGATTAAATGTTAGAAATTAACAACTTTCTGTTGGTCCTTATTTAAATTGAATTTAGTCTTTGTAGAGTGGAAGCTGTCACTTCACAGACAGCATTTTCTTCCCACGACATTAAAAGTTGAGATATACTCAACTTTCCAGTCACTTTAAGTAGCTACATGCCAGAACAATTTTAATTAAGTCATTTTGTTTAGTACTAAAATTGGCATATCCCGAATGGACATAAATTTATATGCTAGATGAGAATATATTCTTCTCATTGGATGTTATAGAAAAAGAAAAAGAGATGCTTAATGATAAAGAGATTATAAGAGTGTCACGGCAATTCATGACAATAACTTTTCTAGTGATTTAGTATAACATTATTAACTCTATGATAACAACTCACAAGACCTTGACAGGAGGTTTGATACTGGAAGTAATTTATTTACAATTGGTTTAACAAAACATTTGCAGCAAAATTCATTCATTCAAGAATTTTGAACAAAAATGAAAGCTGGAAAATTCAAACCGATTCATTAATTACTATAAAAATATCAATACTCGTGTTCCTTAATCTTCCGTCCGTTATCATCCTGCAACACCCTCTGGTTAAAAATGAGACCATTCCAATCATCCAAGATGAAATGCAAAAATGAAAATTCTGATTATCTGGTGTTGCTTATCCATCGAATTTTGATTTCTTATGAGTGATGTCACCCCAGCTAAATAATGGACCATTTCGTTATTATTATAAAGAAAAAAAGGGAAGGAAAAGGACATACTACACAGAAAAAAATAGAAGAAAGAATAGGGGAAAATTAGAGAGAGGGGGTGAGTGTGCAGCAAGTGATTACACTAATCTGTTTCAATCGAACATAATGAAAAGATGAAAAGGAAAGAAACAAAAAAAAAAGAGTTAAATCAAGATTATTATACTTTTTACATATTGAGCTATTTTGCAATAGCTGTTAAGTAAAGATATCAAACATTGTAATAATTAAATTATCATACTGTGATACATCCACAGGTCCCGCTAGTAAAATATGATCGTCCTATTTGTTCAGTAAGGTTTGATTTAAAAATTTAATAGCCAACTATTAACAAACACTTTTTTGTTTTCTGACTTTTAATGCAGAAGATATAAAATCTTAATACCAAACTGTGTTCAAATTTCAGGTCAAATATTGAAAAATCAACACTATCACGCCTCCACTTAACGCAGCCCTTATCCTTGTGAAGGCGTCGGTACTGTGTCTTGTTGTGTGTAGGTAAACTCCCACGACCAATAAAAACTCTGTAGACTGTGTGGGTTCATACAGTTTGATTCACCATAAGGTGTAAAAGCATTGAGGTCTGAATAAGCTAAGTTGGCAGAGACAAGAATCTTTGTCCTTCTTGGATGACGTCTAGCATAGAAAAGGGAGAATTATGGGCAGGCAGTGAAAAGGGGAATGTCTTGAGGGATTTGTGCCAGCGGTTAAAAACAGGCCGCTAACTAAATGCTAACCTGACAAACACTAAGATCACTTTTAGATAAAGCTGTTCTATGTTGTAGCTTTTTTTTTTTTTTTTTTTTTTTTTTAAATCAGCAAAAAATTATCAAAAAATTTATATGAAATGTATCAAAACTATTTGATATGTTATCATAAAAAGATTTTTTCAAAAAACACAGCAAGATATAAATAACTATATAACTTAGAGACAATCCAGTTTTACTTTCTTTTTTTTTTCTTTTTTTTGTGGGTATTTTTGTGTTTGTTTTAAATAAAAAGCAAGATATTTCATGTTGGCCTAATATTTTTTTTCTTAGAAGAAATTATTTCTAACAATAAAAAATTAATTTTTTTCAAACCTACTTACTTAGAAGAATTTATTTCTAACAATAAAAAAATTATCCAACAATTATCAGTGAGCTCAGTCGGTAGAGACGTCGGACTAGGAACCACAAGGTTACGGGTTCAATACCGGCCCTCGCCCACTCAGCGTATGAGTAGCACAGGGATCTGTGCAGTAAAGTGAGGAGCTGATGGTAGGTGTGGTTCTCCGCCTCAGATGTCGAAACAATCTCCTTGGTCTAGCGCTAGTGAAAAGGGAATAGACTCCCTCACTGTCTGGCTGATACCGACTCTAAGCCACCCCGACGACAGTCAGCAATGCTACCACAAACACACACACACACACACACACGCAGTGATGCTGATAGTTTTTTTTAATTTAGTGTGTCCTGGGACTCACGGTTTTGATTTGAACGAGTTCCCGGGAAATTTGATGGATCCCAACTAAAGTTTCTTAATAAATTATAGTTTTTATTTATGAACGACTAAAGCCATTTAAAACCCCTACCTTGTATCCCACACAGTGTAATTCGTTTCCAAAAAAAATATTGAAATGTATTTATAGTTAGCTGGAAATAGTGTGAGGAAGATAAAAAAGAAAAAAAAAACAAAAAAAAACACTGTGACACATTGATACAATTTTTATGTCTCAGTGATGCAGGACGAGTATCTATCAGCATCTCTGCATACTGGTATTGCAGTCAGCTATGCTACAAAATATTCACAGGAAGTTTTGTCTGCAATTCAGTTTTGGTCAAGTCTCAATTCTGGAAACTCTTTCCAACAAATTTAGAATGTATTTGGCTAATTTGATGTGATGTTAGTTCATTTAGAATTCAGACTTTTGGAAAATGGAAGAACGAGTGCCACTTTTAAACTTGCACAAATGGAATTCAGATTCCACAAATAGGCACATCAATTTTGAAGGTTTTCTTCTTCACTGACTTTCTACTTAAGTAACTAGTAATTAGGTGGAAAAAAGAATATATTAGTTGTATTGTCACTTTGTTCATTTCCTTCTATTTCATCCTTAATTACACTAGACAGCTATTCATTTACACCCTGTCAATCTATGAAGTTTCAGAATTACAAACTAAATATGAGAAAAGGTTGGTTGGATTTTATGGCATGTCAATCCTTGTTGGGTTATTTTATGCTGAAGACATTTTGGTTTTATTCATTCTTGATAGGTATTCAAAATTTTTTTCAAACTCATTTGTTTTCTATTTAGCCTATAGATGGGATCCTAACACATACTACCACTCCAAGTCGGAGTGGACCTGGGAGTAATGGTGATGAAGGGGTGTTCCACATTCCCCAGAGTTCCAGAATTAGAACTTCTGCACAAGATGCAGTTAAACATTATACCTAAGACAAGACCCTCAGCCGCCGTCTTGTAGCACATATGATAAATACAATTGGGGCTTGTCATATAGGTGCTAGGGCTTGATGTGACCAGCCGATTGATCAGAGGGGGCCCTTCTGAACGCCCATCAAGCCTAAGTAGGGGCCAAAGTGGAATGTTGCATGTCATGGACTGCTCAGCCACTAGAGTTCCATCCTTAAGCATCACGGGTTGCCATCCACAGCTAACAAGCGGCCCCCATTGGGAGGGGGGGTTACCCCTCTGCAGAAGTGCAGTTGGTATATTCTACAGACCAGATAGTTTATCAAATAACATAAAAACATCCAAAATAGACCAGATCCTGAGAAAGCTGAGATTTCAAAGTGTAACGGAGATTGAACTCGCAACCTCCTGATCGTGAGTGGCTCGTAGGCAGGCAGACGACTGTCACCCCTGTTGAATATGCAAATTCCACTAAAGTCGGGCAGCGTGTGATTGGCCCGGATGTAGGATCGTGGGGAGGGCATTTACTTGTTATTTAAGTCCTACCTTCATACACAATGGGCTATCATTCTTTGATCTTCTTAAAGTGAAGTGAGACATATGTTTGAGCAAGTGAACTTTTGACGGATTGAGCGAGGACTACTGTGAGAGGGGACTTTTGCAGTTGAAGAAATTGAAATTGTGTTTAGTCGTAGTCACTTGAAACAAACAATTAGACAAAGTCATGCTTATAATTAGTTAAGATTTTAATTTAATGTATCCTAACAGATACATATTTAAAAAGGAAAATAGATAAGTCACAAAAAAAAAAAAAAAAAAATTATGTACATTCAAGTATTTAAGCAAAAAGAGTTAAAAGTTTAGGAAAAATCTTCAATAAGCATCACAGATAATAAATGAAGGTGGGGTTCATATTTGAAACAAGGAGAAAAAAAAAAAAAAAAAGCTTTTCTAACCTAGATATGGTTGAATCAAACTTAACGGACTTAAATTCCACCATCATATGTCACCCCGCCGAAAGAAAAAAAAAAAAAATACCAAAAATCAGGGAATTAACCAAATTTAATGAAATTTTCAGTGTTGATATATTAATGAATAAAAGATATAATGCCCCAGTTATTTCATTTAAAAACTTTTACATTTTTTCAGGTCCGTTAACTTTGAACCACATATATTTGAGAATCTGTGTTACGTCTCAAAGATACATCGTACAAAGTTAACTGACCTGAAAAAATGTAAAGGTTTTTAAATAAAATAACTGGTGCATTATATCTTTTATTCATTAATATATCAACACTGAAAATCCACTGATGGTGGAATTCAGGTTCGTTAAGTTCGATTTAACCCTAGATATTATTACTCTCATAAAAAGCAATATTTATGGTGGAAGAGACAAACTTAAAGTTATGAGGGTAGGTGGAAAAGTTCATATGATGACATCATATCTACTGTTGATGACTTTTTTTGACCAATGGGATCCAAGCACTGAAACACTGACGGAAGAAGTGTGTGGACCACAAGCGAGGACTATGTTGAAAAAATAAAGCTTATTTGGTCACATTCTATGAGCGTTTCTTGTTGAGCCGATGAACTTTTCAGCTGACCCTCATAAATCGTAGCTGTTTTAGGTTACTTTATCCAAGATATAAAGAGAGTTATATTCCTTAGCAATATTTTAAGATCATAGACACAAATGCACAACACATGATAACACAAGACCCTGACTGTATAATGAAATATAAGTTACCTATAATAATAAAAACAAAGTGAAAAGAGATACCAATGAAATAATTCTATTACTTATATATAATTAAACTTTATTCTCTAATCAGATATCAAATAAATTATTTAATGAAAAACAGTATATACAAATTGTGTCAAAAAAAATAGAGATGTTTTTTTTGTACTTTTTGACACACATATTCTGAAAAAAATTCATGTTCCATTCATTGTTCATTTCTATCTGGTAAATACAGCTTCAAACTTGGCACTTTTATGACACACCTTGTATAGTCAAACTATTAAAAATGATTTCTAAGGTTGAATCATTACTATGCTCAGGTACACAGGAAACACCTAAGGGAGACTGGAGGATACAGCGACCAAAACATTGTGTTTATACATACCAAAATAAAGATGAGGACAACAGTCCAAAACATCAAAATTATTCACTAAGTGAACGGTTGCCAACTTAAAAAGACTAATAAAACTAGTGTGTAGTAATCTAGTAATCTTATAAAAATTTTGGTTTATTAAATAACTGGTATGAAAATAGATTATTTTATATCAAACTAGAAGCAGCTATCCAGCGTCGCCTGGGGAGAGGGGGATAGCAAAAAAGTTAGTCTCGCAGATCCATTATTACTGAATCAAGAGTTGGATCCTCGCAGGATGCCCCATTAAAATCCCTATGTAAAAAAAAAAAAAAGACCTTGCGTTGATTCAGCCACTCTGAAAAGAAAAATTAATGTCTACTATTTAAAATCTTAAATGCAAAAGAAATTCTATGCTGTTATCATTTAGATTTTATTTTTTTTAATTATCTTCACAAATATAAATCAAACCTTCATTATTTTTGCTCAAAAACCAAGCCCTGGTGATATTTAATGTGTATATATATTTACCTTGTCGTTAATTGTTTTGTTTTTGAAGTTTCCTCCAGACATACACATACACACAACTGCCCTTTAGATATAGATAGATTTATATGTAGACATTTTTGTATATGTAAAGTTTCACTAAAAATACCCATTGCATCCAATCTATTAGCATATTTTAAAAAATCCATTTGTCTAAATCCATAAATATCAAAACAACTTATACAATTAAAAAGCTTTCTCTTTCAAGAGTGGATCAAGATCTTTAAGTGTGGGCGTGTCACATCCACAGCAGGTTCTCTTAATCTACAGAACACCAATTTACACAAGCAGACAACTATTGGGTAGTAAATGTATACAATAGGTCAAAGAATGTTACTAACAAGTAGACAAACAGTCGGCTGTTTGTATATAGACGGGTTTGTTCTTAGACAACTATTCCGTGTTGAACATGAATTGAATTTGATAAAAATTGACAAGTCAGATAATATAGGATTAACTTTCAAAGCAAAGGTAAATAACAGATCATTATCTTTTTTAGAGTGTCCAGCTGGGAACCTTGAGGTTCCTGGTTCGATTCCGGCCCTCGCCAACTCAGGGTATTAGTAGCACATGGATATGTACTGTAAAGTGAGGAGCTGATGGTAGGAGTGGCGCTCTGCCTCAGATGCCCAAACAATCTCCTTGGTCTAGCGCTAGTGAAAAGGGGATAAACTCCCTTGCTGTCTGGCTGATACCGACATTAGGCCACCCCGATAACTTTACATATCTTTTTTAGAGGTGATCTTTGGAATTTTACATTTTCAGGAATAGATTTTATGAGGTGGTTATTGTTGTTGGCATCCTTCCATCTATGAGAGACAATGGAGTAGTGTCCATTTTTTTGCACGGAGCTAGGGCTGGAAAACATAAGGGCCGGTTTAGCTCAGTCGTTAGAATGTTCGGCTAGGAACCACAAGGTTCCTGGTTAGATACCAGCCCTCACCAAACAGGGTATGAGTAGCACAGGCATCTGTGCAGTAAAGTGAGGAGCTGATGGTAGGTGTGGTGCTGCACCTCAGATGCAAAAACAATCTCCATTGTCTAGCGCTAGTGAAAAGGGGATAGACTCCATCGCTGATAGACTTTAGGCCACCCCAACGACTTTACTTTATATATTATAGAGATTACTATACCTACTTATGATCACTGTATCTGGTTCTCCCCACATCTACATTAACATATTTTCCTCTGCCTTTCTCTATATGAAAGTAAATATTTATAAGTTTGTTTGTTTTTTTTTCCTTTAATCATCCATGTTACTCTAGCATAAAAAAATTTTTTTTAAATAAAAAGAAAATAAATCAAATTTGGCAGTTTTTGTCCAACTTTTCCATTAATGTTTTTTATCTCTCATATATATATATATATATATATATATATATATATATACATACACACACAAAAAATAAATAAATAAATAAATAAATAAAAACTGCACTTACAATAGCCTAGTGATATCAAATTGAGGTCAGTAGACAAAGCTAACATGTAAAATCCATAGTCCTAATACCCTTGGGAAAGGTATACAGTCAACTATTCTCCCCCATACTATGGGTAAATAGTAAGACAGACTGAACTCTTTAACCAGTCTAGGAGAAGGGAAACTAAATTGACTTTGTATCACATTCTACTTGTGCAGAGAGGTTGTTAAATATATACATGTAAAATCCATAATCCTTTAGAAAATCTATTGACTTGTAATCTCCCATGGAGTAAACTCATTTACATACGTTACAGATGTGCAGAGTAGAAAAAGAAATCAAATAAGTCAATAAAAAAGGTCGATCTAATGTGAAAAGAAGAACAAGATGAAAGCAGTATTATTTGTATTATTGGAATATTGTCCTCATCTTCATTGTTATCTGTACAACGTTTTGGCCAATATGCCCTACAGCCTTCTTCAGGTATTTCTTGTTGGACTCAAGAACCTTCTTGTCGTATTCAGGAGCCATCACAGAACTTTGAACCTAACCATTTTATTTAGTCCATGAAGGTTCCCAAGTCCGACAAGAAATATCTGAAGAAGGCCGGAGGGCATATCAGCCGAAACGTTGTACAGATAACAATGAAGATGAGGACAATAATACAAATAATACTAATTATCAAGCCACATCTCAAAAATTCAGAGAAAAAGATGAAAGCAGTGGAAATATAAAAAGGCAAGAAATGGTTGACAAGTTGGAGAGATGTCCATCAAAGGGTTAAGAAAGAACTAAGTGAAAAATTTACGAGATGTTACCATAAATAAAAAGTAAAGTTGGCAGCGTGGCCTATTGTCGGTATCAGCCAGACAGCGAGGCAGTCTATCCCTTTGCACTAGACCAGGGAGAAATTTATTTTGCTGAAGTGGAGCACCAAACCTCCTGTCAGCTTGCCACTTAACCGCAATCTGTGCTACTCATGTGCTGAGTTGGCAGGGACCAGTGTCAAACCAGGAACTTTCCCATTTCTAGGCGGGTGCTCTACCGATTGGGCTAACTTGCTTAAAAAGTGAAACAAATTATTTCATAGACCAATAGAGATATCTGTCATCTACTTAAACAATTCACAAGGAGTTTAAAAGCTTTTATCATCTACAATCATTAAAAATATAAAAATAATCTGAGAGATACTTCCATCCTCTTAATCATTTCAAAAGCAACCTTATTAAATCAGATTTCAATTTATTTACTGAAAAAAAAAAAAAAAAAAAAAAATCAAATCTATCCAAACAATGCAAATGATCTCTAACCTATTTTTAACTTATTATATTGCAGTGTTTAAAAAATAAGTATTATATTAAAGTTTTTTTTTTTTTTAAAGGATTTTATAATTTGCTTGAAGCATTGTGTTTATATTGGTTTGGTAATTGGTTTTGAAAGCTATCACAATGTGTAAAGAAAATAAGGTAACTATGTTAACCTGTGACTTATTCTTAATATTTCAAGATAAAAATCTTCTACAGAAGATCTCTGAAACTGTTGTTGTTAGTGATTGTCCATTTGGTTTTGTCTCATGTCTTCCAAATTCTGTGGTGTGTGTGTGTGTGTGTGTGTGTGTGCGTGTGGTGCGTGCGTGTGTGTTGTGTGCTGTTCAACAGTGTCTGATTATCATTCCAGGTTTGGCTCACCCTCTAAGCATTAACCTTTTTGTTTATTTACAGGACCATCTGATTCTCTCTAAGCAAAATTTCATAAATTGACCAAAACAAATGATATTGCTAAATGATTAATTCTTGGATATAAAATAATCTAACAAAACAATCAAGTATAAAATGAATACACATACACTAATATATATAAATCCAACATGGAAATTGCTACCTTTAACCTAAAATGAAACCAGCTATTTATTTTGCAGACCTTCCACCAGGTCAGGATTAACATGAATTCATTTTACGGTGGGGAGCCAGACATAAACCTAAGCTCATGCCACTGTAAAAAAAAAAAAAAAAAAAAAAAAAGTGTAGTCCCATCAGCATTCCTCTTCAGGGACACCTCAGGGATGGGCAATAAACCAGGTCCTCATCTCCTTTTAGGCAAAAGGGCAGGTGTTGCCTAGGGGGAGCCCCCTGGGACCATGCAATTACTTTTTACCTCACCTACCTACTCTTAAGCCAAAGCTTCAGTGCCAGGCAAGTATGGAACCATAAAGATATAACAGCAGCCATTCCATTTATTATTTCTGCAGAACTTTATTTTTTACAATTTTTTTGTTGGCATCCTTCAGTCAGCGTGAGACAATGTAATAGTGTCCAATATTTTTTTTTTTTTTTTTATTGGAACTACGTAGCCTGGACAGGTTCATATGGAGAATGAGCTGTTGCCCAAGCAGCAAATCCCCCCCTCTCCACACTGCCACTGAGATCCAACGGAAAGACAAGAAGCCAATGCAGTTGGGAAGCGGTAGTGTCGCAGGAGCAGCTGGGTAGCACTGGATTTCAGCATTACACCACCTTAGGGACTCCGGCTCCTGATTTGCATTCAGCGTTTATTCCCCTAGCCTTTACTTGGGATGAGATAAAGCCGCTAGGCAGCGGAGGTTTTGTATCGGACTTTTCCTCATCCTAGATGGGTTGCTGGCCCTAATATAAAAATTTGAAAATCAAATGCTTAATCAACCTTATTTTTAAATTAATTTTTTTATAAGAATATTAACACTAAAAGCAATTTGATCTTTTTGAATTTGGTAATTATTCTAAAAGATCTAAATCTCAAAGGGTCCAGCATCAACCCAGGGAGATATTAACATTTATACACAACATTGTTTATTTGTTTGTTCAAATCCATGCCAACCAAATGGTAAGAATAAACTTAGTTTTTATATATAACATTTACAAGAAAAAGAAAGATAAGACAGAATAGCTCAAATGATCTCAAATATATAAATTTAGTAAATAAATTGAATGACCCATTAGTTAAAATTGAACTTAACGGACCTAAATTCCACCACCGAAAAAAAAATTTTTTTAAATACAAAAAAAAATCAGGGAATTAACCAAGTTTAATGAAATGTTCAGTGTTAATATATTAATGAATAAAAGATATAATGCACCAGTTATTTTATTTAAAAGCTTTTACATTTTTTTTAGGTCAGTTAACTTTGAACCACATATCTTTGAAGCATAACACAGATTCTCAATGATACGTGGTTCAAAAGTTAACTGATCTGAAAAAATGTAAAAGTTTTTAAATAAAATAACTGGTGCATTATATCTTTTATTCATTAATATATCAACACTGAAAATTTCATTAAATACGGTTAATTCCTTGATTTTTGGTATTTTTCTTCTTTCGGCGGGGTGATAATACGATGGTGGAATTTAGGTCCGTTAGGTTAGATTTAACCAAACCATTAACATCAGAGAAATGAGATTTATTATAAGAACCTACTTCCAAATTGTAATTACTACAACTTATAGATTCCTTCTAGATCAGAGGATTTCCCTCTCACTATGTCAGAGATTGTGATTCATTTTCAGTAACAAATTGATTTTTAAAGAAAAGAGCAGCTGGCCCCATATTCACTAGAATTGTTGTTCACCTAGACTAGTGGCCAACCAATGCTAAAGGGTCCAGAATCTGCCCTATTATTTTACTTTTAACTAGAAAGAGAATGATTTATGTCTTTATCAAGGCTAAATAGTGAGAAATGAACCCAAACCGTCTGCGCTAGAATTTGAATTGACCACAGATTCCATTTTGCATGCTGTTAAACATTAAACCACCCACATTTTTTAAATCTGTAGCCAACAGCACATTCATAAAATCAGATTCAACAAAAGCACAAACAATTAAAAACTAAAAACATGACAGTCTAAATGTCAAAATATCTGTGGAAACCCAAGTCAGAATTTCTACTCAATTGCTCAATTGACAAACTGTTTCAATAAAAATATCAACTGAAATAAAATTAATTGAAAAGAATAGAAGGAAGGAAGAAATGTTTATTCATAATATTTATCAGCTATCCTCATAATTCAATAAAGCTAAAAAAAAAAAAATTTTTTTAAAATAAAAAAAAAAGATGTCTAAATCTTTATTAATATTTTCATTAGGGACATATGAAGAAAGTGAGGTCATAGTCAAAGAAGAAAAAAAAATTAATGAAGGTTTTGTCTCTTCAAATGAAGAATATTATTTCTCTGAATCTTTGAGATGAGGCTTGATAATTAGTATTATTTGGATTATTCAGACTATTGTCCTCATCTTCATTGTTATTTGTACAACTTTTCAGCCGATGTGGACAATAGTCCGAATAATCCATATACTAATAAATATTATAGTCAAATCCTGAATGGTTTTCATCTGATATTTACACCACATGGCTATATTACAATTACTTAACTGGTTGCTTTTAGTTGTGGTTGAAGTCAAAATTTATAATAAATATATCTTATTAAGATGGAGATTCAGTGTCTGTCTGTAACCTAAACTATATCCCTGCTTACATCACAATACCCTCAGGAATTGCCTAAGTTTATCAAAGAGTATTTAATTTATAGTCAAAATCATTAATAATATAGAATAAATTTTATTTATTAACAAGGTCTCTATGAAAATCCAAGTTAGATTTGCCTAACCCATGTTATTAGTGCACATAAATCCTGCAACGTGTCTTAAAATATCACTAAGAAATAAAGGTTTACATAATATATGGTGTGGTTAATTTGCATACTGGTTTTAACAAAATTGGGGTTTAATAAATAATTACTTGGTGTTATTGATCTCTGATATTAGTGTTTTATTCTCCAACATTAAAATCATTCTATGAATTATTTTATATAGAAACCAATAAAAAATAATTAAAATAAGTGTAATCTTTTTATATGCATTCTTATTTAATTTTGTTAGTCTTTCTAATTTAATTATTTCATTACATCAAAACTTAAATATTTATGTCTGACAGAGCGCACATATTCTTGCTAGTCAATTTATCATTCTTAATTGAAATTTGAAATCCAAATGTGCCTAAGCTTGAACTGAGGAAATTTTAGCTCAATATTTGGCTCAAGTCTTATAAATCTCAGCTTATTTGTATTGTTTCACTGATAAAATGTCTACTATTTATCTAATTACTATTTTTTTTTTTAAAAGACAAGCTTTAAGGTCAATTTCCTTTACACACCTTTATTACCAGTTAATGTTCACTCAACTTCACCACAGACGCAACATTGCAAGATATTCCAAAAACTCATTTTTGTTTTTCCTGGGGTTCAGAGATCTGCAGTTCTAGTCAGTGTTCAGTTGGTTTATCACACTAATACAGTGAGAAACCTAACAGTCAATTAAATTACACAAAATGACATAGCACTTAAAATATTTCTCCATTCACAATTCTATGAAACACCACACAATATTAGGACACTTTGTCAAGGACAATAATTTATGAATTGGTTCATTGCCTTGTTTTATTAATTCAACCATTAGAAAATAAAGTAACAATGTTTAAACTCTTCATACATTTTTAAAGAATACATAAAAAAAGAAGAGAAGGGGCAATAAGTGGAGGTTAATGTAAACATTTTTATGTATTAAGAATTTAAGATTTTACAAAAAATTAATGAACAAGTGTGAAAAAATGTCCACAAATGCTTACATTGTTATTCAGAACATTTTAAATAAATGACTGACATGACAAATACATTTAAGAAATTGGTAAAAGTTTATTAGACAAGAGAATAAAAATCAAAACGGATTTCTTCTACAGTCTTTTAAAAACTGAAAAAAAAAAAAAAAAAAAACTAGTATTATTTGGACAATTGTCCTCATCTTCATTGTTATCTGTACAACGTTTCGACATTTACGACAAGAAGGTTTCGGTAGTCCGAGAAGGTTCCAGAGCCCGACAAGAAATACCTGCAGAAAGCTGGAGGGCACATCAGCCGTAACATTGTACAGATAACCATGAAGATGAAGTACTATTGTCTGATAATACAAATAATACTATTATCAAGCCATCTCAAAAATTCAGAGAAATAATTTTTTAAAAAATAATTAAAAAAAGGATTCCCAAATTAAAATTTTTAATATTTTATAAAGAATTGATAAACTATGGTCAGAAAATTATAGCTTACATTCATTACAAAAACAAAAAAAAAAAAAAAAAAAAAACTATGAATATTCTCTCAATGATTTACCATTCACTATTGTAGACTATTGGATTTTTTTACATTTTCTTAAAAAAAAAAAAAAAAAAAAAAAAAAAAATAATAATAATTTTAAATGACTTTAAATACTGATCAGCTCTGTTTAGTATCTTCATTTGGTTGTTATCGTAGTCACAATGTTTCTATTGTTGAAGCATCTGGTTCTTTCAGGTGTTATTGATTAATAGTACCTAAAGAGTGGAACAATACAAATATAACAAAAGATGAGGATCAAATCAGAATCATCAGTTAATATGAATTCCCTCATTTCAGAATTAAAATATATTTTTTAAAAAGTAATCTTCAATTTTCAATTTTATATACATAATTCAATTTCAGTGAAATCTTTACTTAAAATATTTATTAATTAAATTTTGTTTTTTATTTATAAGATATATTTTTTATATTATCTTTCTTAATCTTTTCTTTTTGTCAGATATTAGTTTAACTAAGCAAAGATATGTAATTATTTTACATTCTTCCAGAATTATTTTAGTAAGATACAATATTTTCTTTTTAAATTTAATTCTGTACGCAATTAGTTTGGTCCTGAGAGAGTAACATGGTTTTCCTGTGATTGTTTTATTTTTAAGACAATGCCTCTGAAGAATTACCGCTCGACTCCCTATGAGAAAACCTTTTTTTAACGAGATTAAATCTTGCCTAAGTGAATAATATACCCACCATCAAATTTGGTAATTCTACATCAAACCATCTTGCCCAGCCACCCCCCTCAATAAAGAATAAACAATCTTTTCTCAATTATTGATTATAGATTTCAAATGATCATCAACATGTAATGTTCACAACTATCAATTAAGAGATTTATATTTGATGCTTAAGGGCCAGGTTAGCTCAGTCGGTAGAGCGTTCAGCTAGCAACCACAAGGTTCTAGTTTGATACCGGCCCTCGCCAACTCAGTGGTATGAGTAGCACAGGGATCTGTGCGGTAAAGTAAGGGATGAATGGTAGGTGTGGCGCTCCACTCAGATGCAAAAACAATCTCCTTGGTCTAGCCTAGTGAAAGGGGATAGACTCCTTACTGATTGGCTGAACTGACATTAGGCCCCCCACACTTTTACTTTTTTTTTTTTTTTTTTTTTTTTTTTTTTTTTTTTTTTTTAATTCACAATGATATGATCATTGTGAATCAAGTTTAAATTTGATTTTTAAATATACTATTGGAGATAAATATACCATATTTTTGTTAGGCAACTTGTATATGTATTATCTAGGTGACAGTATTGGAGATAATATATAAAATATATATTTGATTTTAAATATATATCACAGGATTTGTTTAAAATTTATTTTAAAATTAAAAAAGAAAGAAAATCCAGGAAAATTTAGAATATTAAGTGCACCTGAAGAAGGTCAGAGATTTCTAAGTGAATATGGTTTTTTTTCAGAACAAAGTCATCATTATCATCATCATGGGAAAGAGCAGGCAAATAAATTTTCTAGATCCTCAAGATTAATTTTCAACTTGAAGCAGGCTGAGGGAGTTTTTTTTTTTTTTTGTTGTTTTTTTTTATTCAAGTGGCCTCTGCATTTTGGCCTTGATGGGTAGCAGCAAGGCTGATGAGTAAACCCAAGAGACACACCCAGCCAAAGAATTTCAAATAGAAGAAGAAGTTGTGCACTTGTTTTTGATCCCAAGATGATTATCAGAGAAAGAGGTAGCAAATAAGAGACGAACAGCGCCAAACATAATACAGACAGTTACCCCACAAGATTTTAAGAACTTTTAAGCAATAAAATAAAAAATAAAAACAATCTAAGACTACTAAACAAAGAAATATTAAATTTCTTACGAAACTGTATTTACAATTGTTTCAGAAAAAATAAAAAAAATAAAAAACTACCATAAAAAAAAACACCTTTTTTTAAACTTTCTTTATAAAGTGTAAGGGCATAAGAAAAATGGTCAACCTTTAAAATGTTATTTATGAAAGGTCTTTTAGAAAAGGTTAAGAAGATTAGGCAATGTTTAAGTTTGATTTTGCAGATTTATAATGAAATAAATGTGAATCTGACCTAACAGATGGGAGATGCTTAGAAAAACGGAATTGACATTCTCAAAAGGCTGACACCCTATGTGGTGTGTGTGTGTGTGTGTTGGTGTGAAATGTTGGGGGGGAAAATTGAAAGGAAAATAAGTATGAACTGCTGCAACAATTGCGTTCCTCTGCCAACCCCCTCACACCATCCCCCATTCTATTAACTACAAATATAAGGTTCG
>CM042165.1:55730549-55864039 GCA_023376005.1 Doryteuthis pealeii | reverse complement strand
AAAGGTGTGTAAAATGGAATTGACCTTAAAGCTTGTCTTTTTAAAAAAAAAAATAGTAATTAGATAAATAGTAGACAATTTTACAGTGAAACAATACAAAATAAGCTGAATTATATAAGACTTGAGCCAATATTGAGCTAAAAATTATCCTCAGCTTCAAAGCTTAGGCACATTGGATTTCAAATTTCAACTTAAGAATGATAAATTGACTAGCCAAAGAATCATGTGCGCTCTGTCCAGACATAAATATTTAAGTTTTTGATGTAATGAAATTATATTAAATTAGAAAGGCTAACAAAATTAAATAAGAATGCATATTAAAAAAGCATTACACTTATTCTTAATTATTTTTTATGGTTTCTATTATAAAAAATTCATAGAATTGATTTAAATGTTGGAGATAAACATAATTATCAGAGATCAATAACACCAAGTAATTATTTATTAAACCCAATTTTGTTAAACCAGTTATGCAAATTAACCACACCTATATTATGTAAACCTTTTATTTCTTTAGTGATTATTTTAGACACGTTGCAGGATTTCTATGGCCACTAATAACATGGTTAGGCAAATCTAACTGGATTTTCATAGAGGACCTTGTTATAATAAAATTTATTCTATTATATTAATGATTGACAAAATTAAATACTCTTTGATAAAAACTTAGGCAATTCCTGAGGGTATTGTGATGTAAGCAGGATATGTTTAGGTTAACAGACAGACACTGAATCTCCATCTTAATAAGGATAATATTATTATAAAATTTTGACTTCAAACCAAACATAAAAGCAACAGTTAAGTAATTGTAATATAGCATGTGGTGTATATCAGTGAAAACATCAGGATTTTGACCTATAATATTTATTAGTATTTATTTGGATTATTCGACTATTGGTCCACATCGGACTGAAAAGTTGTACAAATAACAATGAAGGATGACGGACAATAGTGCGAATAATCAATAACTACTAATTATCAAGCCTCATCTCAAAGATTCAGAGATAAATAATCATTTCATTCATTTGAAGAGGACAAAACTTTCATTATTTTTTCTTCTTCTTTGGACTATGACCTCACTTCTCATATGTCCCTATGAAATATTAATAAAGATTAGACAAATTTTCTTTTTTTTTTTTTTTTTATTTTTAAAAAAATTTTTTTTTTTTTAGCTTTATGGAATTATGAGGATAGCTTGATAAATATTATGAATAAACCATTCTTCCTTCCTTCTATTCTTTTCAATTAATTTTATTTCAGATGATATTTTTATTTGAAACAGTTTGTCATTGAGCAATTTGAGTAGAAATTCTGACTTGGGTTTCCAAGATATTGACATTTAGACTGTCATGTTTTAGTTTAATTGTTGTGCTTTTGTTGAATCTGATTTTATGAATGTGCTGTTGGCTACAGATTTAAAAAAATGTGGGTGGTTTAATGTTAACAGCATTGCAAATGGAATCTGTGGTTCAATCAAATTCTAGCGCAGACGTTTGGGTTCATTTCTCACTATTTAAGCCTTTGATTAAAAGACATAATCATTCTCTTTCTAGTTAAAAGTAAAATAATAAGGGCAGATCGGACCCTTAGGCATTGTGGACCACTGTCTAGGGTGAACAAACAATCTTCTAGTGAATATGGGGCCAGCTGCTCTTTTCTTTTAAAAATCAATTTGTTACTAAATGAATTCACAATCTCTGACATAGTGAGAGGGAAATCCTCTGATCTAGAAGGAATCTATAAGTTGTAGAATTTACAATTGGAAGTAGGTTTTTAATAATCTCATTCTCTGATGTTAATGGTTTGGTTAAATTCTAACCTACGGACCTAATTCCACCATCGTATTATCACCCGCCGAAAGAAGAAAAATACCAAAAATCAAGGAATATAACCGTATTTAATGAAATTCTTCAGTTGTGATATATTTAATGAATAAAAGATATAATGGCACCAGTTTTTATTTAAAAACTTTTACATTTTTCAGAATCAGTTAACTTTTTGAACCACGTTTCATGAGAATCGTGTTATGCTTCCAAAGATATGTGGTTCAAAGTAACTGACTAAAAAAAGTAAAAGCTTTTAAATTAAAATAAACTGGTGCCATTTATATCTTTATTCATTAATATATTAACACTGAACATTCATTAAAACTTGGTAATTCCCTGATTTTTTTTTTGTATTTAAAAAATTTTTTTTTCGTGGTGGAATTTAGGTCGTTAAGGTTCAATTTTAAAAACTAATGGTCATTCATTTATTTTACTATTTATTTATTTGAGATCATTGGAGCTATTCTGTTCTTATTCTTTCTTTTTCTTGTAAAATGTTATATATAAAAACTAAGTTTATTCTTACCATTGGGTTGCATGGATTTGAAACAAACAAATAAACAATGTGATGTATAAAATGTTAATATCTCCCTTGGGGATGCTGGGACCCTTGAGATTTAGATCTTTTAGAAAATTACCAAATCAAAAAGATCCAAAATGCTTTTAGTTGTTAATATTCTTATAAAAAAATTAATTTAAAAATAAGGTTGATTAGGCAATTTGATTTTTCAAATTTTTATAATTTAGGGCCAGCAACCCAATCTAGGATGAGTGGAAAAGTCCGATACAAAACCTCCGCTGCCTAGCGGCTTTATCTCATCCCAAGTAAAGGCAGGGGGAATAAACGCCTGAATGCAAATCAGGAGCCGGAGTCCCTAAGGTGTGTAATGCTGAAATCAGTGCTTACCCAGCTGCTCCTGCGGCACACTACCGCTTCCCAACTGCATTGGCTTCTTGTTCTTTCCGTTGGATCTCAGTGAGTTGTGGAAGAGGGGGGGGATTTGCTGCTTTGGGCAACAGGCTCTTCTTCATATGAACCTGTCCAGGTACGTAGTTCCATAAAAAAAAAAAAAAAATATTGGACACTATTACATTGTCTCACGCTGACTGAAGGATGCCAACAAAAAATTGTAAAAATAAAGTTCTGCAGAAATAATAAATTGGAATGGCTGCTGTTATTATCTTTATGGTTCCATACTTGCCTGCACTGAAGCTTTGGCTTAAGAGTAGGAGGTGAGGTAAAAAGTATTGCAGGTCCCAGGGGGGTCCCCCTAGGCAACACCTGCCTTTTGCCTAAAAGGAGATGAGGACTGGTTTATTGCCCATCCCATGAGGTGTCCGAAAGGAATGCCTGATGGGACTACACTTTTTTTTTTTTTTTTTTTGTTTTTTACAGTGGCATGCAGCTTAGGCTTTATGTCTGGGCCCCCACGTAAAATGAATTCATGTCTAATCCTGACCTGGGGGAAGGTCGTGAAAATTAATAGTGGTTCATTTTAGGTTAAAAGGTAAGAATTTCCATGTTGGGTTTATATATATCTAGTGTATGTGTTATTCCACTTTTATACTTGATTGTTTTGTTAGATTATTTTATATCCAAGAATTAATCATTTTTAGCAAATCATTTGTTTTGGTCAATTTATGAATTTTGCTTTAGAGGGAACAGATGGTCCTGTAAATAAACAAAAAAGGTTAATAGCTTAGAGGTGGAGCCAAACCTGGAATGATATCAGCCACTGTTGAACAGCCACACACACACACACGCACGCACGCACCGCACACACACACACACACACCACACACACACAGAATTTGGAAGACATGAAGACAAAACAAATGGACAATCACTAAACAACAACAGTTTCAGAGATCTTCTGTAGAAGATTTTTATCTGAAAATATTTAAGAAATAACGTCACAGGGTTAACATAAGTTACCTTATTTTTCTTTACACATATGTGATAAGCTTCAAACCATTACCAACCCAATATAACACAATGCTCAAGCAAATTATAAAATCCTTTAAAAAAAAAAAAAAAACTTTAATATAATACTTATTTTTTAAACACTGCAATATAATAAGTTAAAATAGGTTAGAGATCATTTGCATTGTTTGCGATAGATTTGATTTTTTTTTTTTTTTTTTTTTTTTTCAGTAAATAATTGAAATCTGATTTAATAAGGTTGCTTTTTGAAATGATTAAGAGGATGGAAGTATCTCTCAGATTATTTTATATTTTTTAATGATTGTAGATGATAAAAGCTTTTAAACTCCTTGTTGAATTGTTTAAGTAGATGACAGATATCCTATTGGTCTATGAAATAATTTGTTTCACTTTTAAGCAAGTTAGCCCAATCGGTAGAGCACCCGCCTAGAAATGGGAAAGTTCCTGGCACTGGTCCCTGCCAACTCAGCACATGAGTTAGCACAGATTTGCGGTTAAGTGCGCAAGCTGACAGGAGGTTTGGTGCTCCACTTCAGCAAAATAAATTTCTCCCGGTCTAGTGCAAAGGGATAGACTGCTCGCTGTCTGCCTGATACCGACAATTAGGCCACGCTGCCAACTTTACTTTCTTATTTATGGTAACTCTCGTAAATCTTCACTTAGTTCTTTCTTAACCCTTTGATGGACATCTCTCCAATTGTCAACCATTTTTCTTGCCTTTTTATATTTCCACTGCTTTAATCTTTTTTCTCTGAATTTTTGAGATGTGGCTTGATAATTTAGTATTATTTGTATTATTGTCCTCATCTTCATTGTTATCTGTACAACGTTTCGGCTGATTCCTCCGGCCTTCTTCAGATATTTCTTGTCGGACTTGGGAACCTTCATGGACTAATAAAATGGTTAGGTTCAAAGTTCTGTGATGGCTCCTTAGAATACGACAAGAAAGGTTCTTGAGTTCCAACAAGAAATACCTGAAGAAGGCTGTCCAGGGCATATTGGCAAAGTTGTACAGTAACAATGAAGATGTGAGGACAATATTCCAATTAATACAAATAATACTGCTTTTCATCTTGTTCTTCTTTTCACATTAGATCGACCTTTTTATTGACTTATTGATTTCTTTTTACTTGCACATCTGTAACGTATTAAATGAGTTTACTCCATGGGAGATTACAAGGTCAATAGATTTTCTAAAGGATATGGTTTTACATGTATATATTTAACAACCTCTCTGCAACAAGTAGAATGTGATACAAAGTCAATTTAGTCCCTTCTCCTAGACTGGTTAAAGGAGTTCAGTCTGTCTTTACTATTTACCCATAGTATGGGGGAGAATAGTTGACTGTATACCTTTCCCAAGGGTATTAGGACTATTGGATTTTACATGTTAGCTTTTGTCTACTGACCTCAATTTGAATATCACTAGGCTATTGTAAGTGCAGTTTTTATTTATTTACTTTATTATTTATTTTGTGTGTGTATGTATATATATATATATATATATATATATATTATATATGAGAGATAAAAAAACATTAATGGAAAAGTTGGACAAAAACTGCCAAATTTGATTTATTTTCTTTTTATTAAAAAAAATTTTTTTATGCTAGAGTAACATGGATGATTAAAGAAAAAAAAACAAACAAACTTATAAATATTTACTTCATATAGGAGAAAGGCAAGAGAAAAATATGTAAATGTAGATGTGGGGAGAACAGATACAGTGGATCATAAGTAGGTATAGTAATCTCTATAATATTATAAATAAGTCGTTGGGGTGGCCTAAAGTCTTATCAGCGATGGAGTCTATCCCCTTTTCACTAGCGGCTAGACAATGGAGATTGTTTTTGCATCTGAGGTGCAGCACCACACCTACCATCAGCTCCTCACTTTACTGCACAGATGCCTGTGCTACTCATACCCTGTTTGGTGAGGGCTGGTATCTAACCAGAACCTTGTGGTTCCTAGCCGAAACATTCTAACGACTGAGCTAAACCGGCCTTATGTTTCCAGCCCTAGCTCCGTGCAAAAAAATGGACACTACTCCATTGTCTCTCATAAGATGGAAGGAGCAACAACAATAAACCACCTCATAAAAATCTATTCCCTGAAATGTAAAATTCAAAGATCACCTCTAAAAAAGATATGTAAAGTTATCGGGGTGCCTTAATGTCGGTATCAGCCAGACAGCAAGGGAGTTTTATCCCCTTTCACTAGCGCTAGACCAAGGGATTGTTTGGGCATCTGAGGCAGAGCGCCACTCTACCATCAGCTCCTCACTTTACAGTACATATCCATGTTGCTACTAATACCCTGAGTTTGGCGAGGGCCGGAATGAACAGGACCTCAAGGTTCCCAGCTGGAACTCTAAAAAAGATAATGATCTTGTTATTTACCTTTGCTTTGAAAGTTATCCTATATTATCTGACTTGTCAATTTTTATCAAATTCCAATTCTGTTCAACACGGAATAGTTGTCTAAGAACAAACCCGTCTTATATACAAACAGCCGACTGTTTGTCTACTTGTTAGTAACATTCTTTGACCTATTGTATACATTACTACCCAATAGTTGTCTGCTTGTTGTAAATTGGTGTTCTGTAGATTAAGAACCTGTGTGTGTGACACGCCCACACTTAAGATCTTGATCCACTCTTGAAAGAGAAAAGCTTTTTAATTGTATAAGTTGTTTTGATATTTAGATTTAGACAAATGGATTTTTTAAAAATATGCTAATAGATGGAGCAATGGGTATTTTTAGTGAAACTTTACATATAACAAAAATGTTCTACATATAAAATCTTAATCTATATCTAAAGGGCAGTTGTGTGTATGTGTAGTCTGGAGGAAACTTCAAAAACAAACAATTAACGACAAAGGTAAATATATACACATTAAATATCACCAGGGCTTGGTTTTTGAGCAAAATAATGAAGGTTTGATTTTATTTGTGGAAGATAATTAAAAAAAAAAAATCTAAATGATAACAGCATAGAATTTCTTTTTGCATTAAGATTTTTAAATAGTAGACATTAATTTTCTTTTCAGAGTGGCTGAATCACGCAAGGTCTTTTTTTTTTTTTTACATAGGGATTTAATGGGCATCTGCGAGGATCCAACTCTTGATTCAGTAATAATGGATCTGCGAGACTAACTTTTTGCTATCCCCCTCTCCCCAGGCGACGCTGGATAGCTTGCTTTCTAGTTTGATATAAAAATAATCTATTTTCCATACCAGTTATTTAATATAACCAAAATTTTATAAGATTACTAGATACTACACACTAGTTTTATTTTAGTCTTTTTAAGTTGGCAACCGTTCACTTAGTGAATAATTTTTGATGTTTGGATGTTGTCCTCATCTTTATTTTGGTAGTATAAACACAATGTTTTGGTCGCTGTATCCTCCATCTCCCTTAGGTGTTTCCTGTGTTACCTGAGCATAGTAATGATTCAAACCTTAGAAATCATTTTTTAATAGTTTGACTATACAAGGTGTGTCATAAAAGTGCCAAGTTTGAAGCTGTATTTACCAAGATAGAAATGAACCAATGAATAGAACATGAATTTTTTTTCAGAATATGTGTGTCAAAAAGTACAAAAAACTTCTCAATATTTTTTTGACACAAATTTGTATTACTGTTTTCATTAAATAATTTATTGATATCTGATTATTTTGAGAATAAAGTTTATTATATATAAGTAATAGAATTATTTCATTGGTATCTCTTTTCACTTTGTTTTTATTATTATAAAGGTAATTGATATTTCATTATACAGCAGGGGTCTTGTGTTATCATGTGTTGTGCATTTGTTGTTATGATCTTAAATTATTGCTAAAGGAATATTAACTCTCTTTTTATCTTGGATAAAGTAACCTAAAACAGCTACGATTTATGAGGGTCAGCTGAAAAGTTCATCGGCATCAACAAGAAACGCATCATAGAATGTGACCAAATAAGCTTTATTTTTTCAAATAGTCCTCGCTTGTGGTCCACACACTTCTTCCGTCAGTGTTTCAGTGCTGGATCCCATGGTCAAAAAAGTCATCAACAGTAGATATGATGTCATCATATGAACTTTTCCACCTACCCTCATAACTTTAAGTTTGTCTCTTCCACCATAAATATGCTTTTTATGAGAGTAATAATATCTAGGGTTAAATCGAACTTAACGAACCTGAATTCCACCATCAGTGGATTTTCAGTGTTGATATATTAATGATAAAAAGATATAATGCACCAGTTATTTTTTAAAAACCTTTACATTTTTTCAGGTCAGTTAACTTTGTACGATGTATCTTTGAGACGTACACAGATTCTCAAATATATGTGGTTCAAAGTTAACGGACCTGAAAAAATGTAAGTTTTTAAATGAAATAACTGGGGCATTTATATCTTTTTATTCATTATATATCAACACTGAAAAATTTCATTAAATTGGTTAATTCCCTGATTTTTGGTATTTTTTTTTTTTCTTTTCCGGCGGGTGACATATGATTGGTGAATTTAAGTCCGTTAAGTTTGATTCAACCATATCTAGGTTAGAAAACTTTTTTTTTTTTTTTTTCTCCTTGTTTTCAAATATGACCCCACCTTCATTTATTATCTGTGATGCTTACTGAAGATTTTTCCTAAACTTTTAACTCTTTTTGCTTAAATACTTGAATGTACATAATTTTTTTTTTTTTTTTTTTGTGACTTATCTATTTTCCTTTTAAATATGTATTCTGTTAGGATACATTTAATTAAAATCTTAACTAATTATAAGCATGACTTTGTCTAATTGTTGTTTCAAGTGACTACGACTAAACACAAATTTCAATTTCTTCAACTGCAAAATCCCCTCTCACAGTAGTCCTCGCTCAATCCGTCAAAGTTCACTGCTCAAAACATTATGTCTCACTTCACTTTAAGAAGATCAAAGAATGATAGCCCATTGTGTATGAAGGTAGGACTTAAATAACAAGGTAAATGCCTCCCCACGATCCTACATCCGGGCCAACACACGCTGGCCGACTTTTGTGGATTTGCATATTCAACGGGGTGACAGTCGTCTGCCTGCCTACGAGCCACTCACATCAGGAGGTTGCGAGTTCAATCTCCGTTACACTTGAAATCTCAGCTTTCTCAGGATTGTCTATTTTGGATGTTTATGTTATTTGATAAACTATCTGGTCTGTAGAATATACCAACTGCACTTCTGCAGAGGGGTACCCCCCCTCACCAATGGGGCCGGCTTGTTAGCTGTGGATGGCAACCCGTGATGCTTAAGGATGGAACTCTAGTGGCTGAGCAGTCCATGACATGCAACATTCCACTTTGGCCCCTACTTAGGCTTGATGGGCGTTCAGAAGGCCCCCTCTGAATCAATCGGCTGGTCACATCAAGCCCTAGCACCTATATGACAAGCCCAAATTGTATTTATCATATGTGCTACAAGACGGCGGCTGGGTCTTGTCTTAGGTATTAATGTTTAACTGCATCTGTGCAGAAGTTCTAATTCTGGGAATCTTGGGGAATGTGGAACACCCCCTTCATCACCATTACTCCCCCAGTCCACCTCCGCTTTGGAGTGGTAGTATGTGTTAGGATCCCATCTATAGGCTAAATAGAAAACCAAATGAGTTTGAAAAAAATTTTTAATACCTATCAGAATGAATAAAACCAAAATGTTTTCAGCATTAAAATAAACCCAACAAGGATTGACATGCCATAAAATCAACCAACCTTTTCTCATATTAGTTTGTAATTCTGAAACTTCATAGATGGACAGGGTGTAAATGAATAGCTGTCTAGTGTAATTAAGGATGAAATAGAAGGAAATGAACAAAAGTGACAATACAACTAATATATTTCTTTTTTCACCTAATTAACTAGTTACTTAAGTAGAAAGTCAGTGAAGAAGAAAACCTTCAAAATTGATGTGCCTATTTGTGGAATCTGAATTCCATTTGTGCAAGTTTAAAAGTGGCACTCGTTCTCCATTTTCCAAAAGTCTGAATTCTAAATGAACTAACATCCACATCAAATTAGCCAAATACATTCTAAAATTGTTGAAGAGTTTCCAGAATTGAGACTTGACCAAAACTGAATTGCAGACAAAACTTCCTGTGAATATTTTGTAGCTAGCTGACTGCAATACCAGTATGCAGAGATGCTGATAGATACTCGTCCGCCTCACTGAGACATAAAAATTGTATCAATGTGGTCACAGTGTTTTTTTTTTTTTTTTTTTCTTTTTTTATCTTCCTCACACTATTTCCAGCATAACTATAAATACATTTCAATTATTTTTTTTGGAAACGAATTACACTGTGTGGGATACAAGGTAGGGGTTTTAAATGGGCTTTAGTTTCATAAATAAAACTTAATTTATTAAGAAACTTTAGTTGGATCCATCAAATTTCCCGGGAACTCGTTCAAAATCAAAACCTTGCCCAGGACACACTAAATTAAAAAAAAACTCATCAGCATCACTGCGTTGTGTGTGTGTGTGTGTGTGTTTGGGTAGCATGCTGATGTCGTCGGGGTGGCTTAGAGTCGGTATCAGCCAGACAGTGAGGAGTCTATTCCCTTTTCACTACGCTAGACCAAGGAGATTGTTTCGACATCTGAGGCGGAGAACCACACCTACCATCAGCTCCTCACTTTACTGCCAGATCCCTGTTGGCTATCATACGCTGAGTGGGCGAGGGCCGGTATTGAACCTAACCTTGTGTTTCCTAGTCCGACGCTTCTACCGACTGAGCTCACTGAAATTGTTGGATAATTTTTTTATTGTTAGAAATAAATTTCTTCTAAGTTAGGTTTGAAAAAATTAATTTTTTATTGTTAGAAATAAATTCTTTAAGTAGGTTTGAAAAAAATTAATTTTTTTAGTTAGAAATAATTCTTCTAAGAAAAAAAAATATTAGGCCAACATGAAAATATCTTGCTTTTTATTTAAAAACAACAACAAAAAAACCCACAAAAAAAGAAAAAAAAAAAGAAAGTAAAACTGGATTGTCTCTAAGTTATATAGTTATTTATATCTTGCTGGTTTTTGAAAAATCTTTTATGTAAACATATCAAATAGTTTTGATACATTTCGTATAAATTTTTTGATATTTTTTTGCTGATTTAAAAAAAAAAAAAAAAAAAAAGCTACAACATAAACAGCTTTATCTAAAAGTGATCTTAGTGTTTTCAGTAGCATTTAGTTAGTGGCCTGTTTAACCGCGTCACAAACCCTTAAAGACAAGTTTCATTTCCCCTTTTCACTGCCTGCCCATAATTCTCCCTTTCTATGCTAGACGTCATCCAAGAAGGACAAATTCTTGTCTCTGCCAACTTAGCTTATTCAGACCTTCATGCTTTTACACCTTATGGTGAATCAAACTGTATGAACCCACACAGTCTACAGAGTTTTATTGGTCGTGGGAGTTTACCTACACACAACAAGACACAGTACCGACGCCTTCACAAGGATAAGGGCTGCGTTAAGTGGAGGCGTGATAGTGTTGTTTTTCATTATTGACCTGAAATTTGAACACAGTTTTGGTATTTAGATTATATCTTCTGCATTAAAAGTCAGAAAACAAAAAAGTGTTTGTTAATAGTTGGCATTTAAATTTTAAATTAAACCTTACTGAACAAATAGGACTATCATATTATTACTAGCGGGACCTGTGGATGTATCACAGTATGAAATTTAATTATTACAATGTTTGATATCTTTACTTAACAGCTATTGCAATAGCTCAATATGTAAAAGTATAATAATCTTGATTTAACTCTTTTTTTTTGTTTCTTTTCCTTTTCATCTTTTCATTATGTTCGATTGAAACAGATAGTGTAATCGCTACTGCACACTCACCCCCTCTCTCTATTTTCCCCTATTCTTTCTTATATTTTTTTCTGTGTAGTATGTCCTTTTCCTTCCCTTTTTTCTTTTAAATAATAACCGAAATGGTCCATTATTTAGCTGGGGTGACATCACTTCATAAGAATCAAAATTCGATGGATAAGCAACACCAGATAACAGAAATTTCATTTTTGCATTATATTGGATGATTGGAATGTCTCATTTTAACCAGAGGTGTTGCAGGATGATAACGACGGAAGATAAGGAACACGAGTATGGATATTTTTATAGAATTAATGAATCGTTTGAATTTTCCAGCTTTCATTTTTGTTCAAAATTCTTGAATGAATGATTTTGCTGCAAATGTTTTGTTAAACCAATTGTAAAATAAAATTACTTCAGTATCAAACCTCCTGTCAAGGTTTGTGAGTTGTTATCATAGAGTTAATAATGTTATACTAAACACTAGAAAAGTTTTGTCATGAATTGGCCTGAACTCTTATATCTCTTTATCATTAAGCATCCTTTTTCTTTTTCTATAACATCCAATGAGAAGAATATATTCTCATCGCATATAATTTATGTCCATTCGGGATATGCCAATTTTAGTACTAACAAATGACTTAATAAAATTGTTCTGGCATGTAGCTACTTAAATGACTGGAAAGTTGAGTATATCTCCAATTTTATGTTCGGGGAGAAAAATGCTGTCTGTGAAGTGACAGCTTCCACTCTACAAAGACTAAATTCAATTTAAATAAGGACCAACAAGAAAGTTGTTATTTCTAAATTAATCAATAATTTTATTTCATGTTTGTGTGTCAAAACTCTATTCCTTGTCTCTCCCCAATTTTAATACTTTTTTTTATGTATAAAAACACATTTTTTCTTTTTTAATATATTTCTAAACTCAGAAGATTTGAAACTTAAATAAAAAAAAGAAAGAATTATGCTGAATATTTGCTTGTAGTTATAAGTTTTATCTTTGTTGTAGAAATGAAAAATATTGAAGGAAGAAAACAACTTGTGATTTCTGCCTGTCTACATAAATCAAATTCCTCCGCATGAAGTAGGATGTGACACAAGGTCAATTTTTTTAAAGTGGAATTAAAAACAGGGTTTTAATTCAGTTTTTCCTTAGACTGTTTGCCTAACCAGGTTAAAAGCACATTCTGCTCTATTTTAGGGGGGTAACCGATAAAAAATCGGAGGAATTTTCATTTTTCAAAAGGAACACTGACAGTAGTAGGATTGGGTACTTACACTCACATAAATCCTCAAATGGGATAGAAGAGGCCTCATTAACTTTAGTCAGCACTCATCAAGCAGAAAGTCCGCCCAAAATTCTGCTGCCTAGTGGCTTTGCCCCATCCCAAGGAAAAGCTAGGGGATAACCCGAAAATAAAATCAGGAGCTGCGGTCCCTAAGGTGCGGTGTTATGCTGAAATCAGTGCTACCCAGCAACTCCTGCCGACACTGCTGCTGCCAAACTGCATTGGTTCTTACCTTCCTTTGGATCACCAGCGGCAGTGGGGAGTGAGGGAACTGCTGTTGGGCAACAGCTCATCCTCCATATGAACCTGCCCAGGCCACGTAATTCTCCCCAAATCTGGACACTTCTCCATCGTCTCTCATATACGGAACGATGCCAACAATAATAACGCGAGGGAATATAGTTGCGATGAATACCTTTTTACCAAGTGTATTAGCACTAAAATCAAACTGCCTCACCAGAATGTTGACTTGGGTTGCCAAGACCATTTCTCTCTTTCCCATATAATGAAACCATTACACCACACCCCTTCTATAGCATTATATGCAGTTGTTTGTGGCTAGGAAGTTATATTTATTACTATTATGTACATTACTTATTGAACTTTGATTTCAACCCTTTGATAATTTGCAGGGTTTTTTTTGTTTTTATTTTTAAAATATAATAACAGAACATACCGAAACTCATAGAACCATCTTTAAGATGAAATCCAAAATAACCTTTTCTGCATTAAATGACCCACAGAGGTTTATATGCCGTTAAACAAAACTCAAACTCAATGAAATCTGTTGTCGCTTGTTTTAAGTTTGTTGCTGATATTTTAAACTGCAGTGAATTTGAGTTTCCTTTGCTGGGCATGCCACACTGGGGGGGGGCGGGAGGGAAGGAGATAATTTGGAAAGCATTAGCCAGTCATTTTGAGATACCTACTCACAATCCATCCTTGCGAAAATTTATGGCCTTTATTCAACCTTCAAAACCATAAGATTTTCTTGAATGCTTGATAAATTGTTCTTAAGGGGTAAAAATCCACTCCTGACTCATTCATAGCCAAAAAGCTCTTTTATTTATTACTAAAATCATGAAATGCAATTATATTTTCGTGTTATAATAGAGAATACTTATTTTTGTATAGTGTGACTCTTAGTAGTTGTTGAGGATTAATATTAATGTTAGTTGAAGATAATTCTCAAATAAAATTTGGCAGAAATTACCAAGGCAACTTTAGAATATTAATCCTCAAACAACTACTAGAGTCACACTATACAAAAATAAGTATTTCTCTTATTATAACACGATATAATTGCATACTTCAATTTTATAAATAAATAAAAGGCCTTTTTGCAATATTGACATGAGTCAAGCCAGTGGATTTTTACCCACTTAGAACAATTTATCCAACAATTCATAGAAAATATCTTTATGGTTTTTTGAAGGTTGAGAATAACCATAAATTTCCAAGGATGGATTTAGTGAGTAGGTATCTCAAAAAATGACTGGCAACTGACTTTCCTAAATTATCTCCTTCCCTCCCACCCCCCCCCCAGTGTGCATGCCCAGCAAGGAAACTCAATTCACTTGCATTTTAAAATATCAGCACCACTTAAACAGCAGACAACAGATTTCATTGAGTTTGAGTTTTGTTATAACGCATATAAACCTTCTGTGGGTCATTTTAATAGCCAGAAAGGTTATTTGGATTTCAGTCTTTAAATAGTGTTCTATGAGGTTATTCGGTTATGTTCTGTTATTATATTTATTAATAAAAACAAAAAAAAACCCTGCAAATTACAAAGGGTTTGAACTCCAAAGCTTCAATAAGTATTGTACATAATAGTAAAAATATAACTTTCTTACACAAAACAACTGCAGTATAATGCCTATAGAAGGTGTGTGGTGTAAGGTTATCTTATAGGAAATGTCTGGCAACCAAGTCAAATTCTGGGTGAGGCCAGTTGCATTTTAGTGCTAATACACTGGCGTTAAAAAGGTATTCATCCAACTATATTCCCTCCGATTTTTGTTGGCATCCTTCCGTCTATGAGAGACGATGGGAAGTGTCCAGATTTTGGGGAGAATTACGTGGCTGGGCAGGTTCATATGGAAGGATGACTGTTGCCCAAACAGCAGTTCCCCTCACTCCCCACTGCCCTGTGATCAAAGGCGAAAGGTAAGGAACCATGCAGTTTGGCACAAGGCAGTGTCGCAGGAGTTTGCTGGGTAGCACTGATTTCAGCATAACACCACCTGAGGGACCCAGCTTTCCTATTTTATTTTCGGGGTTTACCTCCCCTAGCCTTTCCTTGGGATGGGGCAAAGCCACTAGCAGCAGAAATTTTGGGTCGGACTTTTCCTTGACTTAGATGAGTTGCTGACTAAAGGCTATGAGCCTCTTCTATCCCCATTTGAAGGATTTATGTGAGTAGTAAGTACCCAATCCTACTACTGTCAGTGTTCCGAAAAATGAAATTCTCCGGATTTTTTATCGGGGTTTACCCCCCTGAAAATAGAGCAGAATGTGCTCTTATAACCTTGGTTAGGCAACCAGTCTAAGAGAAGAAACTGAATTTAAAACCTGTTAAATTCCACTTTAAAAAATTGACCTTGTGTCACATCCTACTCATGCGGAGGAATGATTATATAGACAGCAGAAATCACAAGTTGTTTTCTCCCTTCAAATCATTTTTTCATTCTACAACAAAGATAAAACTTATAACTTACAAGCAAATATTCAGCATAATTCTTTCTTTTTTTTATTTAAGTTTCAAATCTTCTGAGTTTAGTAAATATATTAAAAAGAAAAGTGTTTATACATTAAAAAAGTATTAAAATTTGGATGAGACAAGGAATAGAGTTTTGAACACACAAACATGAAATACAAGATTATTGATTAAATGTTAGAAATTAACAACTTTCTGTTGGTCCCTTATTTAAATTGAATTTAGTCTTTGTAGAGTGGAAGCTGTCACTTCACAGAACAGCATTTTCTTCCCACGACATTAAAAGTTGAGATATACTCAACTTTCCAGTCACTTTAAGTAGCTACATGCCAGAACAATTTTAATTAAGTCATTTTTGTTTAGTACTAAAATGGGCATATCCCGAATGGACATAAATTTATATGCTAGATGAGAATATATTCTTCTCATTGGATGTTATAGAAAAGAAAAGAGATGCTTAATGATAAAGAGATTATAAGAGTGTCACGGCAATTCATGACAATAACTTTCTAGTGATTTAGTATAACATTATTAACTCTATGATAACAACTCACAAGACCTTGACAGGAGAGTTTGATACTGGAAGTAATTTTATTTTACAATTGGTTTAACAAAACATTTGCAGCAAAATTCATTCATTCAAGAATTTTGAAAAAAAATGAAAGCTGGAAAATTCAAACCGATTCATTAATTACTATAAAAATATCAATACTCGTGTTCCTTAACTTCCGTCCGTTATCATCTGCAACACCCTCTGGTTAAAAATGAGACCATTCCAATCATCCAAGATGAAATGCAAAAAATGAAAATTCTGATTATCTGGTGTTGCTTATCCATCGAATTTTGATTTCTTATGAGTGATGTCACCCCAGCTAAATAATGGACCATTTCGTTATTATTATAAAGAAAAAGGGGAAGGAAAAGGACATACTACACAGAAAAAAATAGAAGAAAGAGTAGGGGGAAAATTAGAGAGGGGGGTGAGTGTGCAGCAAGTGATTACACTAATCTGTTTCAATCGAACATAATGAAAAGATGAAAGGAAAGAAACAAAAAAAAAAAAAGAGTTAAATCAAGATTATTATACTTTACATATTGAGCTATTTTGCAATAGCTGTTAAGTAAAGATATCAAACATTGTAATAATTAAATTATCATACTGTGATACATCCACAGGTCCCGCTAGTAAAATATGATCGTCCTATTTGTTCAGTAAGGTTTGATTTAAAAATTTAATAGCCAACTATTAACAAACACTTTTTTGTTTTCTGACTTTTAATGCAGAAGATATAAAATCTTAATACCAAACTGTGTTCAAATTTCAGGTCAAATATTGAAAAATTCACTTGTTAAATCAACACTATCACGCCTCCACTTAACGCAGCCCTTATCCTTGTGAAAGAGTCAGTACTGTGTCTTGTTGTGTGTAGGTAAACTCCCACGACCAATGAAAACTCTGTAGACTGTGTGGGTTCATACAGTTTGATTCACAATAAGGTGTAAAAGCATTGAGGTCTGAATAAGCTAAGTTGGCAGAGACAAGAATCTTTGTCCTTCTTGGATGACGTCTAGCATAGAAAAGGGAGAATTATGGGCAGGCAGTGAAATGGGGAATGTCTTGAGGGATTTGTCCCAGCGGTTAAAAACAGGCCGCTAACTAAATGCTAACCTGACAAACACTAAGATCACTTTTAGATAAAGCTGTTCTATGTTGTAGCTTTTTTTTTTTTTTTTTTTTTTTTTTTAAATCAGCAAAAAATTATTCAAAAAATTTATATGAAATGTATCAAAACTATTTGATATGTTATCATAAAAAGATTTTTTTCAAAAAACACAGCAAGATATAAATAACTATATAACTTAGAGACAATCCAGTTTTACTTTCTTTTTTTTTCTTTTTTTGTGGGTATTTTTGTGTTTGTTTTAAATAAAAAGCAAGATATTTCATGTTGGCCTAATATTTTTCTTAGAAGAAATTATTTCTAACAATAAAAAATTAATTTTTTTCAAACCTACTTAGAAGAATTTATTTCTAACAATAAAAAAATTATCCAACAATTATCAGTGAGCTCAGTCGGTAGAACGTCGGACTAGGAACCACAAGGTTACGGGTTCGATACCGGCTCTCGCCCACTCAGCGAATGAGTAGCACAGGGATCTGCGCAGTAAAGTGAGGAGCTGATGGTAGGTGTGGTTCTCCGCCTCAGATGCCGAAACAATCTCCTTGATCTAGTGCTAGTGAAAAGGGGATAGACTCCCTCACTGTGACTGATACCGACTCTAGGCCACACAGACGACAGTCAGCAATGCTACCACACACACACACACAGTGATGCTGATAGCTTTTTAATTTAGTGTGTCCTGGGACTCACGGTTTTGATTTGAATGAGTTCCCGGTAAATTTGATGGATCCCAACTAAAGTTTCTTAATAAATTATAGTTTTTATTTATGAACGACTAAAGCCATTTAAAACCCCTACCTTGTATCCCACACAGTGTAATTCGTTTCCAAAAAAATATTGAAATGTATTTATAGTTAGCTGGAATAGTGTGTGAGGAAGAAAAAAAAAAGAGAAAAAAAAACAAAAAAAAAAAAACACTGTGACACATGGATACAATTTTTATGTGTCAGTGATGCAGGACGAGTATCTATCAGCATCTCTGCACACTGGTATTGCAGTCAGCTATGCTACAAAATATTCACAGGAAGTTTTGTCTGCAATTCAGTTTTGGTCAAGTCTCAATTCTGGAAACTCTTTCCAACAAATTTAGAATGTATTTGGCTAATTTGATGTGATGTTAGTTCATTTCGAATTCAGACTTTTGGAAAATGGAAGAACGAGTGCCACTTTTAAACTTGCACAAATGGAATTCAGATTCCACAAATAGGCACATCAATTTTGAAGGTTTTCTTCTTCACTGACTTTCTACTTAAGTAACTAGTAATTAGGTGGAAAAAAGAATATATTAGTTGTATTGTCACTTTGTTCATTTCCTTCTATTTCATCCTTAATTACACTAGACAGCTATTCATTTACACCCTGTCAATCTATGAAGTTTCAGAATTACAAACTAAATATGAGAAAAGGTTGGTTGGTTGGATTTTATGGCATGTCAATCCTTGTTGGGTTATTTTATGCTGAAGACATTTTGGTTTTATTCATTCTTGATAGGTATTCAACATTTTTTTCAAACTCATTTTTTTTCTATTTAGCCTATAGATGGGATCCTAACATGTACTACCACTCCAAGTCGGAGTGGACCTGGGAGTAATGGTGATGAAGGGGTGTTCCACATTCCCCAGAGTTCCAGAATTAGAACTTCTGCACAAGATGCAGTTAATCATCATACCTAAGACAAGAAGACCCTCAGCCGCCGCCTTGTAGCACATATGATAAATACAATTGGGGCTTGTCATATAGGTGCTAGGGCTTGATGTGACCAACCGATTGATCAGAGGGGGGCCCTTCTGAACGCCCATCAAGCCTAAGTAGGGGCCAAAGTGGAATGTTGCATGTCATGGACTGCTCAGCCACTAGAGTTCCATCCTTAAGCATCACGGGTTGCTACCCACAGTTAACAAGCGGCCCCCATTGGAAGGGGGGGTTACCCCTCTGCAGAAGTGCAGTTGGTATATTCTACAGACCAGATAGTTTATCAAATAACATAAAAACATCCAAAATAGACCAGATCCTGAGAAAGCTGAGATTTCAAAGTGTAACGGAGATTGAACTCGCAACCTCCTGATCGTGAGTGGCTCGTAGGCAGGCAGACGACTGTCACCCCTGTTGAATATGCAAATTCCACTAAAGTCGGGCAGCGTGTGATTGGCCCGGATGTAGGATCGTGGGGAGGGCATTTACTTGTTATTTAAGTCCTACCTTCATACACAATGGGCTATCATTCTTTGATCTTAAAGTGAAGTGAGACATATGTTTGAGCAAGTGAACTTTTGACGGATTGAGCGAGGACTACTGTGAGAGGGGACTTTTGCAGTTGAAGAAATTGAAATTGTGTTTAGTCGTAGTCACTTGAAACAAACAATTAGACAAAGTCATGCTTATAATTAGTTAAGATTTTAATTTAATGTATCCTAACAGATACATATTTAAAAAGGAAAATAGATAAGTCACAAAAAAAAAAAAAAAAAAAAAAAAATTATGTACATTCAAGTATTTAAGCAAAAAAGAGTTAAAAGTTAGGAAAAATCTTCAATAAGCATCACAGATAATAAATGAAGGTGGGGTCATATTTGAAACAAGGAGAAAAAAAAAAAAAAAAAAAAAAGCTTTTCTAACCTAGATATGGTTAAATCAAACTTAACGGACTTAAATTCCACCATCATATGTCACCCCGCCGAAAGAAAAAAAAAAAAATACCAAAAATCAGGGAATTAACCAAATTTAATGAAATTTTCAGTGTTGATATATTAATGAATAAAAAGATATAATGCCCCAGTTATTTCATTTAAAAACTTTTACATTTTTTCAGGTCCGTTAACTTTGAACCACATATCTTTGAGAATCTGTGTTACGTCTCAAAGATACATCGTACAAAGTTAACTGACCTGAAAAAATGTAAAGGTTTTTAAATAAAATAACTGGTGCATTATATCTTTTATTCATTAATATATCAACACTGAAAATCCACTGATGGTGGAATTCAGGTTCGTTAAGTTCGATTTAACCCTAGATATTATTACTCTCATAAAAAGCAATATTTATGGTGGAAGAGACAAACTTAAAGTTACGAGGGTAGGTGGAAAAGTTCATATGATGACATCATATCTACTGTTGATGACTTTTTTGACCAATGGGATCCAAGCACTGAAACACTGACGGAAGAAGTGTGTGGACCACAAGCGAGGACTATGTTGAAAAAATAAAGCTTATTTGGTCACATTCTATGAGCGTTTCTTGTTGAGCCGATGAACTTTTCAGCTGACCCTCATAAATCGTAGCTGTTTTAGGTTACTTTATCCAAGATATAAAGAGAGTTATATTCCTTAGCAATATTTTAAGATCATAGACACAAATGCACAACACATGATAACACAAGACCCCTGACTGTATAATGAAATATTAAGTTACCTATAATAATAAAAACAAAGTGAAAAGAGATACCAATGAAATAATTCTATTACTTATATATAATTAAACTTTATTCTCTAATCAGATATCAAATAAATTATTTAATGAAAAACAGTATATACAAATTGTGTCAAAAAAAATAGAGATTTTTTTTGTACTTTTTGACACACATATTCTGAAAAAAATTAATGTTCCATTCATTGTTCATTTCTATCTTGGTAAATACAGCTTCAAACTTGGCACTTTTATGACACACCTTGTATAGTCAAACTATTAAAAATGATTTCTAAGGTTGAATCATTACTATGCTCAGGTACACAGGAAACACCTAAGGGAGACTGGAGGATACAGCGACCAAAACATTGTGTTTATACATACCAAAATAAAGATGAGGACAACAGTCCAAAACATCAAAATTATTCACTAAGTGAACGGTTGCCAACTTAAAAAGACTAATAAAACTAGTGTGTAGTAATCTAGTAATCTTATAAAAATTTTGGTTTATTAAATAACTGGTATGAAAATAGATTATTTTATATCAAACTAGAAGCAGCTATCCAGCGTCGCCTGGGGAGAGGGGGATAGCAAAAAAGTTAGTCTCGCAGAGATCCATTATTACTGAATCAAGAGTTGGATCCTCGCAGGATGCCCATTAAAATCCCTATGTAAAAAAAAAAAAAGACCTTGCGTTGATTCAGCCACTCTGAAAAGAAAAATTATTGTCTACTATTTAAAATCTTAAATGCAAAAGAAATTCTATGCTGTTATCATTTAGATTTTATTTTTTTTAATTATCTTCACAAATATAAATCAAACCTTCATTATTTTTGCTCAAAAACCAAGCCCGGTGATATTTAATGTGTATATATATTTACCTTGTCGTTAATTGTTTTGTTTTTGAAGTTTCCTCCAGACATACACATACACACAACTGCCCTTTAGATATAGATAGATTTATATGTAGACATTTTGTATATGTAAAGTTTCACTAAAAATACCCATTGCATCCAATCTATTAGCATATTTTAAAAAATCCATTTGTCTAAATCCATAAATATCAAAACAACTTATACAATTAAAAAGCTTTCTCTTTCAAGAGTGGATCAAGATCTTTAAGTGTGGGCGTGTCACATCCACAGCAGGTTCTCTTAATCTACAGAACACCAATTTATACAAGCAGACAACTATTGGGTAGTAAATGTATACAATAGGTCAAAGATGTTACTAACAAGTAGACAAACAGTCGGCTGTTTGTATATAGACGGGTTTGTTCTTAGACAACTATTCCGTGTTGAACATGAATTGAATTTGATAAAAATTGACAAGTCAGATAATATAGGATTAACTTTCAAAGCAAAGGTAAATAACAGATCATTATCTTTTTTAGAGTGTCCAGCTGGGAACCTTGAGGTTCATGGTTCGATTCCGGCCCTCGCCAACTCAGGGTATTAGTAGCACATGGATATGTACTGCAAAGTGAGGAGCTGATGGTAGGAGTGGCGCTCTGCCTCAGATGCCCAAACAATCTCCTTGGTCTAGCGCTAGTGAAAAGGGGATAAACTCCCTTGTTGTCTGGCTGATACCGACATTAGGCCACCCCGATAACTTTACATATCTTTTTTAGAGGTGATCTTTGGAATTTTACATTTTCAGGAATAGATTTTATGAGGTGGTTATTGTTGTTGGCATCCTTCCATCTATGAGAGACAATGGAGTAGTGTCCATTTTTTTGCACGGAGCTAGGGCTGGAAAACATAAGGGCTGGTTTAGCTCAGTCGTTAGAATGTTCGGCTAGGAACCACAAGGTTCCTGGTTAGATACCAGCCCTCACCAAACGGTATGAGTAGCACAGGCATCTGTGCAGTAAAGTGAGGAGCTGATGGTAGGTGTGGTGCTGCACCTCAGACGTAAAAACAATCTCCATTGTCTAGCGCTAGTGAAAAGGGGATAGACTCCCTCGCTGATAGACTTTAGGCCACCCCAACGACTTTACTTTATATATTATAGAGATTACTATACCTACTTATGATCACTGTATCTGGTTCTCCCCACATCTACATTAACATATTTTCCTCTGCCTTTCTCTATATAAAAGTAAATATTTATAAGTTTGTTTGTTTTTTTTCCTTTAATCATCCATGTTACTCTAGCATAAAAAATTTTTTTTTAAATAAAAAGAAAATAAATCAAATTTGGCAGTTTTTGTCCAACTTTTCCATTAATGTTTTTTATCTCTCATATATATATATATATATATATATATAATATATATATATATATATATATATACACACACACACACACACAAAAAATAATAAATAATAAATAAAAATAAAAACTGCACTTACAATAGCCTAGTGATATCAAATTGAGGTCAGTAGACAAAGCTAACATGTAAAATCCATAGTCCTAATACCCTTGGGAAAGGTATACAGTCAACTATTCTCCCCCATACTATGGGTAAATAGTAAGACAGACTGAACTCTTTAACCAGTCTAGGAGAAGGGAAACTAAATTGACTTTGTATCACATTCTACTTGTGCAGAGAGATTGTTAAATATATACATGTAAAATCCATAATCCTTTAGAAAATCTATTGACTTGTAATCTCCCATGGAGTAAACTCATTTACATACGTTACAGATGTGCAGAGTAGAAAAAGAAATCAAATAAGTCAATAAAAAAGGTCGATCTAATGTGAAAAGAAGAACAAGATGAAAGCAGTATTATTTGTATTATTGGAATATTGTCCTCATCTTCATTGTTATCTGTACAACGTTTTGGCCAATATGCCCTACAGCCTTCTTCAGGTATTTCTTGTTGGACTCAAGAACCTTCTTGTCGTATTCAGGAGCCATCACAGAACTTTGAACCTAACCATTTTAGTCCATGAAGGTTCCCAAGTCCGACAAGAAATATCTGAAGAAGGCCGGAGGGCATATCAGCCGAAACGTTGTACAGATAACAATGAAGATGAGGACAATAATACAAATAATACTAATTATCAAGCCACATCTCAAAAATTCAGAGAAAAAGATGAAAGCAGTGGAAATATAAAAAGGCAAGAAATGGTTGACAAGTTGGAGAGATGTCCATCAAAGGGTTAAGAAAGAACTAAGTGAAAAATTTACGAGATGTTACCATAAATAAAAAGTAAAGTTGGCAGCGTGGCCTATTGTCGGTATCAGCCAGACAGCGAGGCAGTCTATCCCTTTGCACTAGACCAGGGAGAAATTTATTTTGCTGAAGTGGAGCACCAAACCTCCTGTCAGCTTGCCACTTAACCGCAATCTGTGCTACTCATGTGCTGAGTTGGCAGGGACCAGTGTCAAACCAGGAACTTTCCCATTTCTAGGCGGGTGCTCTACCGATTGGGCTAACTTGCTTAAAAGGGAAACAAATTATTTCATAGACCAATAGAGATATCTGTCATCTACTTAAACAATTCACAAGGAGTTTAAAAGCTTTTATCATCTACAATCATTAAAAATATTAAAATAATCTGAGAGATACTTCCATCCTCTTAATCATTTCAAAAGCAACCTTATTAAATCAGATTTCAATTTATTTACTGAAAAAAAAAAATAAATAAATAAAATCTATCCAAACAATGCAAATGATCTCTAACCTATTTTTAATTATTATATTGCAGTGTTTAAAAAATAAGTATTATATTAAAGGTTTTTTTTTTTTTGTTTTTTTTTTTTTTAAGGATTTTATAATTTGCTTGAAGCATTGTGTTTATATTGGTTTGGTAATTGGTTTTGAAAGCTATCAGAATGTGTAAAGAAAAATAAGGTAACTATGTTAACCTGTGACTTATTCTTAATATTTCAAGATAAAAATCTTCCACAGAAGATCTCCGAAACTGTTGTTGTTAGTGACTGTCCATTTGGTTTTGTCTCATGTCTTCCAAATTCTCTGTGTGTGTGTGTGTGTATGTGTGCCTGTTCAACAGTGTCTGATTATCATTCCAGGTTTGGCTCACCCTCTAAGCATTAACCTTTTTGTTTATTTACAGGACCATCTGATTCTCTCTAAGCAAAATTTTATAAATTGACCAAAACAAATGATATTGCTAAATGATTAATTCTTGGATATAAAATAATCTAACAAAACAATCAAGTATAAAATGAATACACACACACTAATATATATAAATCCAACATGGAAATTGCTACCTTTAACCTAAAATGAAACCAGCTATTTATTTTGCAGACCTTCCACCAGGTCAGGATTAACATGAATTCATTTTACGGTGGGGAGCCAGACATAAACCTAAGCTCATGCCACTGTAAAAAAAAAAAAAAAAAAAAAAAAAAAAAAAAAAAAAGTGTAGTCCCATCAGCATTCCTCTTCAGGGACACCTCAGGGATGGGCAATAAACCAGGTCCTCATCTCCTTTTAGGCAAAAGGGCAGGTGTTGCCTAGGGGGAGCCCCCTGGGACCATGCAATTACTTTTTACCTCACCTACCTATTCTTAAGCCAAAGCTTCAGTGCCAGGCAAGTATGGAACCATAAAGATATAACAGCAGCCATTCCATTTATTATTTCTGCAGAACTTTATTTTTACAATTTTTTTGTTGGCATCCTTCAGTCAGCGTGAGACAATGTAATAGTGTCCAATATTTTTTTTTTTTTTTATGGAACTACGTAGCCTGGACAGGTTCATATGGAGAATGAGCTGTTGCCCAAGCAGCAAATCCCCCCCCCTCTCCACACTGCCACTGAGATCCAACGGAAAGACAAGAAGCCAATGCAGTTGGGAAGCGGTAGTGTCGCAGGAGCAGCTGGGTAGCACTGGATTTCAGCATTACACCACCTTAGGGACTCCGGCTCCTGATTTGCATTCAGCGTTTATTCCCCTAGCCTTTACTTGGGATGAGATAAAGCCGCTAGGCAGCGGAGGTTTTGTATCGGACTTTTCCTCATCCTAGATGGGTTGCTGGCCCTAAATATAAAAATTTGAAAATCAAATGCTTAATCAACCTTATTTTTAAATTAATTTTTTTATAAGAATATTAACACTAAAAGCAATTTGATCTTTTTGAATTTGGTAGTTATTCTAAAAGATCTAAATCTCAAAGGGTCCAGCATCAACCCAAGGGAGATATTAACATTTATACACAACATTGTTTATTTGTTTGTTCAAATCCATGCCAACCAAATGGTAAAATAAACTTAGTTTTTATATATAACATTTACAAGAAAAAGAAAGATAAGACAGAATAGCTCAAATGATCTCAAATATATAAATTTAGTAAATAAATTGAATGACCCATTGGTTAAAATCGAACTTAACGGACCTAAATTCCACCACCGAAAAAATTTTTTTAAAAATACAAAAAAAAAAATCAGGGAATTAACCAAGTTTAATGAAATGTTCAGTGTTAATATATTAATGAATAAAAGATATAATGCACCAGTTATTTTATTTAAAAGCTTTTACATTTTTTTAGGTCAGTTAACTTTGAACCACGTATCTTTGAAGCATAACACAGATTCTCAAAAATATATGGTTCAAAATTAACTGACCTGAAAAAATGTAAAAGTTTTTAAATAAAATAACTGGTGCATTATATCTTTTATTCATTAATATATCAACACTGAAAATTTCATTAAATACGGTTAATTCCTTGATTTTTGGTATTTTTCTTCTTTCGGCGGGGTGATAATACGATGGTGGAATTTAAGTCCGTTAGGTTAGATTTAACCAAACCATTAACATCAGAGAAATGAGATTTATTATAAGAACCTACTTCCAAATTGTAATTACTACAACTTATAGATTCCTTCTAGATCAGAGGATTTCCCTCTCATTATGTCAGAGATTGTGATTCATTTTCAGTAACAAGTTGATTTTTAAAGTATAGAGCAGCTGGCCCCATATTCACTAGAATTGTTGTTCACCTAGACTAGTGGCCAACCAATGCTAAAGGGTCCAGAATCTGCCCTATTATTTTACTTTTAACTAGAAAGAGAATGATTTATGTCTTTATCAAGGCTAAATAGTGAGAAATGAACCCAAACCGTCTGCGCTAGAATTTGAATTGACCACAGATTCCATTTTGCATGCTGTTAAACATTAAACCACCCACATTTTTTAAATCTGTAGCCAACAGCACATTCATAAAATCAGATTCAACAAAAGCACAAACAATTAAAAACTAAAAACATGACAGTCTAAATGTCAAAATATCTGTGGAAACCCAAGTCAGAATTTCTACTCAATTGCTCAATTGACAAACTGTTTCAATAAAATATCAACTGAAATAAAATTAATTGAAAGAATAGAAGGAAGGAAGAAATGTTTATTCATAATATTTATCAGCTATCCTCATAATTCAATAAAGCTAAAAAAAAAAAAAATTTTTAAATAAAAAAAAAGATGTCTAAATCTTTATTAATATTTTCATTAGGGACATATGAAGAAAGTGAGGTCATAGTCAAAGAAGAAAAAAAATTAATGAAAGGTTTTGTCTCTTCAAATGAAGAAATATTATTTCTCTGAATCTTTGAGATGAGGCTTGATAATTAGTATTATTTGGATTATTCAGACTATTGTCCTCATCTTCATTGTTATTTGTACAACTTTTCAGCCGATGTGGACAATAGTCCGAATAATACTAATAAATATTATAGTCAAAATCCTGAATGGTTTTCATCTGATATTTACACCACATGGCTATATTACAATTACTTAACTGGTTGCTTTTAGTTGTGGTTTGAAGTCAAAATTTATAATAATATATCTTATTAAGATGGAGATTCAGTGTCTGTCTGTAACCTAAACTATATCCCTGCTTACATCACAATACCCTCAGGAATTGCCTAAGTTTATCAAAGAGTATTTAATTCATAGTCAAAATCATTAATATATAGAATAAATTTTATTTATTAACAAGGTCTCTATGAAAATCCAAGTTAGATTTGCCTAACCCATGTTATTAGTGCACATAAAATCCTGCAACGTGTCTTAAAATATCACTAAGAAATAAAGGTTTACATAATATATGGTGTGGTTAATTTGCATACTGGTTTTAACAAAATTGGGTTTAATAAATAATTACTTGGTGTTATTGATCTCTGATATTAGTGTTTTATTCTCCAACATTAAAATCAATTCTATGAATTATTTTATATAGAAACCAATAAAAAATAATTAAAATAAGTGTAATCTTTTTATATGCATTCTTATTTAATTTTGTTAGTCTTTCTAATTTAATATATTTCATTACATCAAAACTTAAATATTTAAGTCTGACAGAGCGCACATATTCTTGCTAGTCAATTTATCATTCTTAATTGAAATTTGAAATCCAAATGTGCCTAAGCTTTGAACTGAGGAAATTTTAGCTCAATATTTGGCTCAAGTCTTATAAATCTCAGCTTATTTGTATTGTTTCACTGATAAAATGTCTACTATTTATCTAATTACTATTTTTTTTTTAAAAAGACAAGCTTTAAGGTCAATTTCCATTTACACACCTTTATTACCAGTTAATGTTCCACTCAACTTCACACACAGACGCAACATTGCAGATATTCCAAAAACTCATTTTTGTTTTTCCTGGGGTTCAGAGATCTGCAGTTCTAGGTCAGTGTTCAGTTGGTTTATCACAACTAATACAGTGAGAAACCTAACAGTCAATTAAATTACACAAAATGACATAGCACTTAAAATATTTCTCCATTCACAATTCTATGAAACACCAACACAATCATTAGGACACTTTGTCAAGGACAATAATTTATGAATTGGTTCATTGCCTTGTTTTATTAATTCAAACCATTAGAAAATAAAGTAACAATGTTTAACTCTTCATACAATTTTTAAAGAATACATAAAAAAAGAGAGAAGAGGCAATAAGTGGAGGTTAATGTAAACATTTTTATGTATTAAGAATTTAAGGATTTTACAAAAATTAATGAACAAGTGTGAAAAATGTCCACAAATGCTTACATTGTTATTCAGACCATTTTAAATAAATGACTGACATGACAAATACATTTAAAGAAAATTGGTAAAAGTTTATTAGAACAAGAGATAAAAATCAAAACGGATTTCTTCTACATCTTTTAAAAACTGAAAAAAAAAAAAAAAAAAAAAACTAGTATTATTTGGACAATTGTCCTCATCTTCATTGTTATCTGTACAACGTTTCGGACATTTACGACAAGAAGGTTCCGTAGTCCGAGAAGGTTCCAGAGCCCGACAAGAAATACCTGCAGAAAGCTGGAGGGCACAACGGCCGTAACGTTGTACAGATAACCATGAAGATGAGGACTATTGCCTGAATAATACAAATAATACTAGTTATCAAGCCTCATCTCAAAAATTCAGAGAAATAGTTTTTAAAAAAGAAAAAAAAAAAAAAAAAGGATTCAAAATTAAAATTTTGAATATTTTATAAAGATTGATAAACTGTGGTCAAGAAAATTATAGCTCACATTCATTACAAAAAAAAAAAAAAAAAAAAAAAAAAAAACTATGAAAATATTCTCCAATGATTTCACCATTCACTATTGTTAGACTAATTGAATTTTTTTTACATTTTCTTTAAAAAAATAAAAAAATAAAAATATTTAAATGACTTTATATACTGATCAGCTCTGTTTAGTATCTTCATCTTGGTTGTTATCTAATCACAATGTTTCTATTGTTGAAGCATCTGGTTCTTTTCAGGTGTTATTGATTACAATAGATACGTAAAGAGTGGACAATACAATATAACCAAGATGAGGATACAAAATCAGAATACATCAGTTAATATGAATTCCTCATTTCAGAATTAAAATATATTTTTAAAGTAATCTTCAATTTTCATTTTATATATATAATTCAAAATTTCAAGTGAAATCTTTTAAAGTACTGAATAGTTTCTAGAGAAATATTTTCACTTAAGATATTTATTAAATTAAATTTTATTGTTTTTATTTATAAGATATTTTTATTAATATTTATTAATCTTTTTCTTTTTGTTCAGATCATTAGTTCTAACTAAGCAAAGATATGTAATTATTTTACATCTCCAGAATTATTTTAGTAAAACAAATTTTCTTTTAAATTTAATTCTGTACAATTAGTTTGTCTTAGAGAGTAACATGGTTTCCTGATGATTGTTTATTTTTAGAGACATCCTCTGAAGAATTACCCTCCACCTCCCTATGAGAAAAACCTTTTTTTAACAGATTAAAATCTTCCTCTAAGTAGAATAAATATACCCACCATCAAATTTGGTAATTCTACATTAAACCATTTGCCCAGCCCACCCCCCTCAATAAAGAATAAACAATCTTTTCTCAATTATTGATTATAGATTTCAAATGATCATCACATGTAAATGTTCACAACTATCAATAAGAGATTTATATTTGATGCTTAAGGGCCAGGTTAGCTCAGTCGGTAGAGCGTTCAGCTAGAAACCACAAGGTTCCTAGTTCGATACCGGCCCTCGCCAACTCAGTGTATGAGTAGCACAGGGATCTGTGCGGTAAAGTAAGGAGCTGATGGTAGGTGTGGCGCTCCACCTCAGATGCAAAAACAATCTCCTTGGTCTAGCGCTAGTGAAAAGGGGATAGACTCCCTTACTGATTGGCTGATACTGACATTAGGCCGCCCCAACAACTTTACTTTTTTTTTTTTTTTTTTTTTTTTTTTATTCACAAATGAATATGATCATTGTGAATCAAGTTTAAAATTTGATTTTAAATATATATTGGAGATAAATATAACCATATTTTTGTTAGGCAACTTGTATTATTAGTATTGTATTAGGTGACAGTATTGGAGATAATATATAAATATATATTTGATTTTAAATATATATCACAGGATTTGTTTAAAATTTATTAAAATTAAAAAGAAAGAAAAATCCAGGATAAATTTAGAATATCTAAGTGCCACCTGAAGAAGGTCAGAGATTTCTAAGTGAAATGTTTTTGTTTCACAAACAAAAGATCATCATTATCATCATCATGGGAAAGAGCAGGCAAATAAATTTTCTAGATCCTCAAGATTAATTTTCACTTGAAGCAGCTGAAGGGAGTTTTTTTTTTTTGTTGTTTTTTTTATTCAAGTGGCTCTGCATTTGGCCTTGATGGGTAGCAGCAAGGCTGATGAGTAAACCCAAGAGACAAACCCAGCCAAAGAATTTCAAATAGAAGAAGAAGTTGTGCACTTGTTATTTGATCCCAGATGATTATCAGAGAAAGAGGTAGCAAATAAGAAGACGAACAGGCACAAACAAATACAGACAGTTACACCACAAGATTTTAAGAACCTTTTCAAGCAATAAAAATAAAAAAAAACAATCTAAGACTACTAAACAAAAAGAAATATTAAATTTCTTACAAACTGTATTTACTAATTGTTTCAGAAACAAATAAATAAAAAAAACTACCATAAAAAAAAACCTTTTTTTAAACTTCTTATAAAGTGTAAGGGCAAAGAAAATGGTCAACCTTTAAATGTTATTATGAAAAGGTCTTTTAAGAAAAGGTTAAGAAAGAATTAGGCAAATGTTTAAGTTTAGATTTTGCAGAATTATCAATAAATAAATGTGAACTGACCTAACAGATGGGACGATGTTAGAAAAACGGAATTGACATTCTCAAAAGGCTGACACCCTATGTGTGTGTGTGTGAAATGTTGGGGGGAAAATGCTGAAAGGAAAATAAGTATGAACTGCAAACAACTTGCGTTCCTCTCCAACCCACTCACACCACCCCCCATTCTATTAACACAAATATTAAGGTTACGGCACAAGAGGACACAGAAGAGCACTGGGCAAATTAGAGTGCTATTCAGCAAATATCTATCAATCAAAGTTATAATAAAAGGTATTTATCCCCAAAGAAGATTAAGATCATTCTCATAATTAAAAGGACAATTAAACATAGGAATTTGATTGGAGATCAAAATTTATTCAGGAATGATGAATGAACAGATCAAACATTATAGATATTAACCAACCCCTCCGCACGAGTAGGATGCGAACACAAGGTCAATTTCTTAAGCGGAGTTTAACAGGTTTGAATTCAGAGTTTTCCTTCTCTTAGACAGGTTACCTATCCATGGTTAAAGAGCCCAGTCTGCTCTACTATTTATCCATAACTGAAGGGAGAGTAGTTGGATGCATACCTTTCCCAAGGGTATTAGCAAACAGCTCATCTAGAATTTGAATTCAGGTCGAGTCCATTTCCTACGACTAACCATCATACCACAGGTGCCTCCATCAAACATTATACAGTGAAAATTCAGATACTGTGTCAAAGGTACAAACTCATTTTTCTACCTGATGTATTTATATGTGTATATATTATACACACATTAAAACAAAATCAAAATAACAGTCAAGAGTTAACTTAATATCTGATATATGAATGAATATCTATCCAATTTAAAAATTAATATATGCATTTCTACAATACAAAAATTCAAAATAGTCACCTTTCACAATTTTATATAAACATTGATATATTCATTTAATTCTAACAAATTAATTATAATATTAATCAATATTAAAATGAATAGCCTGTACCCTTATATTCCAAAGGCTAAGCTGCTTTAATAAAGTTAATGGTTAACACAGCTATCTTATTAAGTCATTAATCTTAATAATGTTATGTATTCAATTATTGAAGATTTAGTAGAGTGAATCAACCAAAAGGTGAAGACAGGCTATTTTATTCTTAATGAGCAAATTGAAAATATGAAAGAGGGTATGAAAAAGAAATATAGAAAACTGAATTTATCTGAACAGGTAAATAAAAAAGAAATAAAGTCAAAATTTATTAAACATTTTATTTATTTCTTGATTTTTGTAATCAAAAATATTCTTAATAGAAATAATCATTTACTGGGTTTAGCTTAGTTGTAGCATAAGACGCTATATATATATATATATACCCACACACACACACACCACACACATATTACCAACCCTTCTGCACTACCAGAATGCAACACAAGGCCAATTTCTTGAGCAGAATTTAACAAGTTTCAATTCAGAGTTTTCCTTCTCCTAGACAGGTTACCTACTTAAGGTTAGAGCCCATTCTATTTACCCATAGCCGGAGGGAGAATAGTTGGATGCATACCTTTCCCAAGGGGTATTAGCACTATGTGAAATTCAAACAGCTTAGTCCAGGCTAGATATATAGGGTACCAGTGAGAATTGAACTTAGTAATGTTTTTTTTTTTTTCTTAAGTGCTCTATTTATTTACTAGCTCAGTTGTGGCACAATGTTATCTACATGGGTCATCAAGTGATAATTGAACTCACTAGTAATGGTCATTATAATATATAAGTAAGATTATGCATCTCACTAGCTGATCTTTAACAATCTTCATAAATACACTATTTTCACCCTACTTTGATCCTTCTATCCTGAACCCTCTTTTTTTCTGGACCCTCTCCCCTCAATACCAAATCTTTTAAGAACAGATTGATTTAATCCAAAAATCCCTGCTTTTCTCTCAAAACATCTAACTTATTTCACCCATTATTTCAATGCATGCAATGAGGATATCAAGGCTTAACAACTACAACAACCATTAGATATAATAGAAACATTTTAGAGTATATCTTCTTATTCAAAATAAAGTAATTATTTTTAATTGGCCATTATGGAGGTACTGAAAGCCAAGTTAAAAACCTGCTGAAATGATAGAATATTCAATTTTTATTACAAGGAAAAGAAGGGAAAAAAAAATGTCAAAATTCTATTTAAACAATTTTCACAAAAAAAAAAAAAATCAGTTTCTCACACTTGCTTATTCTCAGCGTCTTCTGCATAAATTGAATCTGACAAAAACTTTAATTACCAAATAAATGTCACTGATCATCTTGAAAACAACTCAATCATAAAACAAATTGATGAAAACATAAAAACAAACACACATAATAGAGTTAATGAAGCAAAGAAATTGAAAATTTGTTTTTCTTTAAGTAAAATAAAAAAGAAGTTAAAACCTAATAAAAGGGTTCACTGCTTAACAAGTGAACAAAATCAATACTCAAACTAATCTATTCTGAATAATCAACAAATAAAAAAATTGCTAGTTTAAATAATAAGTGCATTTTATCTTCCATGTTCACCTTTATAAAGTTTTCTAATATCATTTCACTTGCTAATTAAAAAAAAAAAAATTTTTTGAATGTTTAAAAATTTGCAAGTATGTAACTGTGATTCAGTTTTAAAAGCAGTTTCATCTCAATTCTTTTTTTTTTATTTTTTTTTTTTATTACTTCAGTTTCTCTGTTCAATATTTTTGACTAATGATTTTGTATTGAGATTCATTCACACTCCAGAGAGAAAGCTGAATGATAAAACCTTTCAAGAACACAAGTTTTTTTTTTGTTTTTTTAAATCAATAAGCAGTCAAAAAACAACAATAAACAAATTAAATTGAGAATCAGAGATAAGTATATAACACCATAACTGGGCACCTCACGTGGTGTAATGGTAATCAATCTAGGTTCGCAGACCATTATTAGCGAGTTCGATTCTCATAGGGTGCCCCATACGTCTGGCCTTGTGCCACATGTAGATTAAACTTAGTAAATAACTATATAACACCATAACTGACTTGTAAAGACAACAAAAATAAAATATCATAAAGAGCAACATTTAAAGAAGCCGTGTATCAAACAATTGTAAAGGTAAGAGCCCTAATTCATCGGATGTGGGGGGGGGTAAATTTAATTAAACAAATTTATTCTTACTAAATTATAAAATACGTGTTACTACCACAAAATGATACTTTCAAATCAAATTACTAGTTTCAAATTCATGAATATTTCTAGCTAATCTTATTCGGCTTGATCTATATTTAACACATTTTAACTGAATATTGCATAATAAAAAAAATGAATAGTGGTGTTATATGAAAACCAGTTTTATTAAAATCTGCTTTTTGAAAAAAAAAATTAAAGAAAAAAAATCAACTTTACAAGACTAGAGATAAAAATGTGACGGTAGCTGTTCGTTTTATCTTTATAGTTTTCTTAAATAAAAGTAAATACCATATAAAATTTAACTAAAATCTGGGTGATTTTCAACCCTCATTTCAAAGCTTGTGTCACTAAACAAGCTTTGTAAACTGTTATGTCGGTTTGTTTATTTAACTAAAAGCTACCCGAATTTCAATTGCCCCTCCCTAAAAAAAAAAAAAATAAATAAATGAAAATTTCAAAATAAATAAAAACTATCAATGTATTTTTTAATGAACTGAAGTTTACCAAAACCAAAGGCATTTACCTCAACAATAACATTTCTGAAGTACTTACAAATGAAATGTAGATGTTACATTTAAAATATAATTTTAAATGTTTCAATTTAATTTTTTTTCTTTGGCAGTAACTAAATTTTAATTTATTCTAAGAGAGATGAAATTTTACAAATGCCTACACTTATATATTTTTTCCATATCAAAATGGTTCAAAATGGAAAATATTTTTAAAAATAAATAAAAAATATCTTATAATATAAATGTATTTCGCTATTTAAGTATTGGACATTAATGTATTTTATTTAGGAAGTTCAATTTTTAAACCATACATTAAAACAGGCATGAAACTAGCTTTTCCTTCATGAACAATAACATTGTTCATTGAACAAAAATTTCTGAAGTTAATGAAAAGCAATTTCTTTTTTTTTTTTTTTTGTCGCGAGAAAACTATTAAATCTGCCAAAAATGTTTGAATAAAGAATATATAAAAAATGATGCAGAATAAGGATTTTTTTTTTTTAAGTATACTGTAAATTATTTTATTTAACAATTCCACGTGGATTATTTGTTTGTACTTTTAAGTGAATGGGGGGGGGGGCTAAAAATAATAATCCATATTGCTACGATATTTACATTTCATTGTTGTGATGAATACTTTCGATTTTCAAGAAATGTCACTTATTTTTTTTTCTTTTTAAAATTAGAGCTTAAAAGAAAAGAAAAATACAAACAATGGATTAATAATTAACGTATCATTTGTATTATTATTCAGACTGTTGTCCTCATCTTTATTGTTATACAAGATAAGAATAAAGATGAGGACAAGTCCGAAAAATCCAAATTATACAAATCAAGCCTCATCTCAAATTCAAACAAATAAAAACTTATTCATAAAATAACAATCCCTAAAAAGAAAATACATCAATTCGTTGACAAATTTGAATTAAATATTTTTCACTTAACACTTGTAGACATTTTTAGCGAGTACTAGAAGTCAAATTGATTATGAACACAATGCAGGTTTTCAGTAAAATAAAAAAAGTTTTTAAAATTTAGTAAATGTCTTTATATGTGAATAAAAAAAGAAATAAAAACAAAAACATACGCTTATCCGATTTATACACAATTTAAAATCATCCAGTGTTGGTATTGTTAACTGGTAGAAGTGTGTAAACATCATCTTGAAAATAAAACATAACTAATATTTCTTTTGAATTAAAATTGAATAATATTTTTTTAAAGTTTATCTCCATATGACTGATATTTTCCCAGAAGTCAAAAAAATGATTTGTCATAAGAATTAGATTAGAACAAGATTATCGCTTCTGAGAAATGACACACCAAAATTTAAACAAAATACTTTCTTTTTGGTGAGAAAGAAAAAGAAAAAAAACATTTTACTTTTCTCTAAAATTCAAAATTTACGAAGTCGTTAAACACTAAAAATTCTAATAAATAGTAAACATTGAAACACTTATTTGTTCTTTAAAAATCCTGACAAAAAAAAAATATTGATTTTTTTGTTTAAAAAGTAATAGTTATTTATTTCCGAATATTTTCTTACAGTCTGGAAGAGGTAAATATATTTTTTTTAATTGTTATTGTTCAACCCTTCACCAAAATGATGAGCCTAAAATCTTTAAGAAAGTGAAACAGAAATGAATAGCATTAATGATAAATTATTGTAATGACAAGGAAGGACAAAAAATAAAAGACACAAATGTCACTTATTATAATATTTTTTATTTATTTATTAAAATAGGTAGACACAGGTAATCAAAGACTACAAAGACGACATAGTTGGTCCGCCTTATGTGTCATAAGAGTGTGTGTGTGTGTGTATGCGTGTATGTATATTATACATATATATATATACACACACGTATATATATAAGGCTTGTCTTATTTTATTTCAAGATTAGTATTATTAAGCAAAGCCTTAAAAATAAGACCCCTTTTTACTTACTACATGATGATTGTTATAAAATTCCCATATGAGTAATTTAAGATTATTTTAGTTCGATGTAAATCAAATAATTATTATTAACTAACCGTTCGTTGTCGTCGTCGTCCATGCCGCCCATGGCGATGACAGAAATCATAACGAAAGCTAAATGCATCTCAATTTAAAAAATATGATATAAATGACAAGAACTTTTACATCATTGGTTGTAATATTATCAAAATAAAATTGATTAAGTCGAAATGTAAGGTTTTAATTTTTTTTTTCTTTCTTTAATAATCAAATAGATACTATTATTTATTCAGTTGTTCAGTAACTTGGCAACATAAGTTTGTATAAAGTGCACTAACTAAAATTAACTATTCTAGACAAGTTTTAAACAATACAACAAAGTAAATTGAAGAAAAAGTTAAACTAAGAGAGACAGTTTTAAGAAAATATTTAAAATATTCAGTAGATGAGCTTTAGGGTGTGGGGAGCAACAAGGCATTTTATTGATTTTTATGACTCAACGATGATTAGGAATTTTTGATCAAGTCATGTTCAGGAATCCTAACAATGAGGCAATAAAAAAAATCATTTTACTCTAAAATTATTTATTTTACTATCACAATAGTTTCTTCAATAATCAATTCCATTCCATAATTATATCCTAAAAGTTTTATCAGAAAAAAAAAAAATTAAATTAAATACTAAATTGATTCGCGTCGTGAGTCATGTAATAAATACATTTTTGAAAAAAAAAAATTTTAAAAAAGGAATTTGTTTTCAATTTTTAAAAAGTCAATTTGTTGAATTCTTTAAGAAAATGATAGTTTTATTTTCACGAAAAAGAAAAAGAAAAAAAAACATCGTAAATTAGAGATTGGTAACTATTCTAATGTGTTTTTTTATTGGTTGAATGTGTCAAAAAAGTTATGTCGTCAACTAGTAGTTGTAAATGTGACAAAAATTGGTAGATAGTAGAAATAAGTAGAGACAACGTGGATTATTGACTGTCAATTTGATTGTGTCAAAAAATTTCCTTCCTATTTTCTCTTTCAAAATTCCTATGACGATGATGGCGAACACTAAACAGTAGTGGTTGTTGGGCTTAAAAGGACTTTTAACAATTCAAGGTTTACGGTCATCAGGGAATTTATTTCTATCGTCTTGATTGAATCAAACAAGAGGCACATGTTTTAAATATGCGGTAAATTTGATGAAAATTTACTATCACTCAAAAGTTTAATTTCACAACGTTTCAATTTGTTGGTCTTCATCAGGAAATCGATCATCCCCACCGAAGTACATCAGTAGGATTTATAAATTATGAAATTAAAATATGAGTCTATATGACTGGTATTTTAATTTTAATATTTTATTTTTAAATCATCACCCTTTTAAACTGCAAATCCCCCTAAAACTTCGAAGAATTCGAGTTATTTTTATTGATCCATGCCAAGAAGTTGAATAATTAATACATTTCTAAGTTTTTTTTTTTACAACGATGTCATTAAATTAACAAAAGAAATATTAATTTGATTTATTTGAATTATTTAACTTTAATCTATTAACATAAGTCAATTTTGAAAATTTAGTTGTTTTTAGACTTAAATGCTATCACAAATATTTGAATATCTAATTATTTAAATTTATTAACAGATGTGACTTTTCTGCTCAGTTTAAGATTTTTTAAATAATAAATTGAATTGAAATTTTTAAAAAAGAAAAACAGCATCACATATGGGTCCTTCCTCGTTTGTCAATGTCGACATTTTTACTTATAGAAAAATAAAGGATACGCCGAAAAATCTTTGTCATTTTTTATTTGCATCATAAAACTGAAAAAGTATTTTGACAGACGAAAACAAAATTAAAGCAGTTAAAAGATGTTTCCTTCTTAAACCCGTAAAAAATTAGAAACTAAAATAAAAACAACAAACATCAACGAATTTAAGTGAAAAATAATTATTAACTCTAAAATCTTGACCAAGAATTTTTCTTTGCATTTTATCCTTCAGTACGAATTACGACAAAACTGTCACATAACCAAACAATAAACACTAGATGGTTTCATTATATTCAGTGGGAAACTATGAAGCGATCGTTCATTTTTATGACTAAAATATTCAATGAAGAGAGTTATATTTATTTTTTTAAAGATTAAATGAATAAATATTGTTTTAAATAAGATATTCTCAAAATTAAACGTGCAAAAAAGAAAATGATACTTTTTAAAACTTTGCAATTAAATACAATTCAATTTTATGAAACATAGAATGTGATCAATGTTATATTTTTATGTTGTTTTTCTGTAATCTGACAGAATAAAGAGCTAACTGGGTAATTAAATGTTAAGATTCTATAGAGAAATAAAATATTAACGGCCTTTTCCTTTATGTTTAAAAGAGATCATCAGATTTACCAACAACTCCAGGAAAAAAAGGGGAGAATGGCTGCGTGTAATTTAGGGAAGAAGCGAAAATAAAACACTGGTTTAAAACAGAAATCTTATTTTTCGTGACATTATTCAAATAATCAAATGAATAGAATAAACGGTAAGTTTCTTTTTTTAGCAATTAAGATTAATAACCAAATCACAAAACGAAGTATAATACTAAAAAATAAAGAAAAACCGAAGGACATGCATTATTAGTTAGACAGTCATGTGTAGTCGGCCGACATAACTGAAGAGGAGACCCTAGCAACTGTTTAAAAACAGGGGCGCCGGGTTTTTATTTAGTTTTGGTCTTATTTTGATTTTTTATTCAATAAGAAATGTCCTGAACAAATTAACAGAAAGTCAACCAAGCGTAGATTAAAATCTACAATTACAGATTCGTCCTTAGGGGATGGATTTTTTAACCCTAAAAAGACAGTTGGTTCGACTCACCTGAAAATAGGAGGTGCCACCCTCCGCCATGTTTTTGTCGTTTGCCGCAGTTTAAAGGTAAAATTAATTTCCAAAAATGTAAACAGACAAAAAGAAATAATAATAATAAATCGCCTTCACTTTCGGCTGTTATCAGCTTTTTTCGTGTCAGAACGTAACAATCCGGCAGCCAGACTATTTCCTGGCATCATCGTCGTCGTCGTCGCCCGTCTTTTTTTTTTTTTTCCTCTCTTTTGCCCCGACGTTAGCAGTCGGCGACGGCAGCGACACTGGGAAATTAGTAGCAGTAAATTTTCTCCTCGCCTGTGCGAGAAGAAAGAGAAAGAGAGATAGAAATAAGCGGAGTTAAAAAAGATTAGAGACCGACATGAGAAGACGGAAGCCCTGGCCTCACAGCTGACCTGGTCACGTGGTTTACGGTTTAGCGAGAAATCAACCAATCAGATTGCTTCTTACTTTGTGTGTCCCGCCTTGGCCGAAGCCAAAGGGATTCCATCAGAGTTCGACTGTCTAAAAACCCCGCGTTTCTCTCTCTTTTTTATCTACTTCTTTTTTAGAAGAAATCATTTTTGAAAATACTCACTTTAAAATATCTATTTACCTACTTAACAAACATATATTTTATCTTTTACCGAAAGGCGGATAGAAGGTTTAAATCTTTGTCGAGAGATAGGGCTGTTAATCTGTTGATTTCCGCCTATAATTTTTGCCTCCCACTGTGCAGAATCTTTTAATCCCGCCTGACCCATCCTAGTTCTTAAAGATGAAGCGACTTTTTCAAAAGACAATTCAACTTTTCACCAGGAGAAATTTAATGACCAAAATAATATTTCGCCCTTTTTTGTTTTATCAACTCTAAACTCTTTTTAACTATTTTTTTTGTCCTTGTCCTAGAAACGGGACTAACTACTAAGTACAAAACCTCTTGAATAATACAGTGCGTCCTATTGTTTTTTGTTGTTGATTTTTTTTCTGACTTAGGTCATTATTTTCTGTTATATGACAAGGGTGGGGTTCCCTATCATCACCAGCTGCGTAATTTTTAGTTTATTTGTTTTAACTTTAAGCGGAACGGTAGTCGTACGCTTTCTTTTCTTTTAATTCAATTTTTCAACAAATCTTTACAACACGCACAACATTTTTGTTTGTTTTTTTTTTGTTTTGTTTTTTAGGGTGAGACACTATTTGTATCTTGCCCGATGTTTTAACAGGTATTATTGTCCAACCGTCTTTAGGTAAAAATAATAAAGATTGTTGCTAAGAAATCGGTTTTGTAAGTCTGTTAATGTTGGTGTATTCACCGATTCAGAGTCTTTGCGGCAAAATTCTTTGGATTTTTTTTTATAAATAAAAACGCACATGGTGTATAAGAATTAGTCTGTAATCTTTTTTTTTATCAGTTTCACTAAGACAATCTCAGCCAAGTAAATTCTAAAATGGAAATATTGATTTTAATTAGGATAATAAATAATTACGATTTTATTTGTTTTTTATGTATTTACTTTCTTATTCGTAAAAAGCATTTTAATAGAAAGCCCTAAAAATGAACGAACCCAAATAGAATAAGAAGACAAGGATATTCTTCGTTCGCATTGCTTTTTTTAATCACATTCTTAATCAATCCAGTTTTTTGTCATTAAACTGTAAAATTGAAATAAAGATAATGATTTTTCATCTAAGAATACAAAGGAATTTAGTTTACTACTACTACTACTACTACTAAGAAGTAATCTTAAAGAATGTGCCATAGAAAAATCCAACGGAAAAAGGGAATTTGTAATGACTGACTACAAGATGAGAATCCAGCCTGATCATGACATCTATGTATAAAGACATTGTAACCAATATCGCCATCAAAGTATTATTGAATTTCACTGATTTGGGGGTCCTTAAAACCTATAAAATGATTCCTTGTTTTTAATGAGAGAAACATTAATTCCTAAAATGTAGATCCTTTTTTCAAATGTAACTTAATAATATAATAATAATAATATCTTTTTCAGCTAGTATATTACGTCTGAGACCTGTCAGCTGTTCCTTATAGTTATTTACTAAGCTTAGCTTAAATGTGGCACAAGGCCAGAAGTATGGACACCTAATGAGAATCGAACTCACTAACAATGGTCTGCGAGTCTTGCTTGCTAACCATTACACCACGCGATGTGCCCTCAGCTGTTCCTTATAAACATTCATTTTAATTCTACAGAATATTTATAATCTTTCCACAGATTATCTAACCTTGCCTTAAAGGAGTTTAGAGATGGGCGCATTCACTATTGATAATGGTAGTTTATTCCATGTATTCACTAAATAATGTTGTCTTGCATTTGCTTTAGAATATTTTTTAAGACTTTTACTTTATGACCCCTGGTATTGATATTTTGAGCAATGTTTAGTAGATCAAAGTTAGTTGAATAAAATCCATCTGTATATTTGTAGATTTCAATCATATCCCCTCTTGTATGTCGAATAAACCAAACTTGGTAAGTCAATGTTCCTAAGTCTTTCTTCATACAAAAGTTTTTTTTAAATCATTCATTACTTTAGTAGCTCTCCTTTGAACTCCCTCAATAAGTTTTATGTCCTTGATTAGTCTTGGACTCCAAACCACATTAGCAAATTCCAAATGAGGTCTTACCAATCCAATGAATAAATAAACTTAATCCAATGTTTTTTGGTTTTAATAATTCCCTGATTTAATGGCATATAATTTATTTCCTTCTTTCTTTTTCTCCATTCCTTACTTTCCCCTCTCTTCTCCCCCTCTTTATTTCCTTCTTTCTTTTTCTCTTCCTTACTTTCCTCTCTATTCTCCCCCTCTTTATTCCTTCTTTCTTTTTCTCCATTCCTTACTTTCCTCTTCTCTTCTCCCCTCTTCATTTCCTTCTTTCTTTTCTCCATTCCTTACTTTCCTCTCTCTTCTCCCCCCTCTTTATTTCCTTCTTTCTTTTCTCCATTCCACTTTTCCTCTCTCTTCTCCCCCCTCTTCATTTCCTTCTTTCTTTTTTCTCCATTCCTTACTTTCCCCTCTCTTCTCCCCTCTTTATTTCCTTCTTTCTTTTGCTCCATTCCTTACTTTCCTCTCTCTTCTCCCCCCTCTTTATTTCTTCTTTCTTTTTCTCCATTCCTTACTTTCCTCTCTCTTCTCCCCCTTCTTATTTCCTCTCTTTTTCTCCATTCCTTACTTTCCCTCTCTTCTCTCCCCACTCTTTATTTCCTTCTTTCTTTTCTCCATTCCTTACTTTCCTCTCTATTCTCCACCCCTCTTTATTTCCTTCTTTCTTTTTTCTCCATTTCCTTACTTTCCTCTCTCTTCTCCCCCTCTTCATTTCCTTCTTTCTTTTTCTCCATTCCTTACTTTCCTCTCTCTTCTCCATTTCCCCTCTCTATTTCCTTCTTTCTTTTTCTCCATTCCTTACTTCCTCTCTCTTCCCACCCCTCTTTATTTCCTTCTTTCTTTTTCTTTATTCCTTACTTTCCTCTCTCTTTTCCCCCTTTTATTTCCTTCTTTCTTTTTCTCTGTTAGACCACCCAAGAGTTAATCTATTTTCTACTGACTCAAGTCAGTTTAAAAAAAATCTTCCTTGAATTCCCATGTCATATTATAATTTTTGATTTATTACTTTGATATTTAAAAAAATTGATAATTTAAAGTTGATTGGTAAAGTGACGGACAGATAGATTTACAAAAGGAATGTTCCAAATCCAATGTAATGTCCTGGGAATGACGTTAAACTCTATCTAATAGTGAGGTTCCAGTTTTGGAGATTTGGGGAATGTGGAGCACCCCATTCATCACCATTGCTCCCTGGTCCACTCTGACCCGGAGTGGTAGTACCTGTTAGGGTCCCATCTATGGATTAAATAGAAAAATGTATTTATAAAAAAATTGTATTATCCATTAAGAATTGATTTATTTCAAAACTTTATCGGCATTAAATGATCCACTGAGGTTGATATGCCGTAAAACAAAACAAACCAAACCAAACCAAATCCAATGTAAAAATATTTGTTTTTCACTTCTTTTGCTTTCCCTAGTTGAAACTAAAGTTCGGTGATTGCTCTTCTTTTGAAAAATATATGAATTTTATTTGCTTGAATTTTTGAGATGAGGCTTGGTCATTTGTATTATTTGGATTTTTCGGACTGTTGTCCTCATCTTTATTGTAATATACACAACATTTCAGCCGATGTGCCCTCCGGCCTTCTTCAGGTATTCCTTGTTGAACTCAGGAAATTTCTTGAACTCAGGAACCTTCCCAAGTTTGACAATATATCTGGTTTAGCTCAGTCAGTAGAGCATCCAACTAGGAACCACAAGGTTCTGAGTTCTTTACTGGCCCTCACCAACTCAGCATATGAGTAGCACAGGGATCTGTGCAGTAAAGTGAGGAGCTGATGGTAGGTGTGGCGCTCCACCTCAGATGCCAAAATAATCTCCTTGGTCTAGCGCTAGTGAAAAGGGGATGGACTCCCTCACTGCCTGGCTGATACCGACTTTAGACCATCTCCGACAATAACTTTATATCTAAAATATTAAGCCACTACAATTTTGAATTTAGTATCACCTATCAACAGGTGACCTTGACACTCTTTACTGTCATTTCATTCAATCTATCTGTTGATGTCATTACATCATAACATTTTTTCTACTTTGTTTAAGATTTACTCTTTTCTGTTTCATGCTTCATCAACAAAATAATATTTAATCATTTATTATAGAAATAATACAATCATCACAAGAAACCCAATATATCTAGTTGATATGAAAAAAATATATAATTCCTGGGTGGATAGCAATGAAAAATAGACTAAAATAGGATCACAAAAACACTGCTTATTGGAAAAATAAATGAAAGAAAGGGTTATTGAATGATTTAGTGAGAGATTTGAAGTTATATGAGTTAAAATAAGAAGAAGCATAAAAAAAGAATATATGATATAAGTGTAATATTATGCATGGAGGAGGGTTAAATAAAAAAAGAAGAAAAAGAAGGAACAGTTAGCTTTATATGTTTGGAGTTTTAAGTTAAGCTTAGCTGAAATAGAGAGGGGGGAAGAGAGGGGAAAGTAAGGAATGGAGAAAAAGAAAAAAAAGGAAATAAAGAGGGGTGGAGGAGAGAGGAAAGTAAGGAATGAAGAAAAGAAAGAAGGAAATAAGAGAGTTGAAGGAGAGAGGAAAAGAGAGAGGAAAGTAAGGAATGGAGAAAAAGAAAGAAGGAAATAAAGAGGGGGGAGAAGAGAGAGGAAAGTAAGAATGGAAAGGAAAGAAAAAGAAAGAAGGAAATAAAGAGGGGAGAAGAGAGAGAAAGTAAGGAATGGAGAAAAGAAAGAAGGAAATAAAGAGGGGGAGAAGAGAGAGGAAAGTAAGGAATGGAGAAAAAGAAAGAAGGAAAATAAAGAGGGGGGGAGAAGAGAGAGGAAAGTAAGGAATGGAGAAAAAGAAAGAAGGAAATAAAGAGGGGTGGAGAAGAGAGAGGAAAGTAAGGAATGGAGAAAAAGAAAGAAGGAAATAAAGAGGGGTGGAGAAGAGAGAGGAAAGTAAGGAATCGAGAAAAGAAAGAAGGAAATAAAGAGGGAGAGAAGAGAGAGGAAAGTAAGGAATGGAGAAAAAGAAAGAAGGAAATAAAGAGGGGTGGAGAAGAGAAAGGAAAGTAAGGAATGGAGAAAAAGAAAGAAGGAAATAAAGAGGGGGGGAGAAGAGAGAGGAAAGTAAGGAATGGAGAAAAGAAAGAAGGAAAATAAAGAGGGGTGGAGAAGAGAAAGGAAAGTAAGGAATGGAGAAAAAGAAAGAAGGAAATAAAGAGGGGGGAGAAGAGAGAGAGGAAAGTAAGGAATGGAGAAAAAGAAAGAAGGAAATAAAGAGGGGGGGGAAGAGAGAGGAAAGTAAGGAATGGAGAAAAAGAAAAGAAGGAAATAAGAGGGGGGAGAAGAGAGAGGAAAGTAAGGAATGGAGAAAAAGAAAGAAGGAAATAAAGAGGGGGGAGAAGAGAGAGGAAAGTAAGGAATGGAGAAAAAGAAAGAAGGAAATAAAGAGGGGGGAGAAGAGAGAGGAAAGTAAGGAATGGAGAAAAAGAAAAAGGAAATAAAGAGGGGGGGAGAATAGAGAGGAAAGTAAGGAATGGAGAAAAAAAAAGAAGGAAATAAAGAGGGGGGAGAGAAGAGAGAGGAAAGTAAGGAATGGAGAAAAGAAAGAAGGAAATAAAGAGGGGGTGGGGAAAGAGAGAGAAAGTAAGGAATGGAGAAAAAGAAAGAAGGAAATAAGAGGGAGAGAAGAGAGGGAAGTAAGGAATGGAAAAAAAGAAAGAAGGAAAAAAGAGGGTGGAGAAGAGAAAGGAAAGTAAGGAATGGAGAAAAAGAAAGAAGGAAATAAAGAGGGGGGAGAATAGAGAGGAAAGTAAGGAATGGAGAAAAAGAAAGAAGGAAATAAAGAGGGGGAGGAGAGAGTAAGGAGTAAAGAGAAGAGAGAGGAAAGTAAGGAATGGAGAAAAAGAAAGAAGGAAATGAAGAGGGAAGAAGAGAGAGGAAAGTAAGGAATGGAGAAAAAGAAAGAAGGAAATAAAGAGAGGGAGAAGAGAGAGGAAAGTAAGGAATGGAGAAAAAGAAAGAAGGAAATAAAGAGGGGGGAGAAGAGAGAGGAAAGTAAGGAATGGAGAAAAAGAAAGAAGGAGATAAAGAGAGGGAGAAGAGAGAGGAAAGTAAGGAATGGAGAAAAAGAAAGAAGAAATAAAGAGAGAGAGAAGAGAGAGGAAAGTAAGGAATGGAGAAAAAGAAAGAAGGAAATAAAGAGAGGGGAGAAGAGAGAGGAAAGTAAGGAATGGAGAAAAAGAAAGAAGGAAATAAAGGGGGAGGAGAAGAGAGAGGAAAGTAATGAATGGAGAAAAAGAAAGAAGGAAATGAAGAGGGGGGGAGAAGAGAGAGGAAAGTAAGGAATGGAGAAAAAGAAAAGAAGGAAATGAAGAGGGGGGGAGAAGAGAGAGGAAAGTAAGGAATGGAGAAAAAAAAGAAAGAAGGAAATGAAGAGGGGGAGAAGAGAGAGGAAAGTAAGGAATGGAGAAAAAGAAAGAAGGAAATAAGAGGGGGGGAAGAGAGAGGAAAGTAAGGAATGGAGAAAAAGAAAGAAGGAAATGAAGAGGGGGGAGAATAGAGAGGAAAGTAAGGAATGGAGAAAAAGAAAGAAGGAAATAAGAGGGGGGAGAGAGAGAGGAAGTAAAATGGAGAAAAGAAAGAAGGAAATAAAGAGGGGGGAGAAGAGAGAGGAAAGTAAGGAATGGAGAAAAAGAAAGAAGGAAATAAAGAGGGGGAGAATAGAGAGGAAAGTAAGGAATGGAGAAAAAGAAAGAAGGAAATAAAGAGGGGGGGAGAAGAGAGAGGAAAGTAAGGAATGGAGAAAAAGAAAGAAGGAAATAAAGAGGGGGTGGGGAAGAGAGAGAAAGTAAGGAATGGAGAAAAAGAAAGAAGGAAATGAAGAGGGAGAGAAGAGAGAGAAAGTAAGGAATGGAGAAAAAGAAAGAAGGAAATAAAGAGAGGGAGAAGAGAGAGGAAAGTAAGGAATGGAGAAAAAGAAAGAAGGAAATAAAGAGGGGAGAAGAGAGAGGAAAGTAAGGAATGGAGAAAAAGAAGAAGGAGATAAAGAGGGGGAGAAGAGAGAGGAAAGTAAGGAATGGAGAAAAAGAAAGAAGGAAATAAAGAGAGAGAGAAGAGAGAGGAAAGTAAGGAATGGAGAAAAAGAAAGAAGGAAATAAAGAGAGGGAGAAGAGAGAGGAAAGTAAGGAATGGAGAAAAAGAAAGAAGGAAATAAAGAGGGAGGAGAAGAGAGAGGAAAGTAATGGAAGAAAAAAAAAGAAGGAAATGAAGAGGGGGGAGAAAGAGAGGAGGAAAGGAATGGAGAAAAAGAAAGAAGGAAATGAAGAGGGGGGAGAAGAGAGAGGAAAGTAAGGAATGGAGAAAAAGAAAGAAGGAAATGAAGGGGGAGAAGAGAGAGGAAAGTAAGGAATGGAGAAAAAGAAAGAAGGAAATAAAGAGGGGGAAGAGAGAGGAAAGTAAGGAATGGAGAAAAAGAAAGAAGGAAATAAAGAGGGGTGGAGAAGAGAGCGTAAAGTAAGGAATGGAAAAAAAGAAAGAAGGAAATAAAGAGAGGAGAGAGAGGAAAGTAAAGAATGGAGAAAAAGATAGTAGGAAATAAAGATGGGGTGGGAAGAGAGAGGAAAAGTAAGGAAAGAAAAGAAAAGAAGAAATAAAGAGGGGTGGAGAGAGAGAAAGTAAGAAATGGAGAAAAAGAAAGAAGGAAATAAAGAGGGGAGAGAGAAAGAGGAAAATAAGGAATGGAGAAAAAAGAAAGAAGGAAATAAAAGAGGGAGAAGAGAGAGGAAAGTAAGGAATGGAGAAAAAGAAAGAAGGAAATAAAGAGAGGGAGAAGAGAGAGGAAAGTAAGGAATGGAGAAAAAAAAGAAGGAAATAAAGAGGGGGGGAGAATAGAGAGGAAAGTAAGGAATGGAGAAAAAGAAAGAAAGGATAAGAGGGGGGGAGAAGAGAGAGGAAAGTAAGAATGGAGAAAAAGAAAGAAGGAAATAAAGAGGGTGGGAAGAGAGAGGAAAGTAAGGAATGGAGAAAAAAGAAAGAAGGAATGAAAGAGGGGGAGAAGAGAGAGGAAAGTAAGGAATGGAGAAAAAGAAAGAAGGAAAAAAAGGGGGTGGGGAAGAGAGAGGAAAGTAAGGAATGGAGAAAAAGAAAGAAGGAAATGAAGCGGGGGAGGAGAATAGAGAGGAAAGTAAGGAATGGAGAAAAAGAAAGAAGGAAATAAAGAGGGGGAGAAGAGAGAGGAAAGTAAGGAATGGAGAAAAAAGAAAGAAGGAAATAAAGAGGGGGGAATAGAGGGAAAGTAAAGGAATGGAGAAAAAGAAAGAGGAAATAAAGAGGGGGAGAATAGAGAGGAAAGTAAGGAATGGAGAAAAGAAAGAAGGAAATAAGAGGGGGGGAGAAGAGAGAGGAAGTAAGGAATGGAGAAAGAAATAAAGAAGAGAGAGGAAAGTAAGGAATGGAGAAAAAGAAAGAAGGAAATGAAGAGGGAAGAGAAGAGAGGAAAGTAAGGAATGGAGAAAAAGAAAGAAGGAATAAAGAGAGGGAGAAGAGAGAGGAAAGTAAGGAATGGAGAAAAAAGAAAGAAGGAATAAAAGAGGGGGGAGAAGAGAGAGGAAAAAGGAATGGAGAAAAAAAGAAGGAGATAAAAGAGGGGAAGAGAGAGGAAAGTAAAGGAATGGCAAGAAAAGAAGAAATCTCTCTTTTGAAAAGAAAAAAGAGGAGGAGGAAAGAGAGGAAAGTAAGGAATGGAGAAAAAGAAAGAAGGAAATAAAGAGGGGGGGAGAAGAGAGAGGAAAGTAAGGAATGGAGAAAAAAGAAGAAGGAAATAAAGAGGGGTGGGGAAGAGAAGGAAAGTAAGGAATGGGAAAAAGAAAGAAGGAAATTGAAGAGGAGAGAAGAGAGAGGGAAGTAAGGAATGGAAAAAAAGAAAGAAGGAAATAAAGAGGGTGGAGAGAGAGAAGGAAAGTAAGGAATGGAGAAAAAGAAAGAAGGAAATAAAGAGGGGGGAGAAAGAGAGGAAATAAGGAATGGAGAAAAAGAAAGAAGGAAATAAAGAGGGGGAGAAGAGAGAGGAAAGTAAGGAATGGAGAAAAAGAAAGAAGGAATAAAGAGGGGTGGGAAGAGAGAGGAAAGTAAGGAATGGAGAAAAAGAAAGAAGGAAAATGAAGAGGGGAGAGAGAGAGAGGAAAGTAAGGAATGGAGAGAAAAGAAAGAAGGAAATAAAAGAGAGGGAGAAGAGAGAGGAAAGTAAGGAAATGGAGAAAAAGAAAGAAGGAAATAAAGAGGGGGGAGAAGAGAGAGGAAAGTAAGGAATGGAGAAAAAAAGAAGGAATAAAGAGAGGGAGAGAGAGAGAAAGTAAGGAATGGAGAAAAAGAAAGAAGGAAATAAAGAGAGGAGAAGAGAGAGGAAAGTAAGGAATGGAGAAAAAGAAAGAAGGAAATAAAGAGAGGGAGAGAGAGAGGAAAGTAAGGAATGGAGAAAAAGGAAGAAGGAAATAAAGAAGGAGGAGAGAGAGAGGGGAGAAGAATGGAGAAAAAGAAAGAGGAAATGAGAGGGGGGAGAAGAGAGAGGAAAGTAAGGAATGGAGAAAAAGAAAGAAGGAAATGAAGAGGGGTGGAGAAGAGAGAGGAAAGTAAGAATGGAGAAAAAAGAAAAAGAAGGAATGAAGAGGGGAGAGAGAGAGGGAAAGTAAGGAATGGAGAAAAAGAAAGAAGGAAATAAAGAGGGGTGGGGAAGAGAGAGGAAGTAAGGAATGGAGAAAAAGAAAGAAGGAAATAAAGAGGGTGGAGAAGAGAGAGAAAGTAAGGAATGGAAAAAAGAAAGAAGGAAATAAAGAGAGGAGAGAGAGAGGAAGTAAAGAATGGAGAAAAAGATAGTAGAAATAAAGAGGGGGGGAAGAGAGAGGAAAGTAAGGAATGGAGAAAAAGAAAGAAAGAAATAAAGAGGGGTGGAGAAGAGAGAGGAAAGTAAGAAATGGAGAAAAAGAAAGAAGGAAATAAAGAGAGGGAGAGAAGAAAGAGGAAAATAAGGAATGGAGAAAAAGAAAGAAGGAAATAAAGAGAGGAGAAGAGAGAGAAAGTAAGGAATGGAGAAAAGAAAGAAGGAAATAAAGAGAGGAGAGAGAGAGGAAAGTAGGAATGGGAGAAAAAGAAGAAGAAATAAAGAGGGGAGAAGAGAGAGGAAAGTAAGGAATGGAGAAAAAGAAAGAAGGAAATGAAGAGGGGAGAAGAGAGAGGAAGTAAGGAATGGAGAAAAAGAAAGAAGGAAATAAAGAGGGGTGGGAAGAGAGAGGAAAGTAAGGAATGGAGAAAAAGAAAGAAGGAAATGAAGAGGGAGAGAGAGAGAGGAAAGTAAGGAATGGAGAAAAAGAAAGAAGGAAATGAAGAGGGAGAAGAGAGAGGAAAGTAAGGAATGGAGAAAAAGAAAGAAGGAAATAAAGAGGGGGTGGGAAGAGAGAGGAAAGTAAGGAATGGAGAAAAGAAAGAAGGAAATAAAGAGGGTGGAGAAGAGAGGTAAAGTAAGGAATGGAAAAAAAGAAAGAAGGAAATAAAAGAGAGGAGAGAGAGGAAAGTAAAGAATGGAGAAAAAGATAGTAGGAAAAAAGATGGGTAGGGGAAAGAGAGAGGAAAGTAAGGAATGGAGAAAAAGAAAGAAGGAAATAAAGAGGGGGGAGAAGAGAGAGGAAAGTAAGAATGGAGAAAAAGAAAGAAGGAAATAAAGAGAGGGAAGAGAAAGAGGAAAATAAGGAATGGAGAAAAAGAAAGAAGGAAATAAAGAGAGGAGAAGAGAGAGAAAGTAAGGAATGGAGAAAAAGAAAGAAGGAAATAAAGAGAGGAGAGAGAGAGAGAGGAAAGTTAGGAATGGAGAAAAAGAAGAAGGAAATAAAGAGGAGAAGAGAGAGGAAAGTAAGGAATGGAGAAAAAGAAAGAAGGAAATGAAGAGGGGAGAAGAGAGAGGAAAGTAAGGAATGGGAGAAAAAGAAAGAAGGAAATTAAAGAGGGGGGGAGAGAGAGGAAAGTAAGGAATGGAGAAAAAAGAAAGAAGAAATGAAAGAGGAGAGAAGAGAGAGGAAAGTAAGGAATGGAGAAAAAGAAAGAGGAAATGAAGAGGGGGAGAAGAGAGAGGAAAGTAAGGAATGGGAGAAAAAGAAAGAAGGAAATAAAGAGGGGGGAAGAGAGAGGAAAGTAAGGAATGGAGAAAAAGAAAGAAGGAAATAAAGAGGGGGGGAAGAGAGAGGAAAGTAAGGAATGGAAAAAAAAGAAAGAAGGAAATAAAGAGAGGAGAGAGAGAGGAAAAGTAAAGAATGGAGAAAAAGATAGAAGGAAAATAAAGATGGGTGGGGAAGAGAGAGGAAAGTAAGGAATGGAGAAAAAGAAAGAAGGAATAAAAGAGGGGGGGAAGAGAGAGGAAAGTAAGAAATGGAGAAAAAGAAAGAAGGAAATAAGAGAGGGAGAGAAAAGAGGAAAATAAGGAATGGAGAAAAAGAAAGAAGGAAATAAAGAGAGGGAGAAGAGAGAGGAAAGTAAGGAATGGAAGAAAAAGAAAGAAGGAAATAAAGAGGGGAGAAGAGAGAGGAAAGTTAGGAATGGAGAAAAAGAAAGAAGGAAATAAAGAGGGGGGATAAGAGAGAGGAAAGTAAGGAATGGAAAAAGAAAGAAGGAAATAAAGAGGGGAGAAGGAGAGGAAAGTAAGGAATGGAAAAAAGAAAGAAGAGATAAAGAGGGGAGAAGAGAGAGGAAAGTAAGGAATGAGGAAAAGAAAGAAGGAATAAAGAGGAGGAAAGAGAGAGAAAGTAAGGAATGGAAAGAAGAAAGAGGAAATAATATATATAANGAGAGGAGGAGGGAAGGAAGGAAGGAAAGTAAGGAATGAGAAAAAGAAAGAAGGAAATAAAGAGGGGGGAGAGAGAAAGTAAGGAATGGAGAAAAAGAAAGAAGGAAATAAAGAGGGGGAGAAGAGAGAGGAAAGTAAGGAATGGAGAAAAAGAGAAAAAGAATTGAATTTTTTCCTGGGTTGAAAAGACTTGAAAAGGATCGGATTTTTCTTTTAGATTTTAAATCTATCTTATTTTGTTCATTTTCTAAAAGAATCATCTCATAAAAATTCAAATATATCAGTGAATTTTTCATGGGTACTATTAAGATATATATAAACATTTTATGTCAAAAATTGCAAAATGCAATGACCAATGATCAAATATCCTCCTACGCTGATAATATTAGAAATATTAGTACAAAAAATGATCAAAACTAAAGAGGAATAGTGGGAATGATAAAAAAAAAAGGCAAAACTGTCTCAGAATATTAACCTCCTAGAAACTGTACAGAGACGTGCAACCAAGCAAGTACCCTCCATCAGGAATCTGCCATACTCTGAATGTCTCGCAGCTCTGGGAATGGATTTGTTGAAACTTCGGCGTCTGGCAACTGACCTGGTAAATGCTCATCAGGTCATTAATCATCTTAACAACAGCAACCTTGAGCACCTTTTTGATCTCCATCTCTCCAATACACGCGGGCATGCCTACAAAGTCAGAAAACAGCACTGTTCACGTGACTTTCGGAAACATTTTTTCACGCTCAGAATTGCGGAGACATGGAATAAACTGCCTGCATCTATTATAGACTGCCGGAGCACTGAAACTTTCAAAGCCTCCATGCTTCCTGTAGTCCGCCAACACTATACCTGATGCCACTCTCCACATACACATGCACACACATACATGCATATTACTACTGTGAACTGTTCATGTTCCTGACACAACATTATTCTGTGTACTTCACATGAGACTTTGATGAGTTGTGGTGCACCTGAGCACTGTACACAATAAATTTCATTATTATTATTATATAATAGATTCAAATATAGTTGTCATTTACTCAGCTGAGCCTAAGTTTGACATGAGGCCAGAAATATAGAGCACCCAGTGAGAATCAAACTCACTAACAATGGTCTGTTAGCCTACCTAGCTAGCTAACCATAACATCATATAAGGTTGTTGGTTGGTTTGTTGGATTTTACGGCATGTCAACCCTTGTTATGCTGAAGACATTTTGTTTTATTCATTCTTGTGGTACTCAATTTTTTAAAAAACTAATTTTTCTTCTATCTAACCGATACATGGGACCTTAATAGGTACTACCACTCCGGGCTAGAGTGGACCTGGGAGCCATGGTGATAAAGGGGTACTCCACATTCTTCAGAGCTCCAGAATTGGAACCTCACCATCAGATAGAGTTTAATGTCATACCCAGGGCATCTTTAGCCACTGAAGACATTTTGTTTTATTCATTCTTGGTGGTACTCAATTTTTTTAAAAACTAATTTTTCTTCTATCTAACCGATACATGGGACCTTAATAGGTACTACCACTCCAGGCTAGAGTGGACCTGGGAGCCATGGTGATGAAGGGGTACTCCACATTCTTCAGAGCTCCAGAATTGGAACCTCACCATCAGATAGAGTTTAATGTCATACCCAGGGCATCTTTAGCCACTGAAGACATTTTGTTTTATTCATTCTTGGTGGTACTCAATTTTTTTAAAAACTAATTTTTCTTCTATCTAACCAATACATGGGACCTTAATAGGTACTACCACTCCAGGCTAGAGTGGACCTGGGAGCCATGGTGATGAAGGGGTACTCCACATTCTTCAGAGCTCCAGAATTGGAACCTCACCATCAGATAGAGTTTAATGTCATACCCAGGGCATCTTTAGCCACTGAAGACATTTTGTTTTATTCATTCTTGGTGGTACTCAATTTTTTAAAAAACTAATTTTTCTTCTATCTAACCGATACATGGGACCTTAATAGGTACTACCACTCCGGGCTAGAGTGGACCTGGGAGCCATGGTGATGAAGGGGTACTCCACATTCTTCAGAGCTCCAGAATTGGAACCTCACCATCAGATAGAGTTTAATGTCATACCCAGGGCATCTTTAGCCACTGAAGACATTTTGTTTTATTCATTCTTGGTGGTACTCAATTTTTTTAAAAACTAATTTTTCTTCTATCTAACCGATACATGGGACCTTAATAGGTACTACCACTCCAGGCTAGAGTGGACCTGGGAGCCATGGTGATGAAGGGGTACTCCACATTCTTCAGAGCTCCAGAATTGGAACCTCACCATCAGATAGAGTTTAATGTCATACCCAGGGCATCTTTAGCCACCGCCTTCTAGCACATACATGATAAAAAGGGTTGGGGTTTGCCATAAGGGCAATAGGGTTGGGACAATCATATAAGTGCTAGGGCTTGACATGACCAACCGATTGATCGGAAGTATATACTAGGTTCAAATATGGTTGCTATTTACTCAGCTGAGCCTAAGTTTGGCACAAGGCCAGAAATATAGTGCACTCAATGAGAATCCAACTCACTAAAAATGGTCTGTTAGCCTAGCTAGCTGACCCTAACACCATATAAGGTGTCCCCCTAGATTCAAATGTAGTTGGTGTTAAGTATCTGGCAGCCATCCTTCGTTCCAGATGTAATGAATAAGTAAGCAAGCCAATAAGAATCCAGTGTTAACGTATTCCTTGTAAGTCCTTCGTCCAAGAGAATCCAAATGTCAATGAAATAACTCAGAATGGTATGTCTATTAATACAGCAGAAGCAGCAGCAGTGCCAGTGATTGGACAATAGAAATCCTTCTCAGGTCACGTGTTTATAGGCGAGTCTATAAGTAGGAGTGACCATTTACCTGATGCCTTATATCATAAAAAATTCAACAGTTGGTACTCAAATACAATCATGATTAGATGTCTTGTCAATTTACAACTTGGGGAAGGGGGGTACATAACAATTTTCCTGTTCTGAGAAAGTTGTTTTTTTCATTAGGATGTGATCCGTAGTGACGAGACATTCTTGGTGACAGATCCAGGTATTTTGTCACCTGATCGTAAACTGGCAAAGTGCCAATTCCTATTGGACAGATTTATTTTCATATCTATTGCAGTTGAAATGCCCAACCCCCCTCGAATTATCTCCCTATGCCCCCCAGACATGGGTGGCAACCCGTGATGCTTAAGGACAGAATCCTGGTGGCCAAGCAGTCCATGACATGCAATAATCCACTGTGGCCCTTATTTAGGCTAGACGGGCAGTTGGAGAGGCCTCCTCCCCAATCAATCGGCTAGTCATGTAATCATTACATGAGATTATTAATTTATATATAATCATTACATGGAAGATTATTAACTTTATATGTAATTATTACATGGAAGATTATTAACTTTATATATAATCATTACATGGAAGATTATTAATTTATATATAATCATTACATGGAAAATTATTAACTTTATATGTAATCATTACATGAAAGTTTTGTTTCATAAATCCTATCAGAACTTAACTTAAATATTGAGTTACAAATAAGAGAGAAATTTACTTTCTTGCTATTTTGTTAACAGTCAAATCTTTTAGTTGTATTAAAAAGAAAGATAGAAGTAACAGCAGGAGCAATAACTGGGGTGAGGCAAAATGTTGTTTGTCCTTCAAAAGTGTGAAAGGGTGGAGAGAGAGGGGGTGAGGGGGATTTGTTTTGTGTCTAAAGATATTGACTTTACAGCAGAGAAACCAATAAAAAAAGGAAAGCTTTTTGATTGGTTAATACCAACATCTTCCCATGATCCTAAGTGTGGTATGCATGTTGATCTCCTCAACAAAACTGTAAACTGATTCAATAGGTTCACTGATAAAAGCCATGACGCCTTCTTTTCGGACCTGCTTGGTGGCTGAGATAGTTAAAGTTTCTTTTATTTGTTTATTGTTACTGTTTGCTTTGGTTTATTTGTTTAACTCTTAACATCCTATACCACCTCATTCCATCCGGCTGGAAGTCACATTAATTTTCCTAATCTACCCCAAATGATAGTCTTTGTTTAAATGTAATATTAAACATATTTAGATGTTTTTGATTTAAGGGAAATAACAGGTAACTTTAAATGAAAATGTCATTTTTAGCCATTTATTGATAAATCCTTATAGGAATGGGGCTCTGAACTTCTCAAAATTCTCAACAGGATGTTAAGAGTTAACAGAATAAAAGTAAAAAAAAAAAAAAAAATTTGGCAGAGAGGCTTCTGGACAGCAAGGGAGTCCATCACCTTTTTGAAAGGGCTAGACCAGGGAGTTTTTTTGCTAAGGTGGAGCGCCAGACCTACCCTCAGCTCCCCATTTTACCGCATAGATCAGATTACCCAATCTGTGCTATTCATGCGCTGAGTTGGCAGGGAGTGGTAAGATCCCTTCCCAATGGGGCCACCTGTTGGCTGTGGGTGGCGGCCCGTGATGCTTAAGGAGGGAATACAGGTGGCTGAGCAGTCCATGACATGCAACACTCCACTTTGGCCCTTAGGGTAGACGGGCAGTCATAGAGGCCCTCTCCGATCAATTGGCTGGTCACATCAAGCCCTAGTACCTATATGATTGTCCAAACTCTATTGCTCTTATGGCAAGCCCCAACCCTTTTTATCATATATGTACTAGAAAGAGGTGGGTGAGGGTCTTATTTAAATTAAACTCTGATGGTGAGGTTCCAATTCTAGATTTCTGGGGAATGTAGAGTAACCCTTCATCACCATTACTCCCAGGTTCACTCTGACCAGGAGTGGTAATACCTGTTAGGGTCCCAATGGTTACAGAGAAAAACATGAGTTTAACAAAAATATGTTTTTAAAAAATTGAGTCTTTAAAAAATTGTGTTCCCATCAAGAATGAATAAAACAAAACCTCTAAGGGTAATTCCATGTCAAATCATCCAGAAAAAAATAAAATTGTCACCCACCCCCTTCAATCTTTCTGAAATTTTGTTCAGGTGTGGACTATGTTAACATTAGACGATCCCCAAAATTTGAGCTTTCAATTCCAAAAATTGGCAGAATTATGTAGATTTTTAGCTCTCCAAATTTGGTGGCTTGGTGAAAATGTTGACTTTTTGTCTGTAAAAGTTTCTAGAGCTTCCCTACTACTAGAAATTGGTTTATAAAAGCATTTTTGCCCAGGAAATCCAAAAATACTATAAAAAAGATTTTAAAGTCAACCAATTTTAAGTTATTGATGATTTCTGTTTTTTTCCTAGCAAGATCAATATCCCAATGTGGCACTGCATCTATGACAAAAAAAAATTTCTATTATTATTTCACATATATTGAACATTACTTGTACCAAAAAGATAGTTTGATATTTGCTCAGAACTGCTCCAATTTTTGGAATTGGAAGCTCAAATTTGGGGATTGTCTAACTTCATCATAATCAAAATTGAAGTGGGTGGGTGACATGGCCTTATAAGGATGGTGTAAAGTTCAACATGCTTTAAATGCAAATAACTCCGACAAAGGTTAATAGACAAACATTTAATAACACAGCACATGGATAACAGTAGATACAACGTTCATAATAAGGTAAACATAGTTACACAAATAAAGATAAACACATTCATGAAAGATACAGAGTATAACATAAAAGAGTACAGACATGAGACTAGCAATAGTCCATGCTGTAAAGAACTTACAGTAATGTAAGGGGGGCAGAGCCCCACGAGAGGGTTTTCATAGAATCTACCCCATGTGGCTCGTAGTTGCTGAAAACTATAAAGAGAGAGCGAAGGTTTTGAAACTGGCGCTTTTATACTGGTGCCCTAGCGGGCATCATCAAACTAAAAGGGGCAGACAACTCCACCAGGCGAATACAAACAAACGCTACAGCCTGGATGATTTGACATGGAATTACCCCTAAACCTTTTCAGCATTAAATGATCTAATGGATTGGAATGCCATAAAACCCAACCAACCAACCAACCACCAGACTTTACTCTCCACAACTTGTGCTTTTTTTAAACACTAAAATTACCCTCGAAATACCGTGGCTGACATTAAGAATACAATGAGGCAGCTGATGTTAATAGTAAGAGAGAACTTTTTAGAAAAGTGGATGAGACGTTGATTACTGTGTTGGGTCAGTAAAATGGTTATTCCTGTATATAGAGTGAGTGAGGGAGAGGCTCTGTGATTGGATATACCAATCACATGATAGCCCAGAGTTTTGGCGCAATATCCAAAAAGTAGTCAGACAGATTCCACCTGCGGTACCACAAGGCAACGAATTCAGGGGCTCAAGGAAACCACCCTAAGATACCTTCTCCAATGCGCCGGTAAGTCCCTTAAACTCAACTTTATATACAGGAAGGACTTTATATTGTTGTTTGTTGTTTTATGTCTAGCTAATAAATTGTTTGAATTAAAGGAAATATTAATTCCTTTCTTGTTGTTGTTAGTCTTAGAACTGAATGTTATACTAACACAATAACTGAATTTACTCTAATAATCATTCTAATTTATTCTAATAATCAGCTATATATATATTTACCATTTATATTTATCACTAACACAGTAGTTCTAGAGAGAGCTCAACTCCCCAGCTTGTGTTCTCTACTGAGGTAACGTCGTCTCTGATAACTGAGTCATGTACATTGGATGGATGATGGATGAATCCCGAAAGACATTCTTTATGCAGAGCTTACATCTGGTAAAAGACAGATTGGTCGCCCCCAGCTGTGATTCAAGGATGTCTGCAAGAATGATCTCGGGTGCTTTGGCATTGCCCCTTCCAGCTGGGAAAATTTGGCTCAGGACCGCCCTCGGTGGCAGCAGAATCTCTGTAGAGGACTGTTCATGTCAGAAGTCACCCTGATGCAACACCATGAAGCTAAGAGGTCTAGAAGAAAGCAGCAGCAACAAAGCACTGGAACATCAACATCTTCAGGGACAGCCTTCAAATGTGACATCTGTGGTCGAGAATGTTTTTCAAACATCGGACTTCACAGTCACAGGAGGCGCTGTAACAGGGGCACAAAAACTTTATTATAGTCTTCCGAGACTGAAATGCCAATAATAATATATTTACCAACCCCTCCACATGAGCAGGATGTGACACAAGGTCAATTTCTTAAGTGGAGTTCAACAGGTTTGAATTCAGAGTTTTCCTTCTCCTAGACCGGTTGCCTAACCAAGGTTAAAGAGCCTGGTCTGCCCTACTATTTACCCATAGCTGGAAGGAGAGTAGGATTCATACCTTTCCCAAGGGTATTAGCGCTAAGTGAAATGCAATTACCACATCCAGGATTTGAACTCGGGGCGACGAGTCCATTTTCCATGACTTTAACCATTACACCACGTGTTTCCAAATAATAATAATAATAATAATAATTAGAAATAATAATCAGCCATATAGGAGTGAGGGAGAATGAAAGAGCTGACTTTGCAGCTAAATCGGCTCTAGATTTGATCCCCCAACAAGTTCAAGATTCCATATACTGACTTGAAACCTAAAATTAATAGATTCCTTCATACAAAATGACAATGACACTGGAATAACAACATCTATAATAAGCTCTTCCTAATCAAACTCACATTGGGAGACTGGAGACCAGCTTTAAGGAAGTCTAGAAAGGAACAAGTCCTAATTACATTGGTCACACAAGACTAATGCACTCCTATATACTCAAACAAGAACAACAACCACAGTGTGAAACATGTCAAACACCTTTGACTGTTAAACACTTATTCATGGAATGCAGGTTTTTTGCTCACATCAGAAACCGTTATTTTAATGCAAACAATATGAAAGATCTATTTGAAAATGTCAACACGTGGAGGACATTCTGTCCTTTTTGAGGGAAATAAAATTATATCATAGAATATAGACATGAATTTAAGCAATACCATACAACATGATCCCCAATGATGCTAACACATTGTTAAAACCAATTACTAAAAAAGTATAAATATAAATACACAACATATATTAATTTCTAACCGTTAGGCATGACATAACCCCAAACGGATTGATATAATATCAACATAGAGGACATTCTGTCCTTTTTGAGGGAAATAAAATTATACTAGAGAATATAGACATGAACTTAATCAATACCATACAACATGATCCCCAATGATGCTAACACATTGTTAAAATCAATTACTAAAAAAGTATAAATATAAATACACAACATATATTAATTCCTAACCATTAGGCATGACATAACCCCAGATGGGTTGATATGCCATTAAAATCAACCAATCAACCAATCCAACCATCTAATAATCAGTAGTAAATTACAAACAGAAAAAAACAGAATTCCGTGAATGTTCCAATTGTTATTAGACAAGTTGGATGCTACTGTAGCGTTAGTTTCGTATTTGCCTGGGAGAGTTGTCTGCCCGGTTTTACCCGCTAGGGGGCTATAGTATTTAAGCGGCTGGTTCAAAACGCTTCTCCCTCTTTTCCTGTTCCAGTAACCACGAGACACATGGGGTAGATTTTGGTCTACTCCTTCTCGTTGGGGCACCGCCCCCCCTTACATTACTGTAAGTTATTTACAGCATGGACTATCCCTAGTCTCATGTCTGTACTTTTTGTATATCTTGTACCATTCATGAATGTGTGTTTATCTTTTTACCTATGTACTTTGTATCTCGTCATATCCATGTGCTGTACTATATTAAATGTTTTGTCTGTTAACCTTCGTCGGAGTCATGTATCCAGTATATATAACTTTGAACCATTCTTACACTACCAATATACATAGGCTTACAACAGGCTAGGCTGCACTACTAACTTTTAAATTAACTAAATCATTAGTATTATCTGCATTATTCGGACTATTGTCCTCATCTTCATTGTTATTTGTATAACATTTCGGCCAATGTGCCCTCTGGCCTTCTTAAGGTAATTTCTTGTCAGACTCTGGAACCTTCTTGGACTTGGGAACAATCTCAGACTCGGGAATCTTCTTTTTGAACTCAGGAACCTTCTTGTCGTAATTGGGAGCCATCACGGAACTTTAAACCTAACCCTTTATTCAGTCCACGGGGATATCCTGTTCTCATTCCACTAACCATAGCTGGGGTAGAGGCATTAAGCTGTGTTAATTATTATTCTATGTTACTGCTGACCCTGACCAGGATTGAACCTGCAGTCTAGAGATAACTGTCACTTAGAACTGTCTTAACCTAACTTCTTTATCCACTAGGCCATGTGTCCAATTGGATAATCCAGTGTGATTACGACAAGAAGGTTCCCGAGTCCGAGATGGTTCCCAAGTCTGAGAAGGTTCCTGAGTCCGACAAAAAATACCTGAAGAACTCACTTACAAAAAAAAACTCTTAAGATTAGATAAAACAAACAAAACCAAAACCTAAGGAGATCATTGATAGCCCAAAAACAAATTGAGTTGGCAAATATAAATGATAAAGTGCCTGTTTATGACAGGTGTAAAAAATGAAGACAAAGAAGACAGGTAAGAAACAAAGACAATGAAGACAGGTAAGAAATTAAGACAAAGAAGACAGGTAAAAAATCAAGACAAAGAAGACAGGTAAGAAATTAAGACAGAGAGAGACAGGTAAGAAATCAAGACAGAGAAGACAGGTAAGACAAGTAAGAGACAAGAAGAAGACAGAAGACAGGTAAAAAATCAAGACAGAGAAGACAGGTAAGAAATTAAGACAAAGAAGACAGGTAAAAAATCAAAACTTATTAAAACAAAGGATAATAAATAATACAGACAAAGACTGACAAAACTAATTACAAAATATTTCATTCTTTTTGTTTATATTCTCTTCCATTCGACACAAAGACATTAAAATTAACAACTATACATTCTTTGGTTAAATTGAAATTAACAGACCTAAATTCCACCATCATATGTCACCCCGCTGAACGAAAGAAAATACCAAAAATCAGTGAATTAACCGAATTTAATGAAATTTTCAGTGTTGATATATTAATGAATAAAAGATATAATGCACCAGTTATTTTATTTAAAAACTTTTACATTTTTCTGGTCAGTTAACTTTGAATCACCTATCTTTGAGGCGTAACACAGATTCTTAAAGATATGTGATTCAAAGTTAATTGACGTGAAAAAATGTAAAAGTTTTTAAATAAAATAACGGGTGCATTATATCTTTTATTCATTAATATATCAACACTGAAAATTTCATTAAATTCAGTTAATTCCCTGATTTTTGGTATTTTTTTCTTTTGGCGGGGTGACATACAATGGTGGATTTTAGGTCCATTAAAACCCATTCTTTTTTTAAACAAGCTAAAATATGTGCCCTCTGGGTATAAGTATGTAAGTTTTAATGTAATGAAATATATTAAATTAGAAAGACTAATGAAATTAAATAAGAACAAATATAAAAAATGATTACACTTATTATAATTATATTTTAATTGGCTACTATATAGAATTATTCATAGGATTGATTTTAATACATTGGAGAATAAAAAAATAATATTAGAGATCAATAACACCAAGTAATTATCTATTAAACCCGGTTTTGTTAAAACCACTATGCAAATTAACCACACTATACATCATATAAACCTTTATTTCTTAGTGATATATAAGATACATTGTGGGATTTTAAATGCACTAATAGCATGGGCCCATCAGAACTTAGAACTGTATTAAGTCAACCCTTATATCCATTGCACCATGTGTCATTCGTTATCTTCCAGGTGTGAATGTGTCAAATGCATGTCCACATTGTGGCATAAAAGCTGAAAATAATATGCACTACAGAACATTAGAAAGAACATGACATGTGAAATTATGAACAATACAATTGTATTATTTGGCTGTATATTCATTTGTCTGTATTTTTGAGATGAGGTTTGATGTGAATAATTTTGATATTTTAGACTGTTGTTCTCATCTTTATTGTGCTATGTATAAACACAACATTCAGGCCTCTGTATCCTGTTTACCTCATAAAATAATAATTCTGAGTTCAAGTGTGGTTTCGGTGCTAGCAGCATAAAATGCCACCAGACTTATTGACAGAATTGTGATTAATATTTTGGATAGATCTAAATTTGATATTTTAACTAGTTTTATTTTATTTCTCTGTATTTTTTAGATGAGGCTTGGTGTGAATAATTTTGATATTTTAGACTGTTGTCCTCATCTTTATTGTGCTATGTATAAACACAACATTCAGGCTGCTGTATCCTCGGGCCTGTTTACTTTAGACTAAAGTCTTGATCAAATAATAATTCTGAGTTCAAGTGTGGTTTCGGTGCTAGCAGCATAAAATGCCACCAGACTTATTGACAGAATTGTGATTATTATTTTGGATAGATATAAATTTGATATTTTAATTAGTTTTATTTTAGTATTATTTGGATTATTCAGACTATTGTCCTCATCTTCATTGTTATCTGTACAACGTTTCGGCTGATGTACCCTCCGGCCTTCTTCAGGTATTTCCTGTCGAACTCAGATAGGAGGGTACATCGGCCGAAACGTCAGACTCGTGAATTTTTTAAGACTCGGGAAACTTCTTTTCGGACTCGGTAACCTTCTTGTTGTAATCACAGAACCTAACCCTTTATTCAGTCCACGGGGGTGTTAAGCTGTATTAATTATTATTCTATGTTACTGCTGACCAGGATTGAACCTGCAGTCTAGAGATAACTGTCACTTAGAACTTTCTTAACCTAACTCCTTTATCCACTAGGCTATGTGTCCAAATGTACAGATAACAATGAAGATGAGGACAATAGTCCGAATAATCCAAATAATACTAATTATCAAGCCTCATCTCAAAAATTCTGAAAAATAGTTTTATTTTATTTTTGAGATGAGGCTTGATGTGAATAATTTTGATTCTTTAGACTGTTGTCCTCATCTTTATTGTGCTATGTATAAACACAACATTCAGGTGGATGTATCCGCAGGCCTTGTCCAGGTGTTTTTTATTTAACTTAGAATAAAGTCATCCTCAGATGATAACCCTGAGTTCAAGCGTGATTTCGTAGCTTTGAACTCGGGGTTATCATCTGATGATGACTTTAGTCTAAGGTAAACAGGGAACACCTGAACAAGACCTGAGGATACAGCGGCCTGAATGTTGTGTTTATACATAGCACAATAAAGATAAGGACAACAGTCCAAAACATCAAAATTATGAACAATATAATTGTAGTTTTATTGAAGATAAGTACAACAGACCTTTTTTGCCAGAGATTTTTCACCAATAAAATGAAAGTGAATATACACAGGGTTGGTAGGTAAGCGTTTGATATAGATTGAAATTGATAGAGAAACATCTGTTCATTTTGTTTATTATTTCTACAAAGCATTGAAATTCTATATTTCTAGTCATTTATATATTGGTATATATTCTTTCTTTCTTTTTTAAACACACTTTTTTAAACTCATTCTTTTTCTATTTGACCCATAGATGGGACCCTAACAGGTACTACCACTCCCGGTCAGAGTGGACATGGGAGTAATGGCGATGAAGAGGTACTTCACATTTCCCAGAGCTCCAGCATCAGATAGAGTTTAACGTCATACCCAGGACATTACGATCCTCAGCCAAAACCTAGCACCCATATGATAATAGGGTTGGGACAATCATATAGGTGCTAGGGCTTGACATGACCAGACAATATGGATATTGTAAATATTGATAGATTTTTATATTGTCTTAAATAATAGTTAAAAACTACAAAGTCAGCATTTCATGAAAATAAAATAAATATTTAATAAACTTATTTTGTTGTTAGTATCCAGGAAATTATAAGTGCGTTCATTTTACTATCTATATATTAATACTCGTGTATTTCTTAATTGTATAAACATCATCATCTAGTGACACCCTCTGGTTAAAACTGAGACTGTCCAAATGCAAAAATGTAAATCCTGATTATCTGGTGTTGCTTATCCACCGAGATCTTATTTATTATGAGTATTGTCACCTCAGCTAAATAATGGACCAATCTGCTTTTATTATAAAGAAAGAAAAAGAAGAAAGAGGACATGCGATATCCTCTGGTTAAAACTGAGACTGTCCAAATGCAAAAAAGTAAATCCTGATTATCTGGTGTTGCTTATCCACCGAATTCTTATTTATTATGAGTATCGTCACCTCAGCTAAACAATGGACCAATCTGGGTTTTTTTTATAAAGAAAGAAAAAGAAGAAAGAGGACATGCTACAAAGAAAAAAATATAATAAGAAAGAAAGAAAGTAGGGGAACGATAGAGAGAGGGGTGAGCGTGTGGAAGCAATAACACTAATCTGTTTCAATCAAACACAATGAAAAGATCATTATTTCACTTTTTACATATTCTCACCCCCCAGCTATATGTTAAATAGTACCACTACTATTCTTCTACAAGGATGGCTTTGGCATTAAATAACCCACAAAGGTTGATGTGCCATTAAACAAAGAAACCAAACTATTATCTGCATATTTCATATTTTACAATTTTTAAAACAACCTTGGGGTTTCTATGGACACAGATAATAAATCCTATTATTTTTATGGGTATTCTGCTAATTTTTAATATAATACATATCTATATATTAATACTTGGGTTCCTAAAAAATATGACCGTTACAATCTTACAACACCCTCTGCTTAAAAATGAGATTGTCCAAATCATCCAAGATGAAATGCAAAAATGTAAATCCTGATTACTTGGTATTGCTTATCTGCCAAATTCTTATTTCTTATGAGTATTGTCACCTCAGCTAAATAATGGACCATTCTGTTTTTATATAAAGAAAGAAAGGGAACAAAAAAGACATGCTACACAGAAAAATATAATAAGAAAGAAAGAAAGAAAGAAAAGAAAGAGAGTGGGGAAAATAGGGAGAAATTTGAACATATAAAAAGATGAAAAGAAGGAAAGAAAGGAAAAAAGAGTGAGAGAGAGTTAGATGAAGATTAATATACATTTTACATATTGAACTATTTTGCAATAGCTCTAAAGTAAACATATCAAATGTTGTAATAATTAAATTATCATACTGTGGTATATCTATAGGTCCTGCTAGTTAATATCAATTACAGGAACTCCCCCTACATATGAAGAGGATAGATTCCTAAGGTTTTTAATTCTAAAAATTCAGAAGTACCCAACAGAATAGTAAATGTAGACTTTGCGGTAATAGAGATGAGACTGTTAACCATATACTCTGCGAATGTAGCAAATTAGCACAACGAGAATACAAAACTAGACACGACTGGGTTGGGAAGGTGATCCACTGGGAATTATGCAAGAAATTAAATTTTGACCACACAACAAAATGGTATATGCATAAACCAGAATCTGTTCTTGAGAACGAAACGCACAAAATTCTCTGGGACTTAGAAATTAAAATGGATCACCTTATCCCAGCCAGAAGGCCAGACCTAGTGTTGATAAACAAAAAAGAAAGAACTTGTCAACTGGTGGATTTTGCAGTGCCAGCAGATCACAGGGTGAAGCTGAAGGAAAATGAAAAAATGGACAAATATCTGGACCTTACCAGAGAACTGAAAAAGTGATACCAACTACAATTGGTATCACTTTCACTATGAAAGTGAAAGTGATACCAATTGTAGTTGGTGCACTTGGAACAGTCCCAAAAGAATTGGAAAAGGGTCTGGAAAGTTTGGGAATCAGAGGAAGGATTGAAACCATTCAGAACACTGCACTGCTGCAATCTGCCAGAATACTCAGAAGAGTCCTGGAGACCTGAGGAGACTTGCTGTCACTCAGATTCCAGTGAAAGACCAGCAGCTAATGCTGATGTGAAAACTCAAAATAATAATAATAATAATAACAATAAAGGTATTATCAAAGTTACTTGTACTTACTCTATTCCTGATAAAGGTTTGTTTGATGGTGTTGATGTTGTTTAAGGAAAATGCACATAAAAAATGTTTCATCTCTTGATACCAAAAAGTTTCCGTTTTATCCATTTCTTCACTGCTGTTTTCTTTCGCCATAACTTATTTGCTTCTTTCTATCTGTTGGGATGGACATGAGTCCAATAGGGTTATCTTCCCTTGCTGCCAGGTTTTCGTCGATAGGTGACTAGAGTATTTAGGCAGTAGCCCGGGAATTCTAAACTCTATTTCTCTGGGTCCGGCAACCACTGCACATGGGTTAGGCGCTTGGTGCCTCTGCCCCTTAAGTGAGGGGCTTTGCCCTCCAGCAAACTGTCAGTAAGTGACTAATTTCTTCATGTAACTCTGTATCACTTCTTTAGGACTCACACCTTAGCACTTCCCTTTTCAAGTTTTGTTACCCACTCTCAACAATTTACGTTGCTATTACTTACCTAGTAAGAGGCCCACTTAGCATAACAGTTATGTCGTAGGACATGAATACAGCGACTCTAGTTCAAATCCTGATCGAGTCTGTTTGCGTTACAAAAGGAAAAGATAAATCCATATCTGCTGGGGGAGCTATGGGTAAATAATAGAGCAGACTGGGTTCTTTAGCCTCGGTTAGGCAACCAGTCTAGGAGAAGGAAAATTGAATTCAACCTAACTGTACTTTACGAAGAAATTAACCTTGTGTCATATCCTGTCAGTGGAGGTAGGGTTGGGTAAATACACACATCGTTGGGTTGGGGGGCTAATGTCAGTATCAGCCAATCAGCGAGGAAGTCTATCCACTTTTCACTAGCGCTAGACCAAAGAAATTGTTTTTGCGTCTGAGGTGGAGCGCTACACCTACCATCAGCTCCTCAGTTTACTGCACAGATCCCTGTGCTACTCATACACTGAGTTGGCGAGGGCCGGTATCGAACCAGGAACCTTATGGTTCCTATCCGAACGCTATACCGACTGAGCTAAACCGGCCTTAATGATGATTAAAGACTATGATTACTACAGGATAGTTGTAAAAATTTAACAAGACCTTAAAAATGCATCGGATATTTTAACAAAGAAAAATTTCTTTAACAAACGATAGTGACTTTTTTTTTAAAACTACAAACATGAGGATTTGTGAAAAAATACGACGCCACAGATAAAAGAAGACAGTAAAAGTGGATTTTGTTTACAAGATGACGGGTATTTATACACCTCTACACGAGAGTGAAATCTGATACAAGGTCAAGTTAATGTGGGGTCTCTTCGATAATGTGGGTCACTTGAATGAGTAGAGATAAAAGAACTGTCCAATTCCCACGGCACTTCCATTTACTTAAATTTAAGACACGTTCAGGTCTCCCTCTAACCCTACACTTTTTAAATGCAATGGGAAGGTGCTGCCTAAGGAGACGGCCCCCCTGCAACTTAATATTCCCTTCTTTTCACCCCCCTCAACCGAAAATGTCTTAAACAGAATTGAATAACACTGAGCAGCTACATAGATTGCGTGGCGGTTGAACTTTTCCGAAAAGGCGCGGTGTTCAAAATTTGAATTTTATTTACATAATTGTTCGTATCTTGAAGTGTGTATCTGTGGCTGTATAATAAATAACGTTGGTTATAATCTTTTAACTTATTAGAAAATATTTACGTACAAACCTATATTATTTCCCAATTATTTTTTTCCTGTATGAAACTATTTCGAAAATATCTTTGTATTTAATTTCAAAAAAATTTCTGAATTTTAAAACGGAGTTGTTAAATTATTTAATTTCAATACTATTTCTTTAATTGATTAATCATTTTAAAATAACGGATGAAAGTAATTCCCCCGCCTAAATTATGAGCTGTTAAAGGTTAACTAAATAGTGAAAATTAATGTTACTATTTACTTGGATAGTAAGTCAGTCAGTCAGTTACATCTATGATTGATTGAGTAGTAAGTAGTGAATATGGCTTCATTGGTTTTGTTTGTAAAAATCTAAATAAAATCAATATTCATCAAGTGCTTCTAAAATATCATTTTAGAAGCACTTGGTGATAATCTTTTAAAAATGTAAAGTAATATAACTTATATCACTATACTGTATATTTATTTAACTATTGCTTATGTAGTACATAAGCAATAGTTAAGTAAATATTTAATAGCAATAGTTAAGTAAGTATGATATATTTAACGTTATATATTATAATTTATAATATATAATAGTATTAAGTATTATATATTATTATAATACAGTATTATAATAATACTAATATATTATATATTATAAATTATGATATATAATATATTATAATTTATAGTATATTAATAATATATTTATTATATAATACGAATATATTATATTAATAATATTATATAATACTAGTATATTATAATATTATGATATATTTATACTAATATATTATTATATATTTACTACTTAACTATTACTATAATCAAAGAAGTTAACTTATTCTTAAAAATATTTTTTTTTAATAATAAGTTAACTTTATTTATTATTAAATACGATTAATCAGGAAAAAAGTTCCCGCTGTCAGTGCAGGAAAGACGGTGCCCGCGCAGCATAGGAAAAAATCACATAATAATTCCTAAATGTTTATAGTAGTAGTACTAGTAGTTTTAGTAGCACTTTAATACTAATCAATTCGTACATGTTCAGACATGTAACTCCTGATTCCACACGTGTTTGCTGTGTATTTCGTAATTGTTATTTAAAAAGAAAAAAAAAATCTTACTTGTCATTTTTAAACATAATCAAGCAGACTGACGAGTTGTAAGTAAAAAATGTGTGGTCGAACAGCTTGGTAAGTTTATTAATTTGTTGTTCAAAATTCAATCATTTATATCGAATAATTAATTATGTATTTATTTACATAATTTTCTGTTATTAATCGGCATTTATTTGTTATCGTATGTAAACAACAGTTATTCACTCAACTGTTTGATTCACTTGTTTCGGCAAAATTATTTGAATGTTTCCCATTTTCAATGGAAATAAAAAAAAAACAACTTTTAAATATGATTTTAATTAACTTTATTCACAAACTAATTAAAATGAGAAAAAAAATGCCGGATCTAAAAAGAATTAAAACCTTAAAAAAGAAATATCGTGTCATTGTCAAATGTCAAAAAGAAAATAATGCGTATCATCTTCAGTTTGATATAAATTTGTGGATGAATATTATTTATTTATTCATGTAAATTGCCATTCATTTTTTAAAAATTATTTTGAAAATGATTGTAAAAAAGTTTTCGAAATTTAAAAAAAAGTACGAAAATATGTATATTTTTTTGTTTTTGTTTCGTTTTAATTTTCACTATAACAACTCTAAAATTATAAAAAAAAAAAAAGAATTTTAAAAGATCTTCTTTTAAATGATGTAAATAGATATTTTAAACAAATCTAATTCATAATATTGATTTCCAATTTTATCATCACGTGTTGATGTTGTCGATCTGTTGAGAATAAAACTAGCTTTACTCTCTTATGTCATTTAATCAAAACAGAAAAAAAGTTTAATTTCTCTTGTTGGTTCGGCTTTTTTAGACTTATTAAAAGTTTGTTTATTATTTAAGACAATTTCTTCAATTAGATCATATGGATGTGTGTGTGTGTTTTTTTTGTTTGTTTTTTTTAACGGCATTAATAAATAACCGGTGATTGTATAGAATAGTTAAAAAAATAGTGGTAACACAAAAAAATATAGAAGTAATAATTTTACATTCTGATAAGAGTAAGTAAAAAAAAAAACTTCTAAATTAAGCAAATGACTGAAACTTACTTTTATTTAAATGGTGATTTACATTTGATAATTATTTTTGTACATTACCGCAGAAATAATGGACATTTTCTTTATTCAATAATACAATCATCAAATAGCCTTTAAAATCGTTAAGTCAAAACAAACAAAACCGGTGAGAATGAAAATAACTTAGCAGATATTTGCTTCGCTAAAAAGAGGTTTATGATTTTTTTAAAGTATATATTTAAAAAATCAGCAAAGTACCCAAATAATCTTTATTTTCACTAATAATCAGATGTATATCTCAGATATACATCTGATTATTATATAATATCTGCAGTAACATGTCAGATTTATTATTAATTCTATAAAAACAACTTTACGACAACTTTTAAAAAACAAAATAACTTGAGTTTTTAGACAATTTTGAATTGGATTTTTCTAGTAGTACTACTTACTAGATATACTTATATATACTATAAATCCGATTTGCACTAAAAAATAATAATAATAAATACTATTTGATGAACCAATATTTTAGTTTCTCTGGAAAAGAAATACTCTTTCCTTTCTATATAATGCACTGCACATCATCTTATTCTTAAATCATGGCTATTTTTGTCCACAACTTTTTTTTGGTGGTGTAATAATAAACATGACGAAACGGAAATAGTCTATTTTTAGTCTGTTGAATCATTTCAAGTTAAATGAACTAAAAACCCTTGTTTATAAAAAAAAATGATTCGTTCTTCTTTCTTTCATTTTACAGTTTTTATTAACTAAGGAACAAATTATCATAAATGAGAATCACACGTGTTTTTTTTATTAATTTTTTTGATAGTTCAATTTAGATTTAACTCTAGCCACGAATTAAGAATTTTTATCTATCAAAATTTGAGTAACTTTAAAAAATATGTATTTTTAATTTTTCTATGTTTTTGATGAGTGTAAAACTACACTGTATTTTTATTTATTTCATTTATGTTTTCATCCGGCGATTAATTGTTGTGTTGGTGTCTTGGTGAGAAGATAATATAATTTAGTCAAATAGATCCCTAATTAGGACTGAGCCTATTCTAGTAGTGACCACCCCAAGCGGATTTAACAGGTTTGAATTCAGAGTTTTTCTTCTCCTAGACTGGTTGCCTAACCAAGGTTAAAGATCCCAGTCTCCTCTTCTATTTACCCATAGCTGGAGGGAGAGTAGTTGGATTCATACCTTCCCCAAGTGTATTATCAGTATGTGAACTGTAGTTATAAACTTAATACACCAGATGCAACATATTTATGAAAAAGGACAGTTTTTGTTTTTTGTCTCGTGTAAAGCTAAGCTTAGTAAATAACTATACTGTACCACGGCCTACTAATATATATTTTTATTCTTTTTATGTACAATCTTTTCATGTTACATTTCTGAAGAAAAAAAAAACAGTTTGTGTATTTTTGGGTAATTTATGAGGAAGTGCGTCCCGGTCTCCTGCCTCAAAAATTGCTGCCCGGTAACTATTAAGATAACGACCCCAGCTATGGTGTTACTTGAAAGGAAACAACCAACTTAGGGCGTTAAATGTATTTTAGGGGGGGGGCTACTCTTTTTTTGTCGTAATTCTTATTTATTTATCAAACAAAGTAAAAAAAAAAAATGAACAAATTGAGGTAGATAGATAGATAGATATCCATCTTCATATCTAAACAAGAATTACGACAAATTAAAAATTAAACAAGAATTACGACAAATTTCTATAAATAAATAAGAATTACAACAAATTACAATAAATAAATAAGAATTACGACAAAAAAAGAAGTCCCCCCCCCTAAAATACATTTAACGCCCTAAGTTGGTTGTTTTCTTTGAAGTAACCCCATAGCTGGGGTCGTTATTTTAATAGTCACCGGGCAGCAATTTTTGAGGCAGGAGACCAGGATGCACTTCTTCATAAATTGCCTATTTTTGTATACTTTTAACCTACAGATTGACTATCAGGCCAATCGGCCTGTTAATATTCTGTCTCTTAATGTTACATGTGAGGCCGTGCGATAATAAATAGGCCGTGGATAAAGTTAGCCAATTCAGTTTGTGTATTTTTGTATACATTTAACATTTTCCAGCCTAAACCTACAGATTGACTATCAGGCCAATCGGCCTGTTATTTTTTGCCTCTCAATGTATTATGTTAGGCCGTATATATTAGTAGGCCGTGACTGTACCCAGACCAAAATGGGCGTTTCCCCTCAGGGTGTTGCAATTTTGTTTTCTGTCTGGATATGGTGATTACAATTTCTTCATAGAAGAAGGCCACTTCTACAAAGTCCAGTTGTGACCACGCAAATAGCTCAGAAATCCAGCTTTGCTTTTACACATCCTGTCACATAAAATACACGTGAGACCCCCAACTTTCACTCGTATACACATGTTTTTCACGTAGTCGTCTGTCACCATGGCACCGCATATGACTCCAGAGACCAGCTTGTGACAGGCAAGCCCTGCCACACATACTACATATATAGTTAGGCTTGAATCTAGGAAATGTATCCAGGACCTCCGTCTTGTGCCGCTTTTGTAGAGCCCGCTTCTCTCTCTCTCTCTCTCTCTCTCTCTCTCTCTCTCTCTCTCTCTCTCTATGTATATATATATAGTATATTTGGGTGGGATTTTTTTCTTTAATGCATACAGTGTTGAACAAGATGGACATTTCATATCTGACAAGTTTCTTTTAATTTTCAAACTTTTTGGCCAATTTCTTAATATCAGGGTAGAGTCTGTTGATTAGTCCACCAAAGTTTTCATCCCTAGTACTTTCAGCACTCCGAAGTGCCATCATCAGGGGTAGATGTAATTGAGTTTGTTTTTTGTTCTATTTAAACACGGAATGTAGTTAAACGACCGAGTAGCAGTGGGCATAAGTAGGAGGGGGTTGGGCTCACAGAAACTATATATATATATATATATATATATATATATATATATATATATATATATATATATAGTTAGTAGATTTTTCTAGTATTGTAGAATTGAAAATAAAGTGCTTGATTATGGGTGTAAGAGCTATATTTATTTATTCATTATAGTAAGTAAAAAGTAAGTAAAGTCGTCGGGACGGCCTAAAGTCGGTATCAGCCGGTCAGCGAGGGAGTCTATCCCTTTTCAATAGCGCTAGACCAAGGAGATTGTTTTTGGCGTCTGAGGTGGAGTGCCACACTTACCATCAGCTTCTTACTTTACCGCACAGATCCCTGTGCTACTCATACGCTGAGTTGGCGAGGACCGGTATCGAACTAGGAATCTTGTGGTTTCTAGCCGAACGCTCTACCGACTGAGCTAACCAGGCCCTAGTGTACAATATATTTAAGGTGCGATTGTTACCATTGGTTTAAAAAAAGCATGTTAACCACTTATTGTCTTGACAACCTGCCTGTATATATAATGTGCATCTTAACACTGACAATAAGAACAGTATCCAATTTGTTTATTATATGCCCAACACCTAGGATTGAACTTCAGAAACTTGATCTAAAAATAAATAAATAAATAAATATTTCATTTTTTTTGCCAAGGGTTCATAATGTTTAATATATCTTCTTATCTCCTAAAAAAAAAAAAAATGGCTGATTTAAGCAATATTTATGAAAATAACATTTTTAACAGATTAATTATGATATTTGTAAAAAATTTATTGCACATAAATAGATATAAAATTAATACTTTAATACAAGTAAATAAAAACGTTTTTCAATAAAAATAGAATATCTAAGACAACTTTTCCCGGGTTTGTCAATCTATCTATCTATCTATCTAATCTAAAAAGTAAATCTAATCTTAAGGCCGGTTTAGCTCAGTCGGAAGAGCGTTTGGCTAGAAACCACATGGTTCCTAGTTCGATGCCAGCCATCGCCAACTCAGCGTATAAGTAGCACAGGGATCTTTGCGATAAAGTAAGGCGATGATGGTAGGTGTGGCGCTCCACCTCAGATGCTAAAACAATCTCCTTGGTCTAGCGCTAGGGAAAAGGGGATAGACTGCCTCACTGATTAGCTGATACCGACTTTAAGCCACCCTGACGACTTTTCTTATCTATCTAATCTAAACATATATAAAGGGTAGTTGTGTGTATGTATGTATGTGTGTATATATGTATGTATGTATGGAGGCAACTAAGAAAATACAACAAATTAATGACAAAGTAAATATATATACACATTCCCTATGACCAGATCTTGCTTTTTGAGCAAAAGTAATGAAGATTTGATTCATATTTGTGAAGATAATTAAAAAATAAAATCTAAATTGTAACATTTTTTGTATTTAATAATTTAAATAGAAGACATTAATTTTTCTTTTCAGAGTGTCTGTACACTTTTTTTCTTAAACTCCACCAGGTCAGATAAACGCAAGGTCTTTTTTACATAGGGATTTTTATAGGGCATCCTGCGAGGATCTAAATCTGAATTCAGTAATAATGGATCTGGGAGACTAATTCTTTTGTACCCCACCCTATACCCAGGCGACACTAAGTAGCCACTTCTAGTAATTTATATAGGAAATGAATATTAGAAAATGTTGATAGTTTATTTTGTTTGTTTAATAATGCATTGTATAGTTTGTTTTTTTAAATTTTACAATTTATACTTTATTGTTGTAAAAGAAAAAAAAATCTATTTTATTTGTATTTCAGCTGGTTAAGTTCAAACATTGAAATAAAATCATTGATGAAGATGAGAGTGTTAAAAATTTAATTACTAATAATCCATATCGTAGACTGCAACAAACAGAGAAGGAAGTTAAACACCCACACTGCTGCTTTGGGTTTTTTTTTTTTTTGAATTATTTAAATTACAAAGCAATTATTGTTTAAACCTCCTGAAATTCGGGGTTTTTTTTCACTCCCAGAAAATCTGACTTACCATCAAATCCTGAAGATCTTCAAAGGCGTCTGTTGCTATAAGCGCAGCTTGTTCATAGATGTCTTGGGTAAAATGAACCAGGTCTCGGAGAGCAGATCTCAGCTGAGAATCTCTGTAATATGTGCGCAAATCCTGGTAGTACTTCATAGCGAACCTCTGATTCATGGTGTCATCGCCCCCAGCAGATCACTGCCTGCAACGGGTAGCAAGATGACCACCATATTTTTGGTCACAGTGTCAGTTTAAGAGATATCCAAGCCATCTTTCTACTCTTTTCCTTATGCACATATAGGTATGAATTTCAGAGCTTGTACTATGATCAATAAACTAGGTATTTAACCACCTGACCGCTGGGTAATCCACACTGCTATCTTAATTCTTTATAATCTCTTTGGTTCTGACTAAATGAATTACTACAACAGTAATACAAAAATAAATAATCTATACACAATCACACTTGTAGCAACTCCTTATCTGTGCCACCATCAGAGAGAAAAACAAAACTACTAAGTAATCATAATAAATCTAATTAATATATTACTAAAATCCTCATCACGCTTGTGTATTTATTTATTTACTAGCAGGACCTGTGGATATACCACAGTATGATAATTTAATTATTACAACATTTGATATCTTTTCTTCTTTTTTTTAAGAGCTACTGCAAATTAGTTCAATATGTAAAAAGTATAATAATCTTGATTTTAACTCTCTCTCTCACTCTTTTTGTAATCATAATAAATCTAATTAATATCTTATTATAATGGAGATAATGTGTTTGTCTGTCTGTAACCAAAACTATATCACTACTCGAGTCACAATTCCCTTTGTTATTTACATCACATTCTCCATGATTTTATTTTTATTTAAACCTCAATTATTAATAAAATTGTTTTACATTATTAATACTGTTGACCATATCTACATATTAAAAACATGCAATTGTATTTATATATACAACAAAATAGCGGTTTACAGTGTGAATGGGAAGGGTAATTTGCATATTGATCTTAAAAATTTGATTTTAATAAATATATGCTTAGTATTATTGATTTCTAATTGTTTGGTTTTATCTTATTGAATATGAGCAAAAATCTCGGATATAAATCTTAAAAGAAATCCATTAACAAAAAGAAATAACTGTAATATTATTCTTTACTTCCTATTTTAACTAAATAGTTAAATTAGGAAAATTTATCAATGAAAGATGGGAGTAATGGAAATTGATGGAAGAGTTAGTTTCAAAGTTGTTTATATTTTTCGATTATACCCCCTCTGTTCCAAATCTTTTTATCTGCATTCTTATTCAGTTTCATTAGCCTTTCTAATTTAATATATTTTATTATATTAAAACTTAAATACTTGCACCCGGAGGGTGCATATATTTGCTAGTATTACTAAAATCCTCATCACGCTTGTGTATTTATTTATTTACTAGCAGGACCTGTGGATATACCACAGTATGATAATTTAATTATTACAACATTTGAAATCTTTTTTTAAATTTTTTTTAAGAGCTATTACATATTAGTTCAATATGTAAAAAGTATAATAATCTTGATTTAACTCTCTCTCACTCTTTTTGTTTTTTCTTTCTTTCTCTCTTCTCATCTTTTCATTATGTTCAATTGAAACAGTGTTATCGCTTCCATGCGCTCACCATATCTCTCTATCTTTCCCCTACCCTCTTTCTTACACTTTCTTTTCCCCTACTCTTTCTTACACTGATGCACTTACTCCTCTGTAGAGGAGTAAGATCCCCCCTCCCCCAATGGGGCCACCTGTTGGCCGTGGGTGGCAATCCATGATGCTTAAGAATGGAACCTTGCTGGCTGAGCAGTCTATGACATGCAATACTCCACTTTGGTCCTTACTTAGGCTAAACCAGCAATCCCCTACGATCAATTGGCCGGTCATGTCAAGTCCTAGCACCTACATGATTGTCCCAACCCTCTTGCCTTTATGCCAATCCTCAACCCTTTTTATTATATATGTGCTAGAAGGCAGTGGCTTAGGGTCTTATGTCCTAGGTATGAAGTTAAAATCTATCTGATAGTGAAGTTCCAGTTCTGGAGCTCTGGTGAGTGTGGAGTACCCCTTCATAACCATTGCTCCCAGGACCACTCTGACCCAGAATGATAGTACCTGTAAGGGTTCCATCTATGGGTTAAATAGAAAAAAAATAAAACAAATTGTCTTTGGCATAAAATAACCCAACAATGGTTGACATGCCGTAAAATCCAACCAACCTGTTGGAATATTTTGTAATATAAGGTGTGCTGAAGTCCACCTCTTAAACTTTTGGATTCTGTGTGGGTGTGTGGATTAAAGCCAGCCAATCAAAAACTCGAATATGTGGTTAGTTAACTATTTAATCGATGATCTTGAAAGCTGTTCATTTGCATGTATTCGAAGTTGATGAACAGACCTGCAATTAAGGACTTTGCTCAACTAAAGGATTCTACCCAACACTAAGGGACACTGAGGAACAACCAAAGGATTCTACCCAACACTAAGGGACACCGAGGAACAACCAAACGATTCTACCCAACACTAAGGGACACCGAAGAACAACCAAACGATTCTACCCAACACTAAGGGACACCGAGGAACAACCAAAGGATTCTACCCAACACTAAGGGACACCGAGGAACAACCAAAGGATTCTACCAACACTAAGGGACACTGAGGAAAAACCTAAGGATTCTACAAACACTAAGGGACACCCTAAGGATTCTACCAAACTAAGGGACACGAGGAAAAACCTAAGGATTCTACCCAACACTAAGGGACACCGAGGAAAAACCTAAGGATTCTACCCAACACTAAGGGACACGAGGAAAAACCTAAGGATTCTACCCAACACTAAGGGACACCGAGGAAAAACTACCTAAGGATTCTACCCAACACTAAGGGACACCGAGGAAAAACCTAAGGATTCTACCAAACACTAAGGACACCGAGGAAAAACCTAAGGATTCTACCAAACACTAAGGGACACCGAGGAAAACCTAAGGATTCTACCCAAACACTAAGGGACACCGAGGAAAAACCGAAGGATTCTACCCAACACTAAGGACACCGAAGAACAACCAAAGGATTCTACTCAACACTAAGGAACACTGAGGAAAACCAAACGATTCTTCACTAAAGATCAGCCTCTGCTTAACACAAGAGATCTCCCCTGTAATGCTCTCTCACTTGAAGCCTAAAAATGGCCACAAAAATCATAACATAAAAATTCACCACTAAATTCTTTTTAACAAAACCACAGTTATTTCCCATAACTCCAACATAAAAAAGGAGAACCACTCCGAATGAATTTTATCTGTTAATTAATTCACCCATTATTTTCCCATTAAACTAACCCTAACCCCATCTTCTTTTTTTCCTAGTAGATTAATAAATGAATAAATACTTTATCAGTCAATCAGAGTGTTCCCCCTTTGTTTATGTTGGAGTTATAGGAAATAACCAAAACCACTCATAAAAATCCAACTGTTTCTAAGCTGATGTAAATGCATTAAGTGAAGTTGGTTTAAGAAAAAGAATGAATGATGCTTTTAAAAGTAAAACTACTTTGCTGGTCGGCAGTTTCCTGTTAAGCTGTTAATTGTACTTAGGTTCTTGCCAACAATTTTCCTTTGGTATTAACGCTTTTTATTTTTGGAGGGAAATGCAAGCATTTTAAAACTTTAATGGGATGTGTTTGAAGTTGCAAGTTTTAAATAAAATGGAAATATTTGTAGATCAAGTTCAATGGTTAGAGGCACCTTGGTGTAGAGTAGTAGTATACTACTTTTGTGGAGGGTTTGGTGAGTGTGTGTGTGTATGTATATATATAATATATATATATATATATATATATATATTATATATATATATATATAATATGTATATGAAATAAAATTGGAACTTAATCCGACAGTGTAAATATGATATATTGAAAAAACAAAGGATGTTTACAAATGCATGGGCTCATCAGGAGAGAATGTGCAAACCGTTTCGGGGCCTTCCTCTCTATGGTTTTAAAAAGCAACACTGGCCCTCCTCACTGATGTGAGGACCCTCGCATTATCTGCATCGACCGCACGTGGATCGGTCTTCAACAGAAATAAGACGGGAAGAAATGACCGTTAGCAAAAATGGAACGCTGCTAGTCAAAAGTTGGAATTATATATGTATATATATATATCTATGTATGTATATATGGAAGCTGAGATATACATTGTATCTTTTTTGCTATGCATTAGAATTTAAAATTTGTCATTGTTTTCTGTCATAAATTTTTTGTGAATAATGAGATTTTTCTGGTGATATTATTTTTTTTTTTTTTTTTTTTTTTTTTGAAGATCCCTGTATTTTGTAAAACCTGTCTGATGAGGCTGGAACTCAAAAACATTTTTTGAGTTTCTGGTTGAAATAAAAATTATAACGGGGTGTTAAGTTTTTCTTTCTTTGAAAGTTAAATATTGCTCTGTATATAATCTAATTTATCAATTATTATACATTGAGCTCTCTTTAGGGATTTATAAAAATCCTTGTATGATTATATGTTTGCACCTACAAGAGCATAAAGTATGGTTGTACTGTGAGATTTCGAAGATCCCAAATAGAATCATCCCTTACTACCAGTCATTTGGATTAACACACATTTGTATGTGTGTATATATATATATATATATATATATATATATATATATATAATTTATAGTGATGCTGGTAGCTTTTTGATTTAATGCGTCCTAGGACGCACATATTTGGTTTGAATGAGTCTCCAGGAAAATTTATGGGTCCCAACTAAAGCTATTTAACTCCTACCTTGTAACCTATCCTGTGTAATTCATTTCTAAGAAACTATTGAAATGTATTTACAGTTAGCTTGAAATGGTGGTGGAAGAAAAAAGAGAAACATTGGGCTGCATGGATATGATTTTATTGCATCCTTTTAGATTTTTGTGCGTCAGGGACGCAGGACACATACCTATCAGCATTTCTGTATATATGTGTGTGTGTGTATATATATATACATATATATAAATATAACCAATAAGGCTTACCACCATCTATTACATACACATACATAAATATATATTAGTTACTTTTAAAAATGTATCTTCAGTCATTTTAAACAGTTAAGCACTTCAAACTTAGTTGCAATATCAATATTCTAAGCACCAGTGAATGTATTTACCCAACCCCTCTGCATGAGCAGGATGTGACCCAAGGTCAATTTTTAAGCAGAGTTCAACAGGTTTGAAATCAGAATTTTCCTTCTCCTCGACTAGTTGCCTAACCAATAGTTAGATGCATACCTTTCCCAAGAGTATTAGCACTGTGAAATGCAACCAGCCTTATCTAGGGTTTGAACTTGCGCTGCTGTGTTCATTTCCTATGATGATAACCATTACACCACAGATGCCTCCACAGTATAATAGTATTAAACCTTATCTAGTATCACAGACCATTACTACTGTACCTCACCAAGTGCCCTACATGTGTTGCTTTATTGCAAAATAAGCTAAGCTTAGTCAGTACTTATTCATAAATCAGTCTTAGTGGTAAAATGTTGCATAGAGCAAAATTCATGTTGTAGTAGTAGTCGTCATTAGTTCAGAAACAATATACGTGTATAGTCACAAAGGGGGTTGTTTATTTCTTTCTAGGCTCGTGGGTTCTTTTTCGGAGAGAGAGGGTAAGGTCAAATTATTCTAAATCATGTTCGGTACTACTATGCGAAACACATCACGGGGGAACCCTCGTCTGCCCCTTACGAAGGCCCAGCCGAAAAAAATTATTTTTTTCTCTTCTTCTGTTTGTCGTCTCAGGGTGGGAGGGTCACATTCACTTCCACTCCTCTGGAGAAACTAGGACTTCCAGTTTTATTTTTAACTTTAGTTCCGGGGTCATTGGTCAGTCAAATGGTTGGCTCCCTTGTTCAGTGTTTACAATTCCAAACTTTAACCTCTCTTTGTTCTTATTTCTTTTTCTTCTCTTTCTACAGAAATTACCATTTTCTTTTCAATCCCCAAATTACCTGTAGACCATAATAATTACGCTACAAAAAGCATAGGACCTATTTGAGTGATCCTAAACCATTTCCAGTCTCACACAGAAGCGAGCCGGTATAATACCACCCACAATAAACATAGGGAGTATAAGTATCAACTCCTGAAAGAATTATATCTTTAAAAAAAGTAAATATTGTTTTCATATAGATAATGTTGTTTGTGCTTTATATTTTTACTAATACAATACCTGTTAAACACTTATTCATGGAATGCATTTTTTTTTGCTCACATCAGAAACCATTATTTTAATGCAAACAATATGAAAGATCTATTTGAAAATGTCAACATGGAGGATATTTGTCCTTTTTGAGGGAAATGAAAATTATACCATAGAATATAGACATGAACTTAATCAATACCATACAAAATGATCCCCAATGGTGCTAACACATTGTTAAAATCAATTACTAAAAAAGTATGAATATAAATATACAACATATATTACTTCCTAACTGTTAGGCATGACATAACCCCAGATGGGCTGATATGCCATTAAAATCAATCAACCAACCAACCAACCAATCAATACCTGTAAAAAATTATAGGATTATTTATGTATGGATTAGCACTTATGCCACTTAAAAATAAAAAAAAACTTGGGCTGGCCACTTAAACTGACTTGGGGATGACAGACTGCCAAAGCAAATTCTGTACTCTCATCTGAGAGAGGGATCATGTGGAATCGGTAGACCAAAGCTCAGGTACAAAGACAAGATCAAAGGAAACCTGGAGGACTTGAACATCCCCATAGACATTTCAAATGGATGAAACAGATTCGGAATGGTGTCATCATCAGATACGATGGACAGCAAGTAATAGTAATAATAGCACATGTCTAGGAGCAGAGTGTAGTATCTGTGTTCCCTGTGAAAAGTGTTACACAAGAAAAAACCTATATATGCATACACATTGCTATATATATATATATATATATATATATATATATATATATATATTATATATATATGGATTTTTATCTTGCAAATTCTGTTAATCCCCTGTAATCCAGTTAACTGTAGCTTATGCAATCATATGAACACAAAGATAATCTTACCCCATTAGTATTAAAGATGATTAATTTCTACCATTTTTTATCTTTGTTGTTCAACAAACTCGATGCGTTGGTATTTTTTTAGCTTTTGTTTTAAATTCTGTTGTTTTGTTGTTTAATTTTTTCTTCTTAAATAAATTTAGGTATTGTGTATTAAAACTTACATAAAGAGGCCGGTTTAGCTCAGTCGGTATAGCACCCACCTGGGAATCACAAGGTTCCTGGTTTAATACCAATCCCCGCTAACTCAGCGCATGAGTAACACAGATTGGGTAATCTGATCTGTTCGATAAAGTGGTGAGCTGGTGATAGATGTGGTGTTCCACCTCTGCAGAAAAAAAAACACTCTCCCTGGTCTAGCACTAGCAAAAAGTGAATAGACTCCCTTGCTATTTGGCTGATACTGACCAACTTTAATTCTTTCATTGTGTATTAAAAAATTGTCTTTTAAAAATGTAACTTTTTAATAGGGATACCATATAAAAATGTAACTTTTAACTAACAGGATACCATATAAAAATGTAACTTTTTAACAGGGATACCATATAAATTTGTTATTTGGAATTATCTTCCCCCTTTTTTCTGAGTTTTGGTTAATAATCTCAGAAATTTGCGTGTAAAATGCCAAAAGATGATCGATTTCTTTCTATGTTTAATCAACTTTTGTGGGTTATTTAATGCCAAAACCATCTTATCACCATTACTCCAGGTCCACCTTGACACTGACTGGTAGTACCAGTTAGCGTATCATTTATGGGTTAAATAGAAAAAAAATGAGTTAACAAAAATGTGTTTTAAAAAAAAATTGAGTTAAAAAAATTTTTTTCAATACCCACCAAGAAAGAATGAAAAAACGTCTTCAGCATAAAATAACCCAACAAGGGTTGACACACTGTAAAATCCCCACCCCCAAATTCCTTGTATAAAAACAGTAGTGGTACTATTCAACCCATAGCTGGGGGAATGAAGGGATCATATCTTTCTCAAGGGTATTAGTCCTAGTCGTCATTGTCAGCGCGGCCTAATATCGGTCTCAGCCAGACAGAGAGGGAGTCTATCACCTTTTCCCTAGCACTAGACCAAGGATATTATTGTTTTTTTTTTAGCGTCTGAGGTGGAGCGTCACACCTACCATCAGCTCCTCTCTTTACTGCACAGATCCCTGTGCTACTTATACGTTGAGTTGGCGAGGGCTGGTATCAAACCAGGAACCTTGTGATTCATAGCTGAATGCTCTACCGACTGAGCTAACCCGGTTGATTACAAAATCTTCAATTTGTGAAGTTCATTATCAATTTCTTGTAAACAGGATGATATACTTTGTTTTCATAGCAATAGATTTACAAAATAATATATATATATTTACCAACCCCTCCGCACGAGCAGGATGCGACATGAGGTCAATTTATTAAGCGGAGTTCAAAAGGTTTGAATTTAGAGTTTTCCTTCTCCTAGACTGGTTGCCTAACCAGGCTAATAGTCCTAAAGCGAACGTAATAGCACAATAGATCTTCAAAGTTGCATATAATGATGTCACAGTTCAGCATGTTAGCCACTATGCAGTTTAGTGTCATACCCCGGACACCCCTTTTAGCGGGGGGGGGGGTCTTAGCCCTCTGCAAGAGATACAATCAGTGTATTCTAAGCCCCCCCGCACCAACAGGATATTTATTTGCTTGTGTTACTTTTAAAAGATTATAAATGTAATCTAATGCTTCCTTCCCCCTTCCACTTTTTTTTTGGGGGGGTCTTACCCCTTCTGCAAGTGATACAGTCAGTGTATTCTAAGCCTCCCCCTCCCAACAGGGTATTTATTTACTTTGTGTTACTTTTAAAAGATTATACATGTAATCCAATGCTTCCTTCCTCCACTGCCAGTTTCCAGGATATGACATAACTCAAGCATTGACATCCTTTTATATTCATTTTTTTTTTCAATGAGTTGTTCAATTAAGAAGAGCAATTAACATAGAAAGTCAAAAAGGAAGTAAAAACAATTTCAAAATGAAATGGGAATCTCAAGATTACCACTTTAAAAGAGTTAACAAGTAGTAAAAATGTTGACTGAAGTTATAAAAGTTTTTTTTGGTGCTATTCACAGAATTGCGTTCTGGTCTCCTGCCTTAAAAAACACTAGGTGGTGATAAAACAAACCCACCTACGAATGAAGTCCCTAGCTGAAAAAAACAATCAGCGCTTAAGGTGTTTTTCCAAAAAAGTTAATGCAATATTATCTTTCCAGTCTTTTTTCAACAAGTATTTTAAATTTAAAAAAATATTTTAACCCTCCGCCTCTTTAAAAATATTTTTTTTTTGGGGGGGGGGCTAAATATTTACATTTTATTTTTGTTGATAAAAATATGGCTTACTTTTAACACCTTCAAACCACTAAAAAAAATAATTTCTCGATAAAAAACATCTTCAATCCGCTAAAAAAAATATCTTTTTTTTTTTTTTTTTTTTTTTTCAGTATTTTCATTTTATTTTAATTTTTTTCGACAATCAATTACAAATAAAAAATCAAAACATTTTTTTCTGTATTTTTATTTTATTTGTATACCACAATGATGGGTTTTCAGTGCTTCAGCTAGGACTTCATTCGTGGGTGGGTTTGTTTTTCAGCTATCACCACCTAGCGTTTTTTAAGGCAGGAGACTTAATTCTGTGAATAGCACCAGTTTTTCTAATGTAAGTAGTAAAGTCAACGGGGCAGCCTAAAGTCTGTATCAGCCAGTCAGCGAGGGAGTCTATCCCCTTTTCAATAGCGCTAGACCAAGGAGATTGTTTTTAGCATCTGATGTGGAGCGTCACACCTACCATCAGCTCCTTACTTTACCGCAAGATCCCTGTGCTACTCATACGCTGAGTTGGCGGGGACCGGTATCGAACTAGGAACCTTGTGGTTTCTAGCCGAACGCTCTACCGACTGAGCTAACCCAGCCCCTTTTTCTAATACAAAATGCCGCTTTGTTTTTATTACAGACTTTTTTTTTTCTTAAATTTTGAAATTGCAAATCTTTCTTAATGTCTCTCGTTGTTACAGCCAGTTTCAATAAAAAAAATCTTCACCCTATCAGCTGAGGCTGTAGAATATACCGACTGCACCTCTGCACCAGGATAAAAAAAAAAAGTAAAGTTGGTGGAGTGACCTATTGTCGGTATCAGCTAGACCAGGGAGATTGTTTTTGCTGAGGTAGAGATACATACCTACTGTTAACTTGTGACTTGTCAGGAATTGAACCTGAGACCTTCTTATAACAAATTGTAGGTTGGTTTAATTTAAATAAGACTGTTTCAGCCAATCAGAAGCAGGCACTACTTAAGACACACACAAATTTAAAAAATGCTAGAAGTAGCATCTCATAAGAAAGCAGCTGTACGGTCACTTGCCTCCATCACACAAACCATGCGAATAAGATGAAGATGCTTAAAACATTCAATCTTCTCATAAAATAAAAACTATGCAGAAAACCTAAGACATCTTATTGTATTTAAAGCATTGGATAAATTTGAAACAAAAAATAAAATTTTATTTTCCATAATTAAACACAGAAGATTATGAATGTATTCATCTCATCGTATCATCTCAAAGTTATGTTAAGAAAATAAATTGGCTTCCATATTCAGTTATGATTGTCTTAAAATCAAACGTGAAGAGTTACTTATTGATTCAATTAACATTTCTCTTTTAGAAGAATCTACTTCAGTTTCTAAAAATGCTTTAACTATTTTCATTCAGTTTTCCAATTCATATTTATGTGACTTATAATTTTCTTTTCTTTTTAACATTAAATACAAAAAAAAAAGGGGGGAAGACATTTGTGCATTGAAATGGAAATGAGTATTTTTCTTAATATAGAATTTGTCTTATAGAATTAATATTATTATGACTAATGCTCTTGTGGGGTTATTTTTGTATTTGCCTGGAGAGTTGTCTGCCAGTATAGTGTCGCTGGTTCCCGCTAGGGGCCTGTTATATTTAAGCAGCTGATTTGAACTTCTCTTTCTCTTTCCCTGCTGCTCGACCTACGAGACACTATGGGTTAGACCCTGGTCTACCCCCTTCTCGTTGGGGCTTCGGCCCTCAATGCCGGGACTTGCACTTAAGTGATTTATACAGCATGGACTATTCTTAGTCTCATGTCTGTTGCTTTTATGTTTATCCTTTTTACATGTAACTGTATATTACTTATGTATGTATGTTTATGTACACTTTATCTACTTTATGTATCTCATCATATCCATGTGCTGTATACCCATTAAATGTTTTGTCTATCAACCCTTGTTGGAGTTTGTTTGCGTTCCAACGAGTTATGACTTTGTCATAACCTTTGAATCTTACACTCTTGTTACTGCTATGAATAGTCAAGTTTCCTTCAATGAGACTAACTTTCTACCAAACTATCACTTATAACAAACTTGAATTTATCCGATAAATTTATCCCAGTTAAATCGAACTTAATGGACGTAAATTCCATCATCGTATGTCACCCCGCTGAAAGAAGAAAAAAATACCAAAAATCAGGGAATTAACCAAATTTAATGACATTTTCAATGTTGATATATTAATGAATACAAGGTATAATGCACTAGTTATTTTATTTAAAACTTTTACATTTATTCAGGTCAGTTAACTTTGAAACATGTATCTTTGAGGCGTAACACAGATTCTAAAAGATATGTAGTTCAAAGTTAACTGACCTGAAAAAATGTAAAAGTTTTTAAATAAAATAACTGGTGCATTATATCTTTTATTCATTAATATATCAACACTGAAAATTTCATTAAATTCGGTTAATTCCCTGATTTTTGGTATTTTTTTTTCTTTCGACGGGGTGATATATGATGGTGGAATTTAGGTACGTTAAGTTAGATTTAACCCTTATCCCTTGAACTGATTTCCAATCCACTAAACAACAAATGACTGCAAACAACCTACAGTCAAAATCAATAAAAATCCTTGAAAAAAAGACATAACAATAAATTTGACCATTCCTCACAACCTACCGCTGGCATAAAATAACCCTGGATGGGTTGGCATACCATCAAAATCAATCAATCAATTCAATGAGACTCATATGTAGTGTACAGAATAAAGTCAGACTAACTAAAAAGACTATTACCATTTCTGCTTAGAATACAATGAATGTATCCCCCCCCCTCTAAAACGGGAGTATGACTCTAAACTACATCTAATGGTGAGGCTCCAGTTCTGGAGATCTGGGGAGTGTGAACTACACCTTCATTGCCCTTATATCCAGGTCAACTCTGACCTGGAGTGGTAATACCTGTTAGGGTCCCATGGGTCAAATAGATCTGTTTTAAAATTATTCATATTTGATTGAACCATGTGCAAAGATAAACAACTACACAAAAATATAAATGTGAATGTACAATGAATGCAATTCCCTAACCTCAAGGTATAAAATAACCCAAAATCGATTGACATGCCATTAAAATTAATTATAAACAGACCAGTACAAATGTTCTGCAGTTTCATTGTTTAAGTAAAGATACATTTTTAAATTTATGTACAAATTGTATTGTGATATTTTTTGTTGGTCTTAAATTGTGTCTCAAACAAAAAAAAAATGTTTAGGAATTTTTGCAATGAGTGGATCTTTTAAACAAATTTGTCCTCCTATTAATATATATCTTCTATTATTATACCAAAGCTGAGCGAATCAATGTTTGATTCCCTAAGGCTTTTTTCCTGTTTAGTTTAATGACTAAAATTAAATACTAAAATATTCCTTACTTTTGGGATTGAATTATGTTTGGAAAAAAAAAAATTTTTCATTGTTTTAATTAGCAGTAATTTGCAATTAAGTCATTAAATAACCAACCTCTCACTAATCTCACTCCTATCAATTTCACCCCCTCTATTATATATTAGTCTATCTGTGGGAAAAATTTGGAGAGTCATTAATTGTTGTTTTTTTTTGGAGGGGGGGGGGTAATTTCACTACCAAAGAAGTATAAAAACATTTTACTTTATTTTTAAAACATTTTTTACTACAGTTTTTTTTGTCAATTAAAATTATGGTGAAGTAGAAAGGGATTATTTTTATATTACACAAAAAAAGGATTTTCTGTCATCCCCACAACTTCTCAACACCTTAGCTATTAATAGAATTTCAAGAATCTGGTCAAACTTTCCCTTTCCTAGAAATCTTACAAAATGATTTTAATGATTTAAAAAAATTTTCTGGCCCTATTTCTTTTTTTTCTAAATTAATTCGCTTTGCAAACTAACTTCTTTTCTGATCACAATTATTATACCCATAGCCCAATGGGTGACCCAACAGGTCACGTTTTTATAGTATATATATATATATATATATATATATATATATATATACACACACACACACACTTCCTCAGTGGACACAGACATTTATAATTTGTTGAAACTCCAGCGTCTGGCAACTGACTTGGTAAACGCTCATAAGGTCATTAACTATTTTACCAACAGCAATCTTGAGCACCTTTTTGATCTCCATGTTTCTAACACATGTGGGCATGCCTACAAAGTCAGAAAACAGCATAGCTTACATGACTTTTGGAAACATTTTTTCACGCTCGGAGTTGCCGAGGCATTGAATAAACTGCCTGCATCCGTTGTAGGCTGCCGAAACACTGCATCTTTCAAAACCTCCTTGCTTCCTGTAATTTGACAAAACTATACCTGATACCCACCTCCACACACATATGCACACTCGTGCACACATACATGTATATTATTACTGTACATTCTTCATGTTCCTAATATTAGTACATTATTCTATGTACTATACATGAGACTTTGATGAGTTGTGGTACACCTGAGCACTGTATGCTATAAATTTATTTATTATCATTATTATTATTATGTTAACTTCTTTATGAACAATAGAAGTGGCTACTCAGCAACACCTGGGTAAATGGGGGGGGGGGGTATAGTGTATTGATTTGTTTACTTTTCAGATTTACAAATACTGGACATTTTTAAGTAGAATTTCAATGCTATTTCTATGTATATTTTAATTTTTAGATATCTTCAAATATAAATCAAATCTTCATAATTTTTGCACAAAAAGCAAGAACCAGTGATTTTTAATGTGTATATATATTTACTTTGTCTTTAATTGTTTTATTTTTGTAGTTTCATCTAGACGTACATACATATATACCAACTGCCCTTTATATATATTTACCAACACCTCCCCATTTAGTGGAATGTGGAGCACCCCTTCATCACCATTGCTCCCTGGTCCACTCTGACCCAGAGTGATAGTATCTGTTAGAGTCCCATCTATGGGTTAAATAGAAAAACATGAGTTTATAAAAATTGAGTATCCATTAAGAATAAATTTATTTCAAAACTTTGCCGGCATTAAATGACCCACTGAGGTTGATATACCGTAAAACAAAACAAGCCAAACAAAACCAACCCCCTCCACACAAGCAGGATGTGACACAAGGTCAATTTCTTAAGCAGAGTTTAACAGGTTTGGATTCAGAGTTTTCCTTCTCCTAGACTGGTTACCTAGCCATGGTTAAAGAGCCCAATCCGCCCTACTATTTGTCCATAGCTGGAGGGAGAGTAGTCGGATTCATACCTTTCCCAAGGGTATTAGCGCCATGTGAAATGCAAACAGCTTCATCCAGGAATTGAACTCAGGTCGACAAGTCCATATCCTACGACTCTAACCATTACACCATATGCCTCCAACTGCCTTTTATATATGCATAGATAGATAACTTATTTTCCATAAGTAAAATGCATTGAAAAAAAAATCTGGCAAAGTCACTGTGCAGTTAACTTTAACAAGACACATGAGGAGAAATTTCCATTTCAGTGAATTCATTTCTTATACAAAGCCTTTCCCAACTCTTTTTTTTTCTTACCCTCAAAGCAGGTCTATATTGTTTGGAATAAAAAAAAAAGCAGGAACCGTGTCTGTTCTGGTTTACTTGTTTGAAAAGGCTTTTCACAACATTTTTATGAAGTTATCTGTTGCTATTCTCATTAAGAAAACATGAATTTTTCAGATCAAAAAAACTCAGTATTTTATAAAATAAACTATCATATGTCATAGGATTTTTTTTCTGTCTAACCAGGTCATCTATTATGTTATTTCTATCAGTTGAATTGAGATTTTTTTAAAGTAGAAAACTTATTATGAAGGGTGGTGGCAGGAGATTTTATATCAGAATATTATTATTTTTTTTTTTTAGCTTAATGGAGGACTATACACACACACACACACACACACACACACACACACATTATATATATATATATATATAATGGGAGAAATGTGAGGAGGTTAATCTGACAGTATGTGGAGAAAGGTAGACAAACACAGGATGTTATGGAAAATGGATGTTTATTGTTGACGATGCAACATTTCGGTTTGTTAGACCTTCTTCAGGACTTGGATATAGTTCTTGCTTCAATGATGGACATTCTCAAAAATGATATGTATATATATGTTGAAAGGATAAATAAAGGAAAGAAAATGTTGAATGGATAAAAAAAATTTTTTAAACATTCTTTTTTTGAACATTTCTAAATTCTTTGCATTTTGACCGTTTTAATTTCCAAAAAATTATTTTTTTCAACACTTCTAAATTCTCTGTATTTTGACTGTCTTAACTTCAAATATCAAACATTTTACACTGAAGAAGACCATTTTCTTTGTCTACTTAAATATTTTATATTCTTCTATTATTGTTATTTTATTTCATATTTAAAATAATAATAAATAGAATACAATGTGTACATGGACAAACTCTTGGCCAAAACATGTGTTGGCATTTCATTAAACCATTTTATCCATTCAAAATTTTCTTTCCTTTATTTATACATGCTTTCAACATATTGTCGGATTCATTACCATTTTTCAACTTACACACACACACACACACACACACACATTATATATATATATCTTCATACAATGACTGCTATTTACACAGTAGCATTGCAACCAACAAAGCCTTCATCAGATGATAACTCTGGGTTCAGGTATGGTTTCGGGGCCGAAACATCATTACCACTAACCCAGAGCGCCCCAGCAGTATCTCACAATACCACCAGACTTTGTCGATTTGATGTCACAATATAGGACTGCCATATCCACGCTGATGTGGTTAGAGCTTTCTCCTGGATCTTTTTTATGTATTTCCTCTTATCTGATGGAGAAAGTCCAAGTTTAGACAAAAATGCCGAGGTTGAGTTGGTAATATATCCCCGGCATCCGACTTCGATGGGAAATACATTTGTTATCCATCCATTTCTGACGCATTGTAGGTCTTCATATTTTTCCAACTTACGCTAATGGGCCCAATCAAGATTTTCTTCAAATGAAACTGTCAATTCAGCGATAAAAACTTTCTTTTGATTAACAGACCAAATGACAATATCAGGATGCTGGGCTGTTAACATCATTTCAGCTGGAAAAACAAGTTGATGTTCCAAGTCGCACGCAATGCGCCAGCCCGTGGAGCCATCAAATATAGACGACACATGCCTATTTTTACGCGAAAATTTCGAAAATCTTTCCTTCTTTAACAAAATGTATTGCTTTGTTGATGTTATTATCAGCTTTATTTGCAGTCTCATAACCCATCTTCTACACCTCCGCAACAATCTCGAGGACTTCATTGTGTCTCTACATGTAGCTTCTTAGAGCATACTCGCATCCCGTGAGAATATGTTTCAGGCTAGCAGTTTTCCCACATGCTTTGCATAGGTCTGACGTAGCTAACCCCCAGACATGAAGATTGACTGGTGTTGGCAATATGTCGTAGACTGCCTTTATCAGGAAACTTAATTTTTTAGGCTCCATATGTCTGATGTCGCTCCATGTTTATATATATATATATATATAAGATTTTTTGGATGTTTGTTTATTTTTAGAAGCATTGTCGATAATATTTATATTTTTGCTTGAAGGCAACTACAATGCGATATCGCATAAATTCGATAATTATAGAAGATAATAATTGAATTTGAAACAGTCTGTACGATATTCTAAAAAATAATTATCGAATTTATGCGATATTCGCATTGTAAAGCAAAAATGACTTTACAAATTCTCATTCAAATGATCTCAAATTTTAACGTGTGTAGAAGCAACTAAAAATTTTATGTCTAATTTTCTTTTCAGTTATAAAAATGCCATTCATTGGGTTTTATACATTAAACATACAATTTTGAGTTGTTTCTACACATGGTGTTAAAATTTGAGATCATTTGAACAAGAATGTGACACGTAATTAGATTACAAAATGTTATCAATTTTTCTGAAACACCCAGTAGTATAAAATGAGTTATAACCAAAAGCTTACAGGGAAAAACATTTTTTGAAACCACCCTGTACATCTCAAATGATATAAATTTTTCAGAAACACCTTATACATCTCGAAGGATATTGAATTTTTAACCCCCCTGTACATCTCAAATCATAAATGATATTAAATTTTTTGAACCCCCTGTACATCTCAAATGATATTAAATTTTTTGAACCACCCTCATCTCAAATGATATTAAATTTTTTGAACCGCCCTGTGCATCTCAAATGATATTAAATTTTTTGAACCGCCCTGTGCATCTCAAATGATATTAAATTTTTGAACCGCCCTATACATCTCAAAGATATTAAATTTTTTGAACCGCCCTATACATCTCAAATGATATTAAATTTTTTGAACCGCCCTATACATTTCAAATGATATTAAATTTTTTGAACCGCCTTATACATCTCAAAGGATATTAAATTTTTTGAACGCCCTGTACATCTCAAATGATATTAATTTTTTTGAACCACCCTATATATATATATATATATATATATATATATATATATATATATATGTTTGTTTTAAGTACAAGTTTGAAATGCAATTTTTGGGGGGTAAGTGATGGTAATTATATCTGCTTTTGACATGTTAACCTTTTAATCGTAACAGCGCAAGAATAGACACAAGGGTTTTGGGGTTTGTTTTTTTTTTTTCTTTTTGGCAATAAATCAATTTTGTCTTTTTAATGAACCTCACCAACTTAACACTTTAGTTCTGTTCTAATCTGGACGCATAATTCTGGCAAGAAATTGAGGATATAAAAGATGATTTGTTCTTTTGACATTCTTACGTTTAAAGCTCGACAAGTTGGGCTTAAAATAACTCTCTTGCTTAACACCCTTCTTCCTGTTCATTCAATACTTCTAGAATAACAAGCATCATAGAAAAGAAAGAAAAAAAACTTGAGGAATATGGAGGAATTGAGATAGTTAAGTTTGTTGGTTGGATATAGCTGAGGTTAGGACAATCAAGGAAGGAATTGTTGGTTGGTTGGTCATTTATGAGGAAGTGCGTCCGGGTCTCCTGCCTCAGAAATTGCTACCCGGTGACTATTAAAATAACGTCCCCAGCTATATCGTCTCGGTGGTGTTACTTGAAAGAAAACAACCAACTTAGGGCGTTAAATGTATTTTAGAGGTGGGGCTTCTCTTTTTTTTGTTGTAATTCTTATCTATTTATTGTAATTTGTCGTAATTCTTGTTTATTTATAAAAATTTGTCGTAATTCTTGTTTAGATATGAAGATGGATATCTATCTATCAATCTATCTACCTCAATTTGTTCATTTTTTACTTTGTTATATATATCTATCCACCCATCCCCATTTGTTCATATCTATCTATATTATTTTGTTTGTTTATCTATCTATCTCAATCTATTCCAAACTATATATCCATCTTCATATCTAAACAAGAATTACAACAAATTATGATAAATAAACAAGAATTATGACAAATTTCTATAAATAAACAAGAATTACGACAAAAAAGAGAAGCCTCCCCCTCTAAAATACATTTAACGCCCTAAGTTGGTTGTTTTCTTTCAAGTAACACCGCCGAGACGATATAGCTGGGGAGGTTATTTTAATAGTCACCAGGTAGCAATTTCTGAGGCAGGAGACCGAGACGCACTTCCTCATAAATTACCGAGTTATTTAATACTGAAATCTGCAAGCACTTATAATAATGAAATTTATTGTGTACAGTGCTCAGGTGCACCACAACTCATCAAAGTCTCATGTCTAGTACATAGAATAATGTATTAGTGTCAGGAACATGAATAGCGTACAGTAATAATATAAATGTATGTGTACAGTGCTCAGGTGCACCCACAACTCATCAAAGTCTCATGTCTAGTACATAGAATAATGTATTAGTGTCAGAAACATGAGTAGCATACAGTGATAATATACATGTATGTGTACAGTGCTCAGGTGTACCACAACTCATCAAAGTCTCATGTCTAGTACATAGAATAATGTATTAGTGTCAGAAACATGAGTAGCATACAGTAATAATATACATGTATGTGTACAGTGCTCAGGTGCACCTCAACTCATCAAAGTCTCATGTCTAGTACATAGAATAATGTATTAGTGTCAGAAACATGAGTAGCATACAGTAATAATATACATGTATGTGTACAGTGCTCAGGTGTACCACAACTCATCAAAGTCTCATGTCTAGTACATAGAATAATGTATTAGTGTCAGAAACATGAGTAGCATACAGTGATAATATACATGTATGTGTACAGTGCTCAGGTGTACCACAACTCATCAAAGTCTCATGTCTAGTACATAGAATAATGTATTAGTGTCAGAAACATGAGTAGCATACAGTAATAATATAAATGTATGTGTACAGTGCTCAGGTGTACCACAACTCATCAAAGTCTCATGTCTAGTACATAGAATAATGTATTAGTGTCAGGAACATGAATAGCGTACAGTAATAATATAAATGTATGTGTACAGTGCTCAGGTGTACCACAACTCATCAAAGTCTCATGTCTAGTACATAGAATAATGTATTAGTGTCAGAAACATGAGTAGCATACAGTAATAATATACATGTATGTGTACAGTGCTCAGGTGTACCACAACTCATCAAAGTCTCATGTCTAGTACATAGAATAATGTATTAGTGTCAGAAACATGAGTAGCATACAGTAATAATATACATGTATGTGTACAGTGCTCAGGTGTACCACAACTCATCAAAGTCTCATGTCTAGTACATAGAATAATGTATTAGTGTCAGGAACATGAATAGCATACAGTAATAATATACATGTGTGCGCATGCGTGCATATGTGTGTATCAGGTATAGTGTTGGCGGACTACAGAAAGCAAGGAGGTTTTGAAAGATGCAGTATTTCGGCGGCCTACAACAGGTGCAGGCAGTTTATTCTATGTCTCAGCAACTCTGAGCATGAAAAAGTGTTTCCAAAAGTCATGCTGTTTTCTGACTTTGTAGGCATGCCCCTGTGTGTTAGAAACATGGAGATCAAAAAGGTGCTCAAGGTTGCTGTTGTTAAGATGATTAATAATCTTATGAGCATTTACCAGGTCAGTTGCCAGACGCCGGAGTTTCAATGAATCCATTCCCAGGGCAGCAAGACGTTCAGAATATGTTAGATGCCTGATGGAGGGTATTCGTTTGGTTGCACGTCTCTGTACAGTTTCTAGGAGGTTAATGGTTATATGGTTTCAAGTAACTAATAATTTGTATATCGTTATGATTTCAAGTTTCTATTCCTAATTATTTGTTTGTCCACAATCATCACCAATCATGTTTACATATAATTATATAGGGCTGGGTTAGCTCAGTCGGTAGAACGTTCGGCTAGAAACAACAAGGTTCCTAGTTCGATAACAGTCCTCGCCAACTCAGCATATGAGTAGCACAGGGATCTGTGCAGTAAACTAAGGAGCTGATGGTGGGTGTGGCAAACCACCTCAGATGCAAAAAGAATCTGCTTGGTCTAGCACTAGTGAAAAGGGGTGATAAATTTTTCTGACAATGCAATTACAAATAAAAAATCAAAACATTTTTTCTGTTTTTTATTTTATTTCGTAGACCACAATGATGGGTTTTTCAGTTGCTTCCAGCTAGAGACTTCATTCTGTGGGTGGGTTGTTTTTCAGCTATCACCACTAGGTGTTTTTTAAGGCAGGTAGAACTTAATTCTGTGTGAATCAGCACCAGTTTTCTAATGTAAGTAGTAAAGTCAACGGGGCGGCCTAAAAGTCTGTATTCAGCCATGTCAAGCGAGGGAGTCTATCCCTTTTCAATTAGCGCCTTAAGACCAAGGAGATTGTTTTAGCATCTGAGGTGGAGATCACACCTACCATCAGCTCCTTACTTTACCGCACAGAATCCCTGTGCTACTTCATACGCTGAGTTGGCGGGGACCGGATCGAACTAAGGAACCTTGTGGTTTCTAGACCCGAACGCTCTAGCGGACTGAGCTGAACCCGGCCCTTTTTCTAATGTAAAATGCCTTACAAAATGCCGCTTTGTTTTATGACAGAACTTTTTTTTTTTCTCAATTTTTGCAAATTGCCAAAATCTTCTTAATGTCTTCCGTTTGTTACAGCCAGTTTCAATAAAAAAAATCTTCACCCTATCAGCTGAAGGCTGGTAGAATATACCGACTCACCTTTGCACCAGGATAAAAAAAAGTAAGTTTGGTGGAGTTTGAGCCTATTGTCGTGGTATCCAGCTAGACCAGAGATTGTTGTTGCGAGTAGAGATACATACCTCTGTTAACTTGTGACTTGTCAGGAAATTGACCTCGAGACCTTCTTATAGACAAATGTAGGTTGGTTTAATTTAAATAAGACTGCGTTTCAGCCAATCAGAAGCAGGCACTACTTTAAGACACACACAAATTTAAAAAAATCCTAGAAGCTAGGCATCTTCATAAGAAAGCAGCTGTACGTCAACTTGCCTCCATCACACAACCATGCAAATAAGATGAACATGCTTAAAACATCAATCTTTCTCATTAAAATAAAACTATGCAGAAAACCCTAAGAAAACTTATCTGTATTTAAAAGCATTCTTGATTAAATTTGAAACACAAAAAAATGAAAAATATTATTTTCCATAATTAAACACAGAAATATGAATGTATTTCATCTCATCATAATCATCTCAAAGTTATGTTAAGAAAATTAAATTGGCTTCCATTATTCAGTTATGATGTCTTAAAATCAAACGTGAAGAGTACTTAGTTGATTCAATTAACATTTCTCTTTTAGAAAGAATCTACTTCAAGTTTCTAAATGCTTTAATATTTTCATTCAGTTTTCCAATTTCATATTTATGTGACTTATAATTTTCTTTTCTTTTTAACATTTAAATACAAAAAAAAAAGGGGGAAGACATTTGTGCAATTGAAATGGAATATGAGTATTTTTCTTAATATAGAAATTTGTCTTATAGAAAATTAATATTATTATGACAATGCTCTTCTGTGTGGGTTATTTTGTATTTGCTGGAGAGTTTGTCTGCCAGATATAGTGTCGCTAGTGTTCATACCGCTAGGGGCTGTATATTAAGTCAGCCGTGATTTGAACTTTCCTTCCTTTCTCCTTCCCTGCTGCTCTTACCTACGAGAACTTATGGGTTAGGCGACCCTGATCTTACCCCTTCTCGATTGGGGGGCTTCGGCCCTCAATGCCGGGACTTAGCACTTTACAGTTGATTTATACAGCATGGACATTCTTAGTCCATGTCTGTTGCTTTTATGTTTTATCCTTTTTAACAGTAACTGATAACTTATGTATGTATGTTTAGATACACTTTATCTTACTTATCATGTATCTCGTCATATCTGTCATGCTGTCACTCCCATTAAAAGTCGAGTTGTCTTCACCCTTGTGGAGTATTTGTTTGCGTTTTCCAACATGTATTGATATGACTTTGTCATAACCGTTTGAAGTCTTACACTCTCGTGCTTACTAGCTAGTGGATAGTCAAGTTTCCTTCATGAGACTAACTTTCTACCAAACTATCACTTATAACAAACTGAATTTATCCGATAAATATATCCAGTTAAATCGAACTTAAGGACGTAAATTCCATCATCATATGTCACCCGCTGAAAGAAAAAAAAATACCAAAATCAGGGAATTAACCAAATTAATGACATTTTCCTGTTATTATTAATGAATACAAGTATAATGCACTAGTTATTTTATTTAAAACTTTACATTTATTCAGGTCAGTTAACTTTGAAACATGTACTTTTGAGGCGTAACACAGATTCTAAAAAGATATGTAGTTCAAAGTTAATGACCTGAAAAAATGTAAAAGTTTTTAAATAAAATAACTGGTGCATTATATCTTTTATTCATTAATATACAACACTGAAAATTTCATTAAATTCGGTTAATTCCTGATTTTTGGTATTTTTTTTTTCTTTCGACGGGGTGATATATGATTGGTGGAATAGGTACGTTAAGTTAGATTAACCCTTATCCCTTGGAACTGATTTCCAATCCACTAAACAACAAATGACTGCAAACAACCTACAGTCAAAATCAATAAAAAATCCTTGAAAAAAAGAGCATACAAACAAAAATTTGACCATTCCTTCACAACCTACCGCCTTGGCATAAAATAACCCTGGATGGGTTGGCATACCATCAAAATCAACAATCAATTCAATGAGACTCATATGTAGTTACAGAATAAAGTCAGACTAACTAAAAAGACTATTACCATTTCTGCTTAGAATACAATGAATGTATCCCCCCCTCTAAAAAGGGAGTATGACTCTAAAACTACATCTAATGGTGAGGCTCCAGTTCTGGAGATCTGGGGAGTTGTGAATACACCTTCATTGCCCTTATATCCAGGTCAACTCTGACCTGGAGTGGTAATACCTGTTAGGGTCCATGGGTCAAATAGATCGTGTTTTAAAATTATTCATATTTGATTGAACCATGGTGCAAAGATAAACAACTACAACAAAATATAAATGTGAATGTACAATGAATGCAATTCCCTAACCTCAAGGTATAAAATTACCCAAAATCGATTTGACATGCCATTAAAAATTAATTATTAAACAGACCAGTACACAAATGTCTGCAGTTTCATTGTTTAAGTAAAGATACATTTTTAAAATTTATGTACAATTGTATTGTTGATATTTTTTTTTTGTGGTCTTAAATTGTGTCTCAAACAAAAAAATGTTTAGGAATTTTTGCAATGAGTGGATCTTTTAAACAAATTGTCCTCCTATTAATATATATCTTCTATTATTATACCAAAGCTGAGCGAATCAATGTTTGATCCCTAAGGCTTTTTTCCTGTTTAGTTAATGACTAAAATTACAATACTAAAATATTCCTTACTTTTGGATTGAATTATGTTTGGAAAAAAAAAAAATTTCATTGTTTTTAATTAGCAGTATTTGCAATTAAGTCATTAAAAAACCAACCCTCTCACTAATCTCACTCCCTATCAATTTCACCCCCTCTATATATATATTAGTCTATCTGTGGGAAAAATTTGGAGATCATTAATTGTTGTTTTTTTTGGAGGGGGGGGTAATTCACTACCAAAGAAGTATAAAAACATTTTACTTTATTTTTTAAAACATTTTTTTACTACAGTTTTTTTTGTCAATTAAAATTATGGTGAAGTAGAAGGGATTATTTTTATATTACACAAAAAAAAGGATTTTCTGTGCATCCCCAAACTTCTCAACACCTTAGCTATTAATAGAATTTCAAGAATCTTGGTCAATACTTTCCCTTTCTAGAAATCTTACAAAATGATTTTAATGATTTAAAAAATTTTCTGGCCCTATTTCTTTTTTTTCTAAATTAATTCGCTTTGCAAACTAACTTCTTTTCTGATCACAATTATTATACCATAGCTCCAATGGGTGACCCAACAGGTCACGTTTTTATAGTATATATATATATATATATATATATATATACACACACACACACACTTCCTCAGTGACACAGACATTTATATTTGTTGAAACTCCAGCATCTGGCAACTGACTTGGTAAACGCTCAAAGGTCATTAACTATTTACCACAGCAATCTTGAGCACCTTTTTGATCTCCATGTTTCTAACACATGTGGGCATGCCTACAAAGTCAGAAAAACAGCATAGCTTACATGACTTTGGAAACATTTTTTCACGCTCGAGATTGCCGAGGCATTGAATAAACTCCTGCATCCAGCTTGACCGGTGACTCCGCGCGAACAACCACTGCAATTCTTTCAAAACCTCCTTGCTTCCTGTAATTTGACAAAACTATACCTGATTACCCACCTCCACACACATATGCAACTCTGCACACATACATGTATATTATTACTGTACATTCTTCATGTTCCTATATTAGTACATTAATTAGTACTATACAATGAGACTTTGTAACTGAGTGTGGTACACCTGAGCACTGTATGCCTATAAATTTATTTATTATCATTATTATATTATGTTTAACTTCTTTATGAACATAGAAGTGAGTCTAATCAACAGCAACACCTGGGTAAATGGTGCGGGGGGGGTTATAGTGTATGATTTGTTTTACAATTTCAGATTCTACACAATACTGGACATTTTTAAGTAGAATTTCAATGCTATTTCTACTGTATATTTTAATTTGTGATATCTTCAAATATTAAATCAAATCTTCATAATTTTTGACAAAAGCAAGAAACCAGTGATTCTTTAATGTGTATCATATATTTACTTATGTCTTTAATTGATTTTATTTGTTTTGTAGTTTCATCTAGACGTACATACATATATACAACTGCCCTTTATATATTATTTTTCAACACCTCCCCATTTAGCTGGAATGTGGAGCAGCCCCTTCATCACCATTGCTCCCTTGGTCCACTCTGACCCAGATGTGATAGTATTCTTTAGAGTCCATCTATATGGGTTAAATAGAAAACAATGAGTTTATAAACAAATTGAGTCCATAAGATAAATTTATTTCAAAACTTTGCTCGGCATTAAATGACCCACTGACGGTTGATATACCCGTAAAACAAAACAAAGCACACAAAAACCAACCCCCTCCACAGAGCAGGATGTGACACAAGGTCAATTGTTTTTAAGCAGAGTTTAACAGGTTTGGATCAGAGTTTTCCTTCTCCTCAGACTGGTACCTAGCCATGGATTAAAGAGCCCAACCGCCCCTACTATTTGTCCATAGCTGAGAGGGAGAGTAAGTCCGGACTTCATTACCTTCTTCCCAAGGGTATTTAGCGCCATGTGAAATGCAAACAGCTTCATCCCAGGAAATTGAACTCAGGTCGACAAGTCCATATCCTACGACTCTAACCATTACACCATATGCCTCCAACTGCCTTTTATATATGCACTAACTAGATTAGATAACTTATTTTCCATAAGTAAAATGCATTGACACAAAAAAATCTGGCAAGTCATGTGCAGTTAACTTTAACAAGACACCATGAGGGATAAAATTTCCATTTCAGTGAATTCATCTTCTTATACAAAGGCCTTTCCAACTTCTTTTTTTTTCCTACCCCTCCACAAGCAGGTCTATATTGTTTTGGAATTAAAAAAAAAAGCAGGAACCGTGTTCTGTTCTGGTTTACTTGTTTGAAAAGGCTTTTCACAACATTTTTATGAAGTTTTCTTGTTGCTATTCTCATTAAGAGAAACATGAATTTTTCAGATCAAAAAACTCAGTATTTTATAAAAATAAACTTCATATGTCATAGGATTTTTTTTCTGTCTAACCAGGTCATCCTATTATGTTATTTCTATCAGTTTGAAATTGAGAAATTTTTTTAAAGTAGAAAACTTATTATGAAGGGTGGTGGCAGGAGATTTTATATCAGAATTTTATTTATTTTTTTTTTTTTAGCTTTAATGGAGGACAACACACACACCAACACACACACAACACACACACACCATCTATTATATATATATATATATAATGGGAGAAATGTGAGGAGGTTTAATCTGACAGTATGTGGAGAAAGGTAGACAAACACAGGATGTTATGGAAAATGGATGTTTATTGTTGACGATGCAACATTTCGGTTTGTTAGACCTTCTTCAGGACTGGATATAGGTCTTGCTCAATGATGGACATTCTCAAAAATGATATGTATATATATGTTGAAAGGATAATAAAGGAAAGAAAATGGTTGAATGGATAAAAAAATTTTTTAAACATTCTTTTTTGAACATTTCTAAATTCTTTGCATTTTTGACCGTTTTAATTTCCAAAAAATTATTTTTTTCAACACTTCTAAATTCTCTGTATTTTGACTGTCTTAACTTCAAATATCAAACATTTTAACACTGAAGAGACCATTTTTCTTTGTCTACTTAAATATTTTATATTTCTTCTATTATTGTTATTTTATTTCATATTTAAATAATAATAAATAGAATACAATGTGTACATGGACAAACTCTTGGCCAAAACATGTGTGGCATTTCATTAAACATTTTATCCATTCAAAATTTCTTTCCTTTATTATACATGCTTTCAAACATTTGTCGGATTCATTACCATTTTTCAACTTACACACACACAACACACACCACACACATTATATACATATATATATATATATATCTTCATACAATGACTGCTATTTACACAGTAGCATTGCAACCAACAAAGCCTTCTATCAGAGATTAACTCTGGGTTCAGGTATGGTTTCGGGCCTCGCCGAAGCATCATTACCCATAACCCAGAGCGCGCCCCCAGCCAGTATTCGTTCACGTCAATACCACAAGACTGCTCGATTTGATGTCCAATATAGCGACTGCTATCCATGCTTGATGGTAGAGCTTTCTCCTGGATCTTTTTTTATGTATTTCTCTTATCTGGTGGAGAAAGTCCAAGTTTAGACAAAAATGCCGAGGTTGAGTTGGTACTATATCCCGGCATCCGACTTCGATGGGAAATACATTGTGTTCCATCCTTTCTGACGCATTGTAGGTCTTCATATTTTCCAACTTACGCTGATGGGCCCAATCAAGATTTTCTTCAAATGAAACTGTCAATTCAGCGATAAAAAACTTTCTTTTGGATTAACAGACCAAATGACAATATCAGGATGCTGGGCTGTTAACATCATTTCAGCTGGAAAACAAGTTGATGTTCCAAGTCCCACGCAATGCGCCAGCCCGTGGAGCCATCAAATATAGACGACACGTGCCTATTTTACGCGAAAATTTCGAAAATCTTTCCTTCTTTAACAAAATGTATTGCTTGTTGATGTATTATCAGCTTTATTTTTGCAGTCTCATAACCCATCTTTCTACACCTCCGCAACAACTCGAGGACTTCATTGTGTCTCTACATGTAGCTTCTTAGAGCATACTCGCATCCCGTGAGAATATGTTTCAGGGCTAGCAGTTTTCCACATGCTTTGCATAGGTCTGACGTAGCTAACCCCAGACATGAAGATTGACTGGTGTTGGCAATATGTCGTAGACTGCCCTTTATCAGAAACTTTAATTTTTTAGGCTCCATATGTCTGATGTCGCTCCATGTTTATATATATATATATATATAAGATTTTTTGATGTTTGTTATTTTTAGAAGCATTGTCTGATAATATTTATATTTTGTCTTGAAGGCAACTACAATGCGATACTCGCATAAATTCGATAATTATAGAGAAAGATAATAATAATGACAAGTGAATCCCGCAAGAAAGTTGAAACAGTCTGTACGATATTTACACACCGATGGATTCTTTTGCGGGATTCACTTGTCATTATTATTATCTTCTATAATTATCGAATTTATGCGATATTCGCATTGTAGTTGCCTTCAAGCAACAAATATATATATATATTATATAGGATGTTTTTAAAAAAATTAAAATCATTTCATATCTAATGACTTTACAAATTCTCATTCAAATGATCTCAAATTTTAACGTGTGTAGAAGCAACTAAAAATTTTATGTCTAATTTCTCTTTTCAGTTATAAAAATGCATTCACTGGGGGTGGGGACTTTATACATTTAAACACTACAATTTTGAGTTGTTTCTACACCATGGGTGTAAAATTTGAGATCATTTGAACGAGAATGTGACACGTAATTAGATTACAAAATGTTATCAATTTTTCTGAAACACCCAGTAGTATAAAATGAGTTATAACAAAAGCTTACAGGGGAAAAACATTTTTTGAACCACCCTGTACATCTCAAATGATATAAATTTTCAGAAACACCTTATACATCTCGAAGGATATTGAATTATTTTTAACCCCCCTGTACATCTCAAATGATATTAAATTTTTTTGAACCCCCCTGTACATCTCAAATGATATTAAATTTTTTGAACCACACTGTATATCTCAAATGATATTAAATTTTTTGAACCGCCCTGTGCATCTCAAATGCATATTAAATTTTGTGAACCGCCCTGTGCATTCTCAAATGATATTAAAATTTTTTGAAACGCCCTGTGCATCTCAAATGATATTAAATTTTTTGAACCGCCCTATACATCTCAAAGATATTAAATTTTTGAAACCGCCCTATACATCTCAATGATATTAATTTTTTGAAACGCCCTATACATCTTCAAATGATATTAAATTTTTTGAACCGCCTTATACATCTCAAAAGATATTAAATTTTTTTGAACCGCCTGTACATCTCAAATGATATTAATTTTTTTTGAACCACCCTATACTATAATATATAATATATATTATATATATATATATATATTTATATGTTTGTTTTAAGTACAAGTTTGAAATGCAATTTGGGGGTAAGTGATGGTAATTATATCTGCTTTTGACATGTTTAACCTTTTAATCGTAACAGCGCAAAGAATAGAACAAGGGTTTTTGGGGTTTGTTTTTTTTTTTTCTTTTTGCAATAAATCAATTTTGTCTTTTTAATGAACCTCACCAACTTAACACTTTAGTTCTGTTCTAATCTGGACGCATTAATTTCTGGCAAGAAATTGAGGATATTAAAAGATGATTTGTTCTTTTGACATTCTTACGTTTAAGCTCGACAAACGCTTGCGGCCTGTAGGATAATACTCTCTTGCTTAACACCCTTCTTCCTGTTCATTCATATACTCTAGAAAACAATGCATCTAGAAAAGAAAGAAAAAAACTTGAGAATATGGAGGAATGAGATAGTTAAGTTTGTTGGTTGGATATAGCTGAGGTTAGGACAATCAAGGGGAAGGAAATTGTTGGTTGGTGGTTTGGTTCATTTTGAGGCTCGTTGCGCGTCCGCCGGTCTTCCTGCCCTCAGGAAATTGCTTTTTTTTTTTTTTTTTTTTTTTTTTTTTTTTTTTTTTTTTTTTTTTATTTTTTTTTTAAAGCTCTTTTTGCCCCTAACAAAAAATTTTTTACAAACAGGGCTCTTTTATCAAAATTTAATCTTTCGTATTTTTTTTTTTACCTGTAATAATGGGGGATATTGCAAAATTTCCCCTAATCTATTCACCTGCAGAACTGCATTGTAATCAAAATAAATTCCAATATTATTTGGGTAATCTTAGTCTATTTGTTTTCAAGTTAATTAATGAACTTAAACATGCACTTCTTTGCTCTTTTTGTTTGGGCGTAAAGTGCGGGAGCCATTGGTAGCGGTTTAAATAGGTGCAAAGAGTTAAACTTTAATGTGGCAACCGGTCTAAGTCGATATTTCTGAATTTAAACCCTGCTAAATTTCGCTTGAATAATTGAAGCTTATATTTTCTTTTGTGGGAGGGGTTGGGAGTAATACTATTGCATAACTTAAGTTTCAGGCGTTTTTGATTTTACCGCAGTCATTATTACTACTGTTTCTTCTTTAACGTTCGTCAAATCGACACCTTTAACAATAAGGAAAACTGTTACATTGTAAGTGAGTCTATTGTCAGGGCATGTTATCCCCTTGGACACAAAATGGCGTGTTGTCTTCCACCGCCCAAGAAAATTAAAAAATCAAATGTTCCCAAAGTTCTGTGTAAGTATGCTAGTATAAATATAAGTTAAAGTATATTAAGTGTATTACTCAAATAAAAATATCACTATGATGTGCATTTTTGGTCAAAATTGTATTGAAAAAACATGTATTTTTCGACGAATTGGGTACCTAATATAAATATATATATATATATATATATATATATATATATAATTTTCCGCATGAGCAGGATGTGACACAAGGTCAATTTTTTAAGCGGAGTTAACAGGTTTGAATTCAGAGTTTTCCTTCTCCTAGACTGGTTGCTTAACCAAGGTTAAGAGGCCAGTCTGCCTACTATTCATCCATAGCTAGAGGGTATTAGCGCTAAGTGAAATGCGATATATATATATATATATATATATATATATATATATATGGTCTTGAAGGGAAGAAGATTTTTTTTAACTTTTTTTTTTTTTTTTTTTTTTTCTATTTAACCCATACATGAGACCCTAACAGGTACTACCACTTTGGGTCAGTGGACCTGGGAGTAATGGTGATAAAGGGGTACCCACACTCCACAGTGCTACAAAATTGAAACTTCACCATTAGATGCAGTTTAACATCATGCCCAGGACACCAAATACACAGGATTGGACATTCAACTGGGTTCATGCCGAACTAAACCCATTCTTAGTTAATACTCTAAAATCACCACGTGAGGAACTTTATTAGTAAAGGGCGGGGGGTTAAGAAAATGTTGCCAATAAACTTGGAAAGAGATGATAATTCTTCATTTTTAAATGAGTCTCTCTCTCTCTCTCTCTCTCTCTCTCTCTCTCTCTCTCTCTCTCTCTCTCTCTCTCTCTCTCTCTCTCTCTCTCTCAAAATAGTTTTAGCAAAGAAGCTAAATACTTTTTTAAGAATTTTTAATTTGAATGTGTGATTTTAGTTAGAAAATGGATGAAATTTAATGTTAAAATAAATTAGCTTGATAATGTAAAAGTCAATTAACCTCATTTATGCCTAAGAATTTTGTGTGGTTGTTCATTATTTTAATTATCTTAACTGAGTTCAGAAGATCTTTTGGTAATTAGGCACACAGACATCTGGCATCCGGATGAAATAAAGTAGCTGGAAAAATCTTCTCTTTAATTCAATTCAGAATAATTTTTGGACTATTCAGACTATTGTTCTCATCTTTAGGCGTTGAGTTAATACAGTTTTAAATCACAGTTATCTCTAGGCTGCAGGTTCAATCCTGGTCAAGGGCGTCAGTAACATAGAATAATTAACACAGCTTAACACTTGTACCTGGTCATGATTAATGGAATAAGAACAGTCTAACAAGAAATACCTGAAGAAGGCTGGAGGGCACATCATGGAGGTCTACTCTACTATTTACCCATAGCTGGAGGGAAAGTAGTGGATGCTTACTTTTGCCATGGGTATTAGCGCTATGTGAAATGCAACCAGCCTTGTCCAGGATTTGAACTCTGGTCATATATAGTTATTTACTAAGTTTAGCTTAGATGTGGCACAAGGCCACAGAAGTATGGGGCACCCAGTGAGAATCAAATTTACTAACAAAGGTTTCTGAATCTACCTTGCTGATCATTACACCATGCGAGGTGCCCACTGGTCATATATATATATTAAGCTCTTGCTAGATAATTGGGATAGGGGAAAAGAGTAGGGTCTGCCAAAATATCATCTGCTTTTCATTTTAAAAATGAATTAAAATTTATTAAACCGATTATTTAAGGTCAAATTTTTGTCTGTCGCCAAGTAGTAACATAATGAGCACCAGTAAAAACAGAAAAAAATTTACACATGTAATTTATTTTTGATATATTTAAAACGATTTTTTTTGGTCAATTTCGATCAAGACGCTATTTAAAATACGTTTTTACAATATAAATTGTAACATTTGCGATTTAAAAAAAAAAAATTCACACTGGATTGTCCAATTAGCCTAGTGGATAAAGGAGTTAGATTAAGACAGTTCTAAGTGACAGTTATCTCTAAACTGCAGGTTCAATCCTGGTTAGGGGCAGCAGTAACATAGAATAATAATGAACACAGCTTAACACCTGTACCACAGCTATGGTTAGCAGAATGAGAACAGGATACCCTGGTGGACTGAATAAAGGGTTAGGTTCAAAGTTCCATGATGGTTCCTGATTACAAGAAGGTTCCCGAGTCCGAGATGGTTTCCAAGTCCATGAAGGTTCCAGAGTCCGACAAGAAATACCTGAAGAAGTCCAGAGGGTACATCGGCCGTAACGTTATATGAAGATGAGGACAATAGTCCGAATAATACTCCAAAAATTATTTTTTTAATTTTTATTTTCATTTTATTTTTTTATGCTTATTTACTACCCAAGCAGATTCTTTAAAAAAATTTTTTTCTATTCCCACTTTCGGTCTTTTGTCTTTTTATTTATGCAGAAAATAGTATATTACATATATACACACTGATATTTTGCGCCCCAAAAACAGGGAGGGTCAAAATTAAGTGACCTGAAAAAAATCAGAAAGTTTTGAAATATAATAACTGATGCATTATAAAATTCATTCGTTGCTAAATCAACACTGAAAAATTCATTAAAATCGGATAATTCCCTGATTTTTGGTAATTTTTTTTCCAAATGTGGGGGTCAGAATTGTATTAAAAAAACACGGATTTTTCAACGAATTGGGTATATCTAGTTTGACCTAATTTAAATTGAAATGGATCATGGAATTTATTACGTACTGGTTCTTCGTTGCTGGTGAGTTGTTAAAAGTCTGTTAATCACTCTCCCACTCCCCTTCACTCGTAATCAAAAGATAAATAGAGAGGAAAAGAGTGATATGCAGAATGTAAAGACAGGGATGGGTCAGTTTTTTACTTAATTGCAAATTACGACTAATTAAGAACAAATTAAAATGGAATTTTTTTAAACATAATGTAATCCTAAAACTAAGAATAATTTAGTATAACTTTTGTGTAATTAAACTAACCAGGAAAAAAGCCTTTAGACATTAAAAGGTGATAATCTCAGCTTTAGTATAATAATAGATATATATGAACCTTTTATTGAAAATTAAATGGGTTTTGTGCTGAATCTTTTTTTTTTTTTTTTTTTTTTTTTTTTGAGATTGCAGGTAAAGGGTACAAATTTGGACAATGAATGGGTTATAGAGAAGAAGATTTGGGGGTAAAAAAAAAAAAAAATGTTTCTCCAAAGATAAGTCCACAGATAAACAATGATTCAAGTCATTCCAGTTTTGTTTAGTGAATTGGTGTTTGCTTTCTATCTTTCTTATCCAGGTCAATTTTAGGTCATTTATTTTCTTAAGCTTTTATTTCCTTTTTTATCTTTTACTTCTTCTTCTTTTTAGGGTTTTTGTTTCTTACAATAAAAACAGTTGATTTTTCATGATCAAACAAAAGACTTTTGCCCTCAATCTAATAAAGAAAAGCATTTAGTCATCCTTATAACAATTAAGATACTGGATACAAAAGGTGGGAATGGGTACAAATTTACACCTGCTTGCTGTCTAATATATAATGGGGTTTTTTTTTGGGGGGGGGGGAGTTATATCAATGTGTGTGTTTACCTGGCTAAAACCTTAGAGCCCTCTCAAAAAAGCCCTGTCAGCTAAGGCTCTGCAGAATATGGAGTACCCTTCATCGCCAATTACTCCCAGGTCCACTCTGACCCAGAGTGGTAGTACCTGATAGTCTCAATTATGGGTTAAATAGAAGAAAATGAGTTTTAGAATACACCAACTGCACCTCTGCATCTAATGGTGAATTTCCAATTCTGGAGCTCTGGGGAGTGTGGAGTACCCTTTCATCGTCATTACTCCAGGTCCACTCTGACCCAGAGTGGTAGTACCTGATAGTCTCATCTATGGGTTAATTAGAAGAAATGAGTTTTAGAATACACCAACTGCACCTCTGCATCTAATGGTGAATTTCCAATACTGGAGCTCTGGGGAGTGTGGAGTACCCCTTCGTCGCCATTACTCCCAGGTCCACTCTGACCCAGAGTGGTAGTACCTGATAGTCTCATCTATGGGTTAAATAGAAGAAAATAAGTTTTGAAAAATTGTGTTTTAAAGATATTTTCAATACCCATCAAGCATGAATAGAAAAAAACTTCAGCATAAAATAACCCAACAAGGGTTGACAACATTTTTTTTCCGGTCAGTTAATTTTGAACCACATATCTTTGAGGCGTAACACAGATTCTCAAAGATACATGGTTCAAAGTGAACTGACCTGAAAAAATGTAAAAGTTTTTTAAATAAAATAACTGGTGCATTCTATCTTTTATTCATTAATATATCAACACTGAAAATTTTATTAAATTCAGTTAATTCCCTGATTTTTGGTATTTTTTTTTTCTTTTGGCGGGGTGACATACGATGGTGGAATTTAGGTCCATTAAGTTTGATTTAACCTAATGTTTTGCCAAAAGACTCTGCATCTACTTAGTCTTTCTGGATGCAATGGTCACTCAGTACACAAGCTCACCTAGGGGTGTCTCACTTCTGAATTAGTAAACCTATGAAAGAGTGTATTATTTTGGATTTTTTGGACGATCATTTATTGTTATATACATAACATTTCAGCCGATGTGCCCTCCAGCCTTCTTCAGGTGTTTCTTGGGAACCTTCTGGTCGAACTCTGGAGCCTTCATGTCATAATTGGGAGCCTTCATGGAACTTCAAACTGAACCCTTTATTCAATCCATGGGGGAAGACTGTTCTCATTCCATTAAAAAGGTTCTGAGTTTGACAAGAAATACCTGAAGAAGGCCGTAGGGCACATCAGCTGAAACATATATATAACAATAAAGAAGAGGACAATAGTAAAAAAACAAACAAATAATACAAATTATCCAGCCTCATCTAAAAAATTCAGACAAATATGAAAGAGAGTCTAATTAGTATTATTTGTATTATTCGGACTATTGTCCTCATTTTCATTGTTAACAAGTTTCGGATGATGTGCCCGCGACCATCTTCAGGTCTTTCGGCCACAATGTTGTACTGATAACAATGAAGATGTGGACAATTGTCCGAATAATCCAAATAATACTAATTATCAAGCCTCCTCTCAAAAATTCAAAGAAATAGTGTAGATAACAATGAAGATGAGGATAATAGTCCGAACAATCCAAATAATACTAATTATCAAGCCTCATCTCAAAAATTCAGAGAAATAGTGTAGTAACAATAAAGATGAGGGCAATAGTCCGAATAATCCAAATAATACTAATTATCAAGCCTCATCTCAAAAATTCAGAGAAATAGAAAAAGAGTCTGTTTATGCATGCTCTATAAGATCCCTTCTAATCAGTTGCCATGTTACATCAAATCTACACAACTGTTTTTTGAGATATTTAAACTAGCTGGATACTTTCCAGACATACTGCAGATAGATCAAATTGATATGTCAAAAAAACAAAACAAAAAAAAAAAAAAAAAAAGAAAGAAACACTGTTTCTCCCTTTTAAACATGGCTGAGGCCAATGTTAAGTTCTCATAAAAGAAGAAAAAAAGTTATAAATCTTTCACATTGTCATGTCAACTTTCAAGTACGAATTGTGAGAAAATAAAAGTGAGGGGATTGTTCCATTTTTTTTTTTTTCTAATTCCTTTACCTTTCACTAATCAGCATAGATACACAAACAATGGAAGGAGGCTTGAAAACACGAAACAGATACACATGTCCTTTTGAAATCAAATTCTCTCTTTTTATTTCTCTCTTTTTATTTTACTTTTTGATCTTGACTTAAAAAGAAACAAAAAATATAGGAAAGTTTTTTTTTATTTTTATTTTTTATTTTTATTTACACCTAGGATAACATTTTATGACTAAGATTAAATACGTCCCTGATAAACACAAATTAACTGATGTCTGGTCTCTGGAGATTCTAACTCGGAGGCAGTACCTCACTAAAAAAAAAAAGTTGAGTTTGAGTTTTGTTTAACGTCATAACTTCATTTAATGCTAGAAAGGGGTTATATAGAAAGTTTTTACATATGGATTTCAGTCTTTAAAGTAGCAGTTTTATGGTGGTATTTTGGTTATGTTTGGTTAGATCTTGTTGAAAAGATTGCTTCTTTTTTTTTTTTTTCTTTAGAAAATTTAAAATATCTTCTGGGTTTGTATTTTTAAAGAGGTTTTTTAAGTTTTGTTGTCTGATAATATTTGGTGCGGGTTTGTCTGAGACTGTTGCAGTTTAGGAGGATGTGTTTGATAGTGAGCTGCACTTTGCATATTGGGCATAATAGGGTGTCCTCCCTTTTCAAAAGGTGAGAATGGGTAATGAGGGTGTGCCCAATACGCAATCTGGAGAGTATCACTTCTTCTTTTCTTCAATGGTTAGGTCAGTGAGTATGCCTTCATGCCTATGTCAACACCCACAGTAACTGGGAAATTTTCATCAGCACTCACAAATGTGGAACAAATATCAAGATCAGCTTTAATTTTGAGAAAATATCGTCAGAGGAGGTTGGTTGGTTGGTTTTATGGCATATCAACCCTTTTCGGGTCATTTAATGCTGAAACAAGTTATTTTGATAAACAATTCTATATTTCAAGTTCTTAATATCTTCAAATTGGTATAAATAATTTTCTTAACTTGGTTTGGTTTTGTTTGTTTTATGGCATATCAACCCTTTTCGGGTCATTTATGCTGAAACAAGTTATTTTTGATAAACAATTCTATATTTCAAGTTCTTAATATCTTCAAATTGGTATAAATAATTTTCCTTAACTTGGTTTGGTTTGGTTTGTTGTTTTATGGCATATCAACCCTTTTCGGGTCATTTAATGCTGAAACAAGTTATTTTGATAAACAATTCTATATTTCAAGTTCTTAATATCTTCAAATTGGTATAAATAATTTTCCTTAACTTGGTTTGGTTTGGTTTGTTTGTTTTATGGCATATCAACCCTTTTCGGGGTCATTTAATGCTGAAACAAGTTATTTTGATAAACAATTCTATATTTCAAGTTCTTAATATCTTCAAATTGGTATAAATAATTTTCCTTAACTTGGTTTGGTTTGGTTTGTTTGTTTTATGGCATATCAACCCTTTTCGGGTCATTTAATGCTGAAACAAGTTATTTTGATAAACAATTCTATATTTCAAGTTCTTAATATCTTCAAATTGGTATAAATAATTTACCACTCTGATTTTAAGGCATATCAACCCTTTTCGGGTCATTTAATGCCAAATCAAGTCATTTTGATTTCAGATTGCTGACTATTACTGGTCAGAGGGGGTGAAGAATGGTATAATGGTTACCAACATAAAAAATGGAATTGGTGAACAGTTCAAGTTTCTAAAAGGGCAGCATATATTTCCGTTGGGAAAGGCATGAATCCACTTCTACCCTTAGCAAGGCAGTTGAGGACTTTTTCTCTCTCTATCAGGCAATCCATTTAAGAAGATTACTCTGAGAGAAAAAAAAAACCTACAATTTGGCAACTATTGTAGCCATGGAGGAGGTGTTTTTGGTGTAATGGTTATCATAGGAAATGGACACAGGGAAATAAGTTCAAATCCTGGACGAGGCTGTTTGTATTTCACATAGCTCTAATACCCTTGGGTGTTGAAATTCATATAAAGTGATCAGTATTCTGTCACCAGAATACAGTCATGTGTTGGGTTACAGTCTGTCTTTTTTTTTTTTTTTTATCTGATGGCTATGGGTAAATACTCTGAATTCAAACCTGTTAAACTCTGCTTAAAAATTGACCTTGTGTCAAATCCAAATTGTGCAGAGGGGTTGGGTAAATATATATTTATTACCAGTTTTGACTTTAGTTAAGAAATCGCAGAAATTTGGCATTGGGGACTTGCTCCAACAAAATCTACAATTCCTGTGCTGACCTGTCTTTACATAGGCCAGACCTACATCACTCATCATTTGCTGGAAGGCACAGAATCCCCAATATATACTACATGCCAAGAGGAATTTACAGTGAAACGTATACTGCTAGAGTGTGTAGACTTTGAACCACATATCTTAGAGGCATAATACAGATTCTCAATGATATGTTCTGAGTTGTACAAGGGACTGAAACTTATGGTCAAGTCATGTGGAAAGCACCAGTTTCCACTACATCACCAAAGTTAAGTAGCCATGTGCCTGTTCAATACTTAATTGGGTGACTACTTAAGCAACAACAGGTACTGTAGGTAACCTGATATTAAAAGGACTTTATTCGGCATTGAATGACACGGAAAGGGTTAGGATGCCGTAAAAAAAAAAATTAGATTTAAAAAAAAAAAAACAAGAAAAGGCTGATGGGATGAAGGAGAATCAGTTAGTCAGTCTCATGGATTTTTGTAGTAAATCTAGTTCTCATTGGGCGCTCAATTAGTATTTGCCCTGTGTCAAGTTGGATTAAGCCTGATAATAAAAAATGAATGTTAAAAAGCTACTGATAAAATATATCTAGGGCATTTCCTCAAGTATATAAGTGGTACAGCCTGAATAAGGCACTTAATGAAGAGAGTGCAAGATCCCTCTAGCCCCCCCCCCACACACACACATACTTTGTTTTTCTAAACTGTACACTCATCCCTAAAAAAACTGAGATAAGATGGGATTTGCTGGTGTTGCTTACATTTAAAGTTTATTTCAAATTCCCATTTCATTTGTTTTGACACGATGGAAAATCTATTATAACTCATTTTACTTGGCTGAGACGACAAGTTTTGCAGTATTTCTAAAACATAGATAATTGACATTCTCAATAATTAATAAGATAATAACATAATTGATAAGATTATTTTCAATAATTAATAAGATAATACTAATTTACATTTTCAATATTAAAAAATATCAATAAATCATTATTAGTGTATCTAATCAAAAGATTATAATTCATTTTCTCAATCTTGTACTAACTTATATTAATCTTAGGCAATCTTATGCAGTTTTATAATTGTTGTTAATTATGAATACTAGCAAATATATGCACCCTCCGTAGGGTGCAAGTATTTAAGTTTTAATCTAATAAAATGTTATATTAAATTAGAAAGGCTAATGAAACTAAATAAGAATGCAGATAAAAAGATTTTAAACAGTGGGGGTATAATCGAAAAATAGAACACCTGAAGCTTACTTTTTCATCTCGTCTTTCATTACTAAATTTTCCTAATTTAACTATTCAGTTAAAATAGGAAGTAAAGAATAAAATTACAATTATGTCTTCTTGTCAATGAATTTCTTTTAAGATGTATCCACAAGACTTTTGCTCATATTCATTAAGTTAAAACCAAATAATTAGAAATCAATAATACTAAACACATATTTATTAAAATCAAATTTTTAATATCAATATGCAAATTAGCCTTCCCGTTCACACTGTAAACCGCTATTTTGTTGTATATATAAATACAATTGCATGTTATTCGAATGTAGATATGACCAATAGTAATAATAATGCAAAACAATTTTATTCATAATTGGGGTTTAGATAAAAATAAAATCACGGTGAATGTGACATAAATAACTAAGGAAATTGTGACTTGAGTAGTAATATAGTTTCGGTTACAGACAGAAAAACATTCAATCTCCATTATAATAAGATATGATTTAATTGTTACAATTGTTAACAATTAAAATAATTTCTGGTTTGGTTTGGTTTACGGCATATCAACCTCAGTGGGTCATTTAATGCCGATAAAGTTTTGAAATAAATCAATTCTTAATGGATAATACAATTTTTTTATAAATACATTTTTCTATTTAACCAAGTCAGCAAGTGGAGATGCTTTTTGCCAAACTCATGAAGGTTCCGAGTTCAATCTTGAGTCACTCGCTATCACCCCTCGCACAGGCCAGACACACATGGACGTGCTTAGCCCTTGAGGGCAGGGAATTCTCAACTCCATGGTCCCCACCTCCGCCATTCGCCCCATCCTCTCTGTTACACTCCCCCCTAATCTCATGATCACAACAAATGCAGGGTGGGGGATGGCCTTTTGGTCCGCACACTCCTTCAAAGCAGTACGTGCACCATGGTCTCCCCCTCCGCCACTCACCCCATGCTCTCTGTTATACAAACCATTCTGTGACTGTGAGATGCCAATCTTGCCTGATATTCTCCAAGTGCTACTTTCCAGAGTTGCCTCTAGCTCTTGGGTACGGCATCAGAATCTAATTTTAATAACCTTTGTTACAATTTATGGATGTCATAAATTGTTGGAATAAGGGCCGTTAACTTTGAAATCAGGGAGTGGAAATTTACCAGTGACTGTTGGTAACCTCCTGACCCCTAGAGGCACAAATCTCACCAACAACAGCAGGTACCTACCATGGCTTGAACTGCTTCAGTCATATGATATACACATTGCAAACTACCATGTACGCACAATCATTATATTCAAGACATATTCTACACATTATATGAAATATAAAAAAGTCATCGGAGTGGCCTAAAGTCGGTATCAGCCAATCAGCAAGAGAGTCTATCCCTTTCCACTAGCGCTAGATCAAGGAGGTTGTTTTTTGCGTCTGAGGTGGAGCACCACACCTACCATCAGCTCCTTACTTTACCGCACAGATTCCTGTGCTACTCATACGCTGAGTTGGCGAGGGCTGGTATCGAACTAGGAACCTTGTGGTCTCTAGCCAAACACTCTACCGACTGAGCTAACCCGGCCCATATTAAATTCTTTGCCCATTTCTATATTCAGTTTGTCGGTTGATGGTCACGGTTCTTCTCGTGTGGAACCGTCATCTGTTTGTAATAACACTTCTCATTTCTTAGAGCGCTTTGCACTTCTTTTTTTTTTTATGACTCTTATTACAATCACCTCATCTTTTTAATCCATTCGCATGCGATCCGACACGGTTCTTTTTTTTTTTTTTTTCCATCTCTTTAGACAGTACTTGGTGCCACTACAGACTTCTTTGAATAATGGTACTTGGCAGCATTCTCTGATGCTGATAGTTCTTATAATCATTGAGACCATCTCAGACTCCTTGTGGCTGGCTTGGCGCTTGGGCAAGAACAGATTGGCATAATTGGTTGTAAACTGGTGAACAGAGTTCCACTTCAGTTTTAGATTGCTCATGTTTATCTTTTTATCTTCATATTCTTAGAAAAGGCATGAATTCATACCTCCCTGCCGTTTTGTCTATTCTTTAATCATTGACATTGTGAAGAAATGGTGAGGGTGATGCTGCACAAGTCTTCTTCATTATAAGATTTAAAAAAAACAAATTTACATCATCATACACAGAAAAAGCCACAACTCATCCCAAGTACTTTGGGCATGAGTTGTTGAAAAGTTTTAAGGAGATTAAAGTTTCAAACAGAATTGAATGAAAATCCATTTATGTTATGAGCACATAAACCTATCTCTTAGATTTTATATGACAATTGAATTCAATGAGAAAATAAACTAAAAGGGATGGTGTTTTTTTACCTTTGCTAATATTCTGAAAACATCATTATTTATACAAGCAAGAATATGTGCATGCTCTGGGCATAAGTATTTAAGTTTTAATGTAATGAAATATATTAAATTAGAAAGACTAACGAAATTGAATAAGAATGCATATAAAAAGATTACACTTATTTTAATTATATTTTAATTAGTTTCTATATAAAATCATTCATAGGATTGATTTTAATATGTTGTAGACTAAAACAATAATATTAGAGATCAATAGCACCAAGTAATTATTTATTAAACACGGTTTTGTTAAAACCAGTATGCAAATTAAATATGCTATGTATTATGTAAACCTTTATTTCTTAGTGATATATATATATAAGATGCATTACTGGATTTTAAATTCACTAATAACATGGGCTGTTTTGAACCAAATCTAACTCAGATTTTTATAAAGACATAAATAAGATTTATTCTATGTATTAATAATTTTCACTATAAATTAAATAGTCATTGATAAACTTACACAATTCCTGAGGGTATTATGACATAAGCAGTGATATAGTTTCTGTTACAGACAGACATACAGACACTGAATGTTCATTATAATAAGATTCTTGCTTTAGGGAATCCTTTTTAATTCATATAATCTTGTAAAGAAAGTGATTTTGTTGTAAGATAATCTTGTAGCAATTGTCTGCCCCTGTTGTGATGGACATGAGTCCAATAGGGTTATCTTCCCTTGCTGCCAGGTTTTCGCCAATAGGTGGCTGTTGTACTGTGTTTGATATTATATATAACTTCTTTGTCTGATTAGTTTGTGTACACATATGTACCCACATTGGAAGGTTACTCTGAGCCATCTAACACATTGTAAGAACATTACCATCTTATAATCTGTTTTCAAATATCAAAAATTTCCTTGACTCTTTTGATAGTTTTGTATCTTTGAGGCATGACAGATACGGGGTTCAAAGTTAACTGACCTGAAAAAATGTAAAAGTTTTTGATAAAATAACTGGTGCATTATATCTTTTATTCATTAATATATCAACACTGAAAATTTCATTAAATTCGGTTAATTCCCTGATTTTTGGTATTTCTTTTTCTTTCGTCGGGGTGACATGCGATGGTGGAATTTAAGTCCATTAAGTTCAGTTTAACTAAGAAGGAGATTTTAAAGTTGAACATTTTATGGAAACTAAATCTTTTTCCACAGATTGATTTACTTATGTCTGTTGTTATTTGCTGAATTTTGATCTGAAAATTTCAGTGTATAATATCCATTCTATGTGATTAATGAAGAAATGTTGGTTTAAGTAAATTGAAAAATAAATATTCATTGTGTAAAATAAATGCTTTTTCCAATATTTTAACCATATATCTTTGAGGTGTAACACAGATTATCAGAGATACATGGTTCAAAGTTAACTGACCTGATAAAATGTAAAAGTTTTTGAATAAAATAACTGGTGCATTATATCTTTTATTCATTTATATATCAACACTGAAAATTTCATTAATTCCCTGATTTTTGTATATTTTTTTTCTTTCGGTGGGGTAACATATACGATGGTGGAATTTAGAATGGACAGAAATTCAAATCCTGGATGAGGTTTACATTTCACATAGCATTAATACCCTTAAGGAAGTTATATGTAGTTTTCAATGATGATGACCCTTTATCTTTGGTTGTTGTTTTTTTTTTTTTTTTTTTTTTTTTTTTTTTTTTTTAAATGAATCATCTTTTAAAAATAGAGCAAATCGAATTGATTCACTCCCAATCTGAAATCATCTTTCTTCACTGAACACAATTCGTTACACTCAAGATATCTCTTTGCATATTTACCCCCTCCCCCCCCCCACAGTTTTAGCATTTAACTTTGCTTCTTTTTCTTTTTCTTTTTTTCTTTCTTTTCTTTCTTTTTCTTTGTCTTTTCATAAAACCTATAGATGACCTCCTTTTAAGACTAACAATAGATATAATAACTATTTTGCTGTTATTAGTTTAGCAAATGATTAGAATGGATTGCTCATCTATTCACTCAACATCTTTCTTTTTCTTTTTTTTTCTTTTTTTTCTTTTTTTTTGCTTATAATCGTGGCATACCAGTGTTGTACTAAAATTTTCTTGTCTTGTTTAATTAGCTTGCCCTGTCGGTGGAGCTAAGAATATGCATAGTAGAATAATAATTAATATATGACTGTATCCCCTGCAGAGAGGAGGTTGATGTGGTGGTCTGGGTATTTCAAAATTTTAAAATAGTCTGTGTGTGTGGGTGTGTGTATATGTATGTATTGTATGTATATAATATATATATATATACACACACACACACCCACACACACTATATATGTATATATATATATATATACACACACCCACACACTATATATATATATATACACACACACACCCACACACACACTATATATATATATATATATACACACACACACATATATATATATACACATCACATATATATATATATATAATATATATATATATATATACACACACACACACACACACATTATATATACACACCACACACAAACACGCACATATATAATATATACACCCACACACACTATATGTATATACACACACCACATATATATATTACACCCACACACACTATATATATATATATATACACCCACACACACACTATATATATATATATATACACCCACACACACTATATATATATATATTATATATATACCACACACACCCACACACATATATATATATATATATATACACACACACACACACACACACACACACATACATATATATATATATATATATATATATATTATGAAATTTATTTATACATAGAGAGAATTTGATAATTATAATTGAAATAATCACTACAAGCAAACTCGGCGAATAACGCGTGCGACTTGTGGAACACTGTACAGCTGTTTCAACCTAATTAGGTCTCATATATACACATACTGTACATACATACGCTATAAGAATAAGATAATCCTCATTCTGCCACTGATGAGGATGACCGAAAGGTAACATTTCCTCTAGGTCTCCTGAAATAGTCTATTATGCTTTCATTCTAAATCTTCTATATTTTTTCCTAATATATATTTTGCCTTGTGACTCTAACAATAAGAGGACACATTGAGCTCTGTAAATTACAAAACAGAATGGTCCATTATTTAGCTGAGGTGAGGATACTCATAAAGAATAAGAATTTGATGGGTAAGCAATACCAGATAATTAGGATTTAAGTTTTTGTATTTCATCTTGAACAATTTGGACAGTCTAATTTTTAACTAGATCGATGCAAAATGATAACGGTCGTATTATTATTATATAGATTGGCATGCCAGAATGTTTGAAGAGAGAGGATCTGTGTGCAGTTTGGCCAAAATATTCTCTCATTACTTGTTTAGACAAAAAGCTGTTACCTTCATTGTCAACCTTGACAGGTCAGTAAGATGATATTTGATACTATTGCATTTTTTTGTTGGCATCATCCCATCTACTAAAGATGATGGCGTGGTGTCCACAATTTGTTTTTCTTTCTGCATCTACGTGAGTAGCTGAACATGCCAATTTTTGAATGGCAATCTCTGGTGCAATGACTACAAACAAACAGTGATGCTTGCTGGAGTTGCTGTTGCCTCTCCTTCCTTCTGGCTCTGTTTTCTGACCACAAAGATTTTATTTATATTTGGGAAGATATTTAAAAATTCAAATTTGAAAAGTAACAGAAGGAAAGTCATTTGCATGTTATTTTTTATATTTTTTTTTTTTTTTTTTTTTTTTTTTCGCTTTGAAATATAAATATTGGTTGATTGAATTGCATTTATATCTTTTTTTTTTTTTAAATTGTAAATCATTGAATGAAAATTTCTTACTATATTGTTATATATTTCCGTGGGATTTTTATGGGGCAACCAGCGAGGATCTCACTCACGATATGTAATAATGAATCTGCAAGATTAACTTTTTAAAAATCACCCTTCTACCCAGCGACGCCGAGTAGCCACTTCTAGTTTAATATAAGTAAAACCTGGTGAGCTCACAGAACAACAACAATGCTATCTTGATTAGGTTTTCAGCCTAAGTCATTGTGATATGTTCAGTTAGAGGGATCAAGAACGATGCCTGTCTATTCTGGCTGCTCCAAGGCACCCCACCCCCATACACACACACATACACTCACTCCCCACACACCATCCTCCAACTTCCTCAATCACCCCCACCCCTCCCAATTAGATAGTGAGAGTGTAAAGTGGTGGCAGTAACTTTATCACAAACAGATCCTACTTTGTTAAATTTTTGGACCACTGAATATCAGCCCATAGCAAAACATTCATCGTCCAACAGTTGCCCATAGTGATAAAAACTTCATAACAATCATATTTATTTACTAAAATTACAATTTGCCTTTTAGTTTTATTATCTATAGGAAAGGAAGATATAGCCACACTTGCGTAATCAGTATAATATATATATATATATATATATATTATATATGTGTGTGTGTGTGTGTGTGGAATAAGCATATGCACACATGCATTTATAGTTGTGTGTGTGTGTGTGGAATAAGCATATGCACACATGCATTTATAGTTGTGTGTGTGTGTGGAATAAGCATATGCACACATGCATTATAGTTGTGTGTGTGTGTATATATATATATGTGTGTGTGTGTGTGGAATATGCATATGCACACATGCATTTATAGTTGTGTGTGTATATATATATGTGTGTGTGTGTGTGTGGTATATGCATATGCACACATGCGTTTATAGTTGTCTGTGTGTTTATGTATGTATATATATATATATATATATATATATATATGTGTGTGTGTGTGTGTGTGGAATATGCATATGCACACATGCATTTATAGTTCTATGTATATATATATATATATATATATATACACAGTGGTAGAAATAACTATAAGACACCCTATTAAATTATTAATAATTTTCTTATTACTGCACAAATTCCTCTGAAAATTTGTGAGTGGTACCTATATCCGATGGTATTAGTATACATATCCAATTCTATAACAATTTTCTACTAAAAAAATGTCAACAAAACTTTGTTTCGAGGGTGGAAATAATTATAAAACAGTTTTGTAAATTTGCATATATGGTTTACTTCATAATGCCAAAGGAAGAATAAGTGCATGGGTAGATTATAAAAAGACTCTTGTCATGATTTTAAGCCACGTGAGTCTTATTTAAACATTTCATAATTGAATGCAGTTACTGCAAAATATCATTTCGATAATCAGATTGCTTACAGTACCTGCTGGTACTTAAAATTGTGACGGAGAACGAAAAAGAGCAAGACTTTGTCTTGCCTGCTGGGATTGAACCCGTGTCCTCCCGCATGCAAAAACAAATGCGATTTAGGCACTGGATGGACCGAGGTGCAATTCAGGTGCCCGGATGTTGGCGCCTACACGCGTCCATCCGAATGCACGTGAATTGAGCGTTGCATGGACGCGAGGTTCAACTGATGTGCCCGGATGTTTGAGTAATATGCCGATAAATAACCAAAGCGAATAGGGTGACAGCAGAGAAGCTTACGTGAGACGGCAGTCAGAAAATATTATTTTGACGCCGCGATGAATTTTCAGCTGCTGGTCGACTGACCAAAAGAAAGTTTGGCCTCCGAGAAGACAGTGAACTCGCTTCTTTTTGGTCCCCCCCCCCTCAGCAGGAACTTGTTGAAGCAAATATCTATTTTCCCTCTCTAATTTCCCCCCCCCCTTCTATAAAATGTAACTTGACTATAAGTTGTTGAGGGAGGAAAAGTATTGAACAGGCTCACTGCTGCTTAACTTTGGTGATCTAGCAAGAACCGGTGCTTAGACCATAAGTGTTTGGGTAGGAAAAGAGTAAAGAAATCCAGCAGGTAGGTGAATTGTAGCAAGTTGAAGATGTAAGTTTTAAATTTAACTCTGTAAAAAAAAAAAAGGTTAAAAGAAATGACTGAAACTTCCTTTTATTAGTTTTATTGTTACATTAAGTAAAACTATTATGGATGTAATATTACATTTTCTTATGTTGTATTTATAGAAGGGGGGAAAATATATGGGGGGAAATAGATATTCGAATCAAGAAGTTCCTGCTGAGGGGGGACCAAAAACAAGCGAGTTCACCGTCTTCTCACAAGCCAGACTTTCGTCTTCGTCTAGCAGCTGGAAAATCCGTCGTCATAGTCGAAATAATCTTTAATAGTTCAAAATCGCAATTCCTATTTAGTTTTGTTTCTGTTGGACTAAAATCCATTTTTTTACTGGGTCATTTGCAAAGCGCTTCGTCGTCGTCGTTGTTGACTGCTTCTGCTGACCACCCAGCGCTCGACTCACTTGTTATTTATGGACATATTTACCCAAACATCCGGGCACATCAGTCGAACCTCGCGTCCATCCAGTGCCCAAATCGCATTTGTTTTTGCATGCGGGAGGACGCGAGTTCGATACCGGCAGGCAAGACAATGTCTTGCTCCTTTTTCCTTTCTCGTTCTCCGTCACAGTATTTTAATAAAGATCAAGCAATGTCTAAGCTCCACTATTTGATGAATGATTAATTTCCAAGTATTTGCATAAACTTCATACAATGACTACTGTTTACACAGTAGCATTGCAACCAACAAAGCCTTCATCATAATAACTCTGGGTTCAGGCTTGGTTTTGGGGCTGAAGCATCATTGCCACTAACCCAGGGTGTCCCAGCAGTATCTCACGATACCACCAGACTTTGTTGGTTTGTTGTCACACTGTGCAATTGCCATATCCACGCTGATGCGGTTAAAGCTTTATCCTGGATCTTTTTGATGTATTTCCTCTTGTCTGGTGGAGAAAGTCCTAAGCCTCATTACCACTAACCCAGAGTATCCCAGCAGTATCTCACAATACCACCAGACTTTGTTGGTTTGTTGTCACACTGTGCAATTGCCATATCCACGCTGATGCGGTTAAAGCTTTATCCTGGATCTTTTTTATGTATTTCCTCTTGTCTGGTGGAGAAAGGCCAAGTTTATATAAGCCTCATTACCACTAACCCAGAGTGCCCCAGCAGTATCTCACAATACCACCAGACTTTGTTGGTTTGATGTCACACTGTAGGATTGCCATATCCATGCTGTTTACCAGTATATTGCAACCAACAAAGCCTTCATCAGATGAAGACTCTGGGTTCAGGCATGGTTTTGGGTCCAAAGCATCATTACCACTAACCCAGAGTGTCCCAGCAGTATCTCACGATACCACCAGACTTTGTCGGTTTGATGTCACACTGTAGGATTGCCATATCCACACTGATGCTGTTAGAGCTTTATCCTGAATCTTTTTGATGTATTTCCTCTTGTCTGGTGGAGAAAGTCCAAGTTTAGTAAAAAATGCCAAGGTTGAGTTGGTAATAAATCCTCGGCATCCGACTTTGATAGGAAATACATTCGTTATCCATCCATTTCTGACACATTGTTCTATTCATCCATCTATTGTATTGTATTCCCGCCAGTTTTAACTGTGAATTTTCAGTTCCCAAATAAATTCTCTACATTACACACACGTATTTGTTCATTTTCCTATTTTTCTTATATTTTCACATTTCACCGTTTCATTTTTTCATCATTGATAATTCTTCAGGCTATTCAACTAACCCGACTCCCTCAACGATGAAACTATTACATTTCTCTATTATTTTTTTTGTACATTACTTCAGACATTTCATCAGCATTCTATTTTCTGAAATCTTTTTTCTTTTTTTTTTTTTAATTCTTTTAAGTCTGAGTGTATTACTTTTGAATTTTTAAATTCATTTTGCGAATTATCCAACCTGGAGGTAACTCAAGTTTTTAAAGAAACATGTATCTCTAACCGTTGGTTTAAAATGACAGTGAAAGCCTGAAAATGTCTTAATATGTTTAAACTGACAAAAGAGAAAGACAAATGTTTGGAAAGTTGTTTGACCTTGATTTACAAAGATAGAAAATCTACTTACAAAACCCCTTGTTGTCTTGACCTACATAGAAACTTGTCTCCTTGCACACGCACAAACTCTCTCTCTCTCTCTCTCTCTCTCCTTGCACACGCACAAACTCTCTCTCTCTCTCTCTCTCTCTCCTTGCACACGCACAAAACTCTCTCTCTCTCTCTCCTTGCACACGCACAAACTCTCTCTCTCTCTCTCTCCTTGCACACACAAACTCTCTCTCTCTCTCTCCTTGCACACGCACAAAACTCTCTCTCTCTCTCTCTCCACTCTCTCTCTCTCTCTCTCCTTGCACACACTCAAACTCTCTCTCTCTCTCTCTCCTTGCACACACAACAAACTCCTCTCTCTCTCTCCTTGCACACACACAAACTCTCTCTCTCTCTCTCTCCTTGCACACGCACAAACTCTCTCTCTCTCTCTCTCTCTCTCTCTCTCTCTCTCTCTCTCCTTGCACCGCACAAACTCTCTCTCTCTCTCTCTCCTTGCACACGCACAAACTCTCTCTCTCTCTCTCTCTCTCTCTCTCTCTCTCTCTCTCTCCTTGCACACGCACAAACTCTCTCTCTCTCTCTTGCACAAACTCTCTCTCTCTCTCTCTCTCTCTCTCTCTCTCTCTCCTTGCACACGCACAAAACTCTCTCTCTTCTCTCTCTCTCTCTCTCTCTCTCTCTCTCCTTGCACACGCACAAACTCTCCTCTCTCTCTCTCCTTGCACACGCACAAACTCTCTCTCTCTCTCTCTCTCCTTGCACACGCACAAACTCTCTCTCTCTCTCTCTCTCTCTTGCACACGCACAAACTCTCTCTCTCTCTCTCTCCTCTCTCTCTCTCTCTCTCTCTCTCTCTCTCCTTGCACACGCACAAACTCTCTCTCTCTCTCTCTCTCTCTCCTTGCACACGCACAACTCTCTCTCTCTCTCTCCTCTCTCTCTCCTTGCACACAAACTCTCTCTCTCTCTCTCTCTCCTTGCACACGCACAAACTCTCTCCTCTCTGTCTCTGTCTCTGTCTCTCTCCTTGCACATGCACAAACTCTCTCTCTCCCTTGCATGCATAAACTCTCTCTCTCTCTCTCTCCCTTTGCACACACATGCAAACACCTCTCCCATCTCTCTCCTTGCACACACACAAACACTCCTCCTCCTCTCTCTCTCTCCTTGCACACACATAAACTATCTTTCTCTCTTTGCACACACCCAAACTCTCTCTCTCTCTCTCACAGACACACAATACTCTTCTGTGTTTTACCAAACTGTTTTATCACAACAATAGACTTTTTCTCCCCAAAGCTGCAAAGATTTCTCTTTTGATTTTCTGCAAGAGTTGCCTTGTAATCTTTTTGAAATACAAGCTTTTAAGTGAACATATCTGTGCCTGTTATATCATCATCAGCTCACGCTGGCACCATGGTTATCCGTCACTCTCTCTCTCTTTAACCATCCATATCGGTCATTGCCCCTGAGAAGTCCTCAATGCAGCATCTAGAATCCACACAGAGCTGATTGATGTACATTTTGATAGCAGCCTACACTGGTGTGTCCATGTGTAGATGTCCACAGGAGACCGTCCTTTATGAGTTTGTCTTTCTCCAGCAGTGCCTAATATTGAGTGCTGCTTGCAAGATTTTGTTCAAGACGGCATATACTTCTGTAGCTGGAGAGACAGATTAGAGACTTACTTGCAGTGCCTAATATCGAAGATTTTGTTCAAGACAGCATGCAGCATACTTCTGTAGCTCACATTTAGCTTTTTCTTGAAGCACTTGTGGTACTATTACATACCCACATTGACATCGAGCACACAATTGGTATGTTAGAATGAAACTTTGAAGAGAAGAGAGTTCTTCAGTGATAGAGAGATATATTAGAGAGAGACAGATTAGAGACTTACTTGGTGAGGAGATCTTACTTGCTTCTTGCTAATTCTTGCTATCTTGTCTGGCTGTCATCTTGTTTACATGACTTGACTTCTAATTAAGGGAATTGAGTTCTTCTAAGGGCATCTGTTGGGCTTTGCTTGTTTAAATCAAATGAATTAACAAGACATTTTTTTGTTACTGATCAAGTTTTTATTTTCGGTATAAGCCGGACAGCGAGGGAGTCTATCCCCTTTTCACTAGCATTAGACCAGGGAGATTGTTTTTGCTGAAGTGGAGCACCACACCTACCGTCAGCTCCCACTTTACCGCACAGATCAGATTACCCAATCTGTGCTACTCATGTGCTGAGTTGGCAGGGACTGGTATCAAACTCTGAACCTTGCGATTTCTAGGCGGGTGCTCTACTGACTGAGATAAACTCGGTTCCAGTTACATAAACATACGCAATCTTTCACTTAGAAATATAATTGCTTCTAAATGATTTTTTTTGTACTTCCCAAACATTTGTTTATTATCTTTAAATCTCAAATAATGATTTATATTAATCAATCTTTTCATACAGTAATTACAATGTCTCACCTTTTATTGGTTCGTTTAATTGTTTAGAATAAATAACATAAGTATTTCCATCTGTTACATAATGGCATAGGCATAGCCTATCATTTTTAGCAAGTAGTGCAGAGTCGTTTGAAATAACAGTAAAACAGTAGAAAATCAGTGAGAGTTTGATAGATCATTGTCTTCAAGTGATTGCCTTTCATTTGTACAATTGTTTGCAAATCTTTAGTATAGATTATGAGTTATCTCCCTTGGTAACAGAGTTATCTCTTTGGTAAAAGAGGAAGAAAGTTAATTGGCAACAGCCTACGTATACGACGATCGTCCACCATTAGAGTTACTGTCATTCAACTGCCTTTTGACAGTTATCATCTTGCAACACTCTCTGGTTAAAAATAAGTCTCTCCAAAAAAACATCCAAGATGAACTGCAAACATGTAAATCCTGATTATGTAATTATGTACATATCTATATATTAATATGCTTGTTCCTTAATCTTCCGACCATTATTGTATATTATGAGTTATCTCCCTTGGACTATTTCAGTAGAAGGAACTCTTTAGCAAAAGAGGAAGAAAGTTAATTGGCAACAGACTACATATACGACAATCATCCACCATTAGAGTGACTGCCATTCAGCTGTCATTTGACATTTAGAAATGCTGCTAGTTCACCATTAATCAAATGTTTTCTACTCTGTATAAGTAAAAGTAAAGTCGTCAGAGTAGCCTAAAGTCGGTATCAGCCAGACAGTGAGGGAGTCTATCCCCTTTTCATTAGCGCTAGACCAAGGAGATTGTTTTTTTGCATCTGAGATGGAGCGCCACACCTACCATCTGCTCCTTGATTTACTGCACAGATCCCTGTGCTTACTCATACGCTGAGTTGCCGAGGGCCGGTATCAAACCTGGAACCTTGTGGTTCCTTGGCCGATGCTCTTCCGACTGAGTTAAGCCAGCCCTTACTAAGCTAATTAAAAAAAAAACGTTTTAGCATTGAAAGTGAATTTAAAAACAAACTAATATCCTGCTAAAAGATAAATGCTTGGTAAATGTAAATAAGGTAAATTGTTTGATGTCATAATTAATCACAAAATCATTATATCACCTTTTGTCAGTGGTTGTTGTCTGATATTACTTCAATTAGGGACTTTTTGTATTATCTCTTTGTTATTACTATAACAAAAACCCAGGGCTCGACACTAATGCTGCCGTCGTCCCAATCATTACCCGGACGATCAATACGTCATCCGGGACAGTTTGCCGGGGACGGTAAAATTTTTCCTAAAAGTTAGTACTACATTCCAATAATGCCCGTCCAGTGATTGCCTGAATACTGACCTCAAAATGAGGCAACGGCACCGCAGGTCTCTTCTCAAAGCCATGTAATGAATAATGGTGGAGGGAGATAGTTTAAAAGGACCGAATTATGTACTACTAACCCTACTTAAAGTAAAAAAGTATTTTTTTAGCTCAAAACACACTAAGAAATGGATTTTTTGTCCAAATATCCAGAATTATCACTGCTTCAGCTTTTCTTAATGTTTTATTGCATGTTATTATGCTACTGATGACTGACAAGTATAGATGATGCTAATGAATTAAACAAAAATATTTTGATTTTGGGACGGTTGATAATTTTTGTTCGGGACGGTCATGAAAAAAGTTAGTGTTGGGGCCTGCAAAAACCATTTACAAAATGAAAATTTACATAAACCATTTTTTCCCAGTCACTGGAAAATCAGAACTTAAAAAGACCCACATTGTTGTTTATTTTTGTAGTATATGCAATGGCTACTAGGGGGCTATAATTGTTAACCTCTCATCAGTATTTACTAACTTCTAAGTCCTCACAAAACTATAGCCTGTCCTTATTGTGGAAATATAAAGTGGAACAGATAAATATATGCTTAGTCTACAGTGATGCTGATAGCTTTTTTTATTTAGTGCATCCAGGGGTGCACATATATGCTTTGAATGAGTCCCTGGGAAATTTGATGGGTCCCAACTAAAGTTTCTTAATAAATTGTAGGGTTTTATTTATGATATGGGGAAACAATTAAAGTTGTCTAACCCATACCTTCTACCCGTGGTAATTAATTTTTAAGAAAATATTTAAATGCATTTACAGTAAGCTTGAAATGGTGGTGAAGAAAAAAAGAAAAACACTGGGATGCATAGATATGATTTTATTGCATGTTTTTAGATTTTTATGCATCATCGACGCAGGATGTGTATGTATCAGCATCTCTGGTTTATGTTATTTAAAATCCTATGTTTAGGGTGAGTTTTCAGCTAGTAGAATAAGTGATTGTTTTTATTTATTTTTAATTAATTAATTACTTTATCTATTTTTAGTGCTTTGGATCCTGATGCAATCTGTGATTCGTGTACTTACAAAGGCAAAAATGGAAAAAGACAACGTCCGATTTGGAAAGACAATAAAACAGGAAATCAAGTACAAACCTTCTTATAACATTTCTCCAGGACATCACACGTAAGTGTCTTTTAGGAAAGATTTTTTTTAATTTTTTTTTTTTATATTTTTGTATTTTTTCTTTTAGGAAAGTTTGTTTTTTTTTTTTTTTTTTTTTTTGTTTTGAATAATTTTGATTTTTCAGACTCTTATCCTCATCTTTGTTGTGGTATGTATAAACACAATGTTTCGTCCACTTCATCCTCCAGTCTTCATCAAGTATTCTCCGTGTATCAAGCATAGTAATGACCCAACCTCTGAGTGTCTTTTAGGAAAGTTTTTTTTTTTTTTTTTAATAATTTTTTTCTTTTTTTTTTTTTTTTTTTTTTTTTTTTTTTAATAATTTTGATTTTTCAGACTCTTATCCTCATTTTTATTGTGGTATGTATAAACATGTTTCGGTCACTATGTCCCCAAGCCTTCATCAATGTATCCATGTGTATCCAAGCATAGTAATGATCCAACCTGGGAAATCATTTTTAATAGTTTGACTGTTGATCAAAAACGTGTCAAAGAACTTTTGAAGATCTCATTCAAATAATGACGGCATTGTTTTTGCACGACTATCATTCCTACGAAATACAGACGAAACATTTTTTTTTTGTTTTGTGTTGTTAAGCCGTTTATTTAGTCTGCACTCTCACCCAAAAGTCAAATAAAATGTGACGTCAAATTGGTAGCTTACAAACATTTAAGAATATCTCAAAAATAATTAAATATTTAAAATTCTTTGAAAATGTAAACACAGTGTTATAAAGCAATGCAACTGAACAGTGGGTTTTGTAAACATGAGTTTATGGTAGAAAAACCGGTTAAATCAATCTTTCAACCGTATGTCACACCGCTATAAGAAAAAAAATACTAAAAATCAAGGAATTAACCAAATCTAATGAAATTTTCAGTGTTGATACATTAATGAATAAATAATATAATGCACCAGTTATTTCATTTAAAAACTTCTACATTTTTTCAGGTCAGTTAATTCTGAACCACGTATGTTTGTGAATCTATGTTACGCCTCAAAGATACGTGGTTCAAAGTTAACTCACCTGAAAAAATGTAAAAGTTTTTAAATAAAATAACTGGTGCATTATATCTTTTATTCATTAATATATCAACACTGAAAATTTCATTAAATTCGGTTAATTCTTTGATTTTTTTTTCTTTCAGAGGAGTAACATAAAATGGTGGAATTTATGTCCATTAAGTAGGATTTAACCTAAAAACCTAACATGGTTGCCTGTTTAACAAGTGTCACTGTAAAGAGGGATGTGTATATTTAAAAGGAATTTAAAAAGTAGATCTAGTTGAGAGCCGTTGCTACAGACTAGACAAGGAGATCATAGATCTAGAAACATATTGACAAGCAAAAGAGAGTTCCAAAAAGAGATGTTGGGGTCTTAAGCTCTAGTTTGAAGAAGAAGAAGAAGAAGAAGAAGAAGAAGACTAGAGAGAAGAAGAAGACCAGAGAGATGACAATGTTCCAAAATGAGACATAACTTTATAAAACCAATTGCAAGTGACTGTGAATCTCAAAATTCCAATTTTTCCAAAAAACTCAAAGGAAATAAGCAATAAGATTTTTGGGTGTTGTTATAGTATGTGGCCTACCCGGTTTGAATGTGTCCTACCTCAGTAAGAGTATATTTATAGATATAAGTAGTAGGCAATTTATTGAAACTAATTATTTTTCACATATATTCAACTTTCAAGAAATGCAATTTACTCATAAGCTGTATATAGTAATTAAGAATAATTAAAAAAGAATTTATCCATAATTTACATGAATCAGAGATCTATTTAATTCTAAAGTATTCTAAAATTCTGAAATAGGGTTAAGGTTTAGGGTTAGGGTTAGCAGTTATTATTATAACCTTATAATATGCTTTTTATGGTAGGCCACATACTATAAGAGAGACATGATTTCATAGGCCACATTCAAAAGGTCATTCAAAAGGTAGGCCACATACTATAAGAGAGATATGATTTCATAGGCCACATTCAAAAGGTAGGCCACACTATAAGAGAGATATGATTTCATAGGCCACATTCAAAAGGTAGGCCACATACTATAAGAGAGATATGATTTCATAGGCCACATTCAAAAGGTAGGCCACATACTATAAGAGAGAGATGATTTCATAGGCCACATTCAAAAGGTAGGCCACATACTATAGAGAGAGATGATTTCATAGGCCACATTCAAAAGGTAGGCCACATACTATAAGAGAGACATGATTTCATAGGCCACATTCATCAAGAGAGATATGATTTCATAGGCCACATTCAAAAGGTAGGCCACATACTATTATGGTACCGAGTTTTGTGTTTTAAAGAAATGTTTTTTGTTGATTTGTCTGTTCCTCCCGACAATCACAAAACTATTTGAATTACTTCTTATGATAAACAATCATTTCACCATATTTCCCTGTGAACTATTTAACAACAGGTGTTGTGGACTTTTTCTCTCTTCTGTAGAATCCGGATTCATCAGTTAAATTATATTTAATAATTCTTAATAAAAGTTAAACACACATTTCAATTAATTCCAATCTACTTCTCTCTCTTTTTA
>CM042165.1:55688049-55728049 GCA_023376005.1 Doryteuthis pealeii | reverse complement strand
AATAGAAATAAAAATTGCCTTACCTTAAAATACCGAAACTTTAGATGCTTAAAGCAATGAGTGAAGGTAAAAATAGAGGACATTGTCCTCGTCTTCCATTATGAATTGGGTATCTCCAAAATGAATGTAGGTACTGTTGACCTAATTTCAGACTCTCCCTCCCTCTCTCTCTTTCTTTCTCTCTCTTTCTCTCTCTTTCTTTCTTTCTCTCTCTCTCTTTCTCAGTTGATAAAACTTTCTCTGGATCTTTTTGTTATATTGGCCAACAGGAACATAGCTCTCACATTAGCACCAATTTATATTCTTTTTTTATTTTTATCATTTGCTTTCCTTGAAAGATAAAAATCCAAATATCTTTTTATTGTAATCGGCAATTTTTGCAAAGACGAAACAAAAAGAATTGTCCCAGAATGGTAGCTTGTTATTTTTTGTTTACGTGGGCAAACGTTACTGCTTTTGGTTTTGTTTTTTTTTAAAAAGTTTTTTGTTTTTTTGGACAGTGTTCACTTGTCAGTTGATGTGTGTGTGGATGTGTGTGTGTGTGTTCTGGTTATGATAAATATCATTCTTACAAATCAATCGTACTAAACAGCTGCTGCCAAATGTAAGTTCTATACATCTGATGTGCCAAATTTGTTTTTAAACCAACTGAATCAAATGTCACAAATCAAACAGGTGGTTTTTATGTTTTCTTTTTTGTTTTTTTTTTTTTCTTCCTGTTTATGAAACCATGTCCAAAAAATGAACAAAATGACCTCAAACCAAATTTACTTTTTTTGACCTTCAAACTTAGTACATTTTTTTCATCATCATCATCATGTCGTGCTGTCAGCGCAGATATCCATGACAATCTCTCTCCATCCGTCCCTATCGCTCATTATTCTCGGGAGGTCCTCTATGTAGCATCCTATATCCGCACAGAGCTGATCAATGTACGTCTTTGCTGGTCAGCCCACACTGGCGTGCCCATGTGTTGTTAGCTTCCACAGGAGGACGTCGCTTATGAGTTCGTCCTTGCTTCTCCAGCAGTATCCCGCGTGTCTTGTCCGTCTTACTCGGATGGTTTGGGTGATATGTGGCAGGTTACCGTACAGCTGTTTTCTCGTAGGGTGCTGTTTCCACGTCTTGTTCAGGATCACCCGCAGCATTCTTGTGCAGAAAATAAACTAGTACATTTTAAAACTTGAAAATATTATTATTACTAGCAAATATATGCACCCTCCGGTGCAAGTATTTAAGTTTTAATGTAATAAAATATTGTATTAAATTAGAAAGGCTAATGAAACTAAATAAGAATACAGATAAAAAGATTTGAAACAGAGGGAGTATAATAAAAGATTTGAAACAGAGGGAGTATAATCCATAAAATAGAACAATTGAAATTTACTCTTCCATCACTCTCGTCTTACATTGTTATTTTTTCTAATTTAAGTATTTAGTTAAAAGAGGAAGTAAAGAATAAAATGACAGTTATTTTATCTTGTTAATGGATTTCATTTAAGATTTATTGAAGAGACTTTTGCTTATATTCATTAAAATAAAACCAAACAGTTAGAAATCAATAATACTAAGCACATAATTATTAAATTGGATTTTTTAATATTAATATGCAAATTAGCATTCCCGTTCACACTGTAAACCGCTATTTTGTTGTATATATAAATATAATTGCATGTTGTCAGTATGTAGACATAGTTAACAGTATTAATAATGTAAGACAATTTTATTAATAATTGAGGTTTAGATAAAAAAATAAAATCATGGAGAATGTGATGTCAATAACTAAGAGAATTGTGACTTGAGTAGGAATATAGTTTCGGTTACAGACAGAAAAACACACAATCTCCATTATAATAAGATTTCACTCTTTGAGAATTTTTCATACCAGCATTAGCTAATGGTCTTTCACTGGAGTCTGATTGACAACAAGTCACTGCACTTCTTTCTAGTATAAGAAGTTTTAAAAATGATGGTATTGTAAAATGAAAGGTGATATTATACTTGAAGATACAAACTCCGACAAAGGTTTGATAAACAAAACATTTAATACGTATACAGCACATGGATAAAAGGGTACATAATACATAGGTACATAAGTAAAGATAAAAGCCACATACATGAGACTAGGAATAGTCCATGCTGTGTGAATAACTTACAGTAATGTAAGGGGGCGGGGACGAAGCCCCAACGAGAAGGGGTAGACCATAACTAACTAACAACGTTTCGGCTGATGTGCCCTCTGGCCTTATTGAGGTATTTGATGAGGACAACAGTCCAAATAATACAAATCATCAACCTCATCTAAAAAAATTCAGAAAAAAAAAAAATGTATGTTGTTATGATTTATTATTCACTGGTTTATGGTTCAAATTTCAAAGGTTTGATAAACAAAACATTTAATATGTATACAGCACATGGATAAAAGGGTACACAATACATAGGTACATAAGTAAAGATAAAAGCCACAGATATGAGACTAGGAATAGTCCATGCTGTGTGAATAACTTACAGTAATGTAAGGGGGGGGACAAAGCCCCAACGAGAAGGGGTAGACCTTAACTAACCCATGTGTCTCGTAGTCAAGCAACCAGAAAAGAGAGAAGCGTTTGAACCAGGCGCTTAAATACTATAGCCCCTGGTGAGAACAAGCGACAACTCAGTGGGAAGATAATCCCTACAGTACCAACAAAATTTGAACCATAAACCAGTGAATAATAAAATCATAACAACATACATTTTTTTTCTCTGAATTTTTTAGATGAGGTTTGATGATTTGTATTATTTGGACTGTTGTCCTCATCAAATACCTCAATAAGGCCAGAGGGCACATCAGCCGAAACGTTGTGCAGATAACAATAAAGTAAATAAAAGTAAAGTCGTCGGGGCAGCCTAATGTCGGTATCAGGCAGACAGCGAGGGAGTCTATCCCCTTTTCACTAGCGCTAGACAAAGGAGATTATTTTAGCATCTGAAGTGGGGCGCCACACCTACCATCAGATCCTCAGATTGATAATTATTTTTTTGATTCATATATTGACATCTGTTTTTTATTTTCCTCTCAAAAATGAATTTACTTATATTTAGTATAATTTTCAGATAACATAATTTGATAAAGGTTTATTTGTATATCTTCTAAAAATACACAAGACATTTATGGACCTAATCCCTTTTTTTTGGGGGGGGGGAAGATGATGAAAAACATGTCTACTTGCCCAAACCTCATCACCAAAACCAGGATATGGCACAAGGTCAATTTTTAAGCAGAGTACAACTGGTTTGAATCCACTGTTTTCCTTCTCCTAGACTGATCACCATAACTAGAGCATAGTTTGTATTTACCCAACCCCTTCACCATAAGCAGGATGTGACACAAGGTCAGTTTTTGAGGGTTTTTATAAGCGCAGTACAACTGGTTTGAATTCAGAGTTTTCCTTTTCCTACACTGGTTACTATACCAACGTTAGAGCATAGTTTGTATTTAGCCACCCCCTCTGCCATAAGCAGGACATGGCACAAGGTCAATTTTTAAGCAGTGTATAACTGGTTTGAATCTAGTGTTTTCCTTCTCGTAGACTGATCACCATACTAATGTTAGAGCATAACTGTAAATATATTTCAATAGTTTCATAAAAACGAATTACACAGGATAGGTTACAAGGTAGGAGTTAGACTGATTTAGTTGTTTCCACATATCATAAATAAAAACCCTACAATCTATTAACTCTTAACATCCTGTTAAGAATTTTCTAAGTCCAAAGCATTCCTATAAGGATATATTAAAAAATGGCAAAAAATGACCTTTGCATCTAAAGTTACCTGTTATTTCCCTTAAAGCAAAGACTTCTAAATATATGTTTAATATTACATTTAAACAAAGGCTATCGTTTGGAGTGGATTAGGAAAACGAATGAGACTTCTGGCCAGGTGGAATGAGGTGGTATAGGACTTTAAGAGTTTTAAGAAACTTTAGTTGGGACTCATAAATTTTCCAAGGGACTCATTCAAAGCAAATATTTGCATCTCAGGACACACTAACTCAAAAGGCTATCAGCAGCAGCAGTGATTTGTCTTGTGCTGGTGTATTTTTAACAATTTTTTTTTTTTTTTTTTTTTTTTTTTTTTAGAAGTTCAGGGATTGTTAGCAAGCAATTAAAACAATATCATATTGTGTTATGTCTTATCCATTTGGCTACTTTTATATTTTATATTCTTTTCTTTTCTTTTCTTTTGAGAGATTATTTGTATTAAAGTCTTCAAGAGATTTGTGTTTCTCTAAGTTTTTTTTAAATGTAAATTAACCCATTGTACACTGAGAAGTGACCTTTGATGTGTAAAGATTAGTTTATTTTTGTTCCTGATGTTTGAATTTATATCTTTCATAATGGATTATCTATATATATATATATATATATATATATATATATATATATATATATATATATATATATATATATATATTTAGGAGAATATGTGCTTAATTGAAGTCGTACCTAATTTTGAAAGTTAATTAATTAATAATTAATTAATTAGGCGGGCATACTATTAAATGTAAGGCTAAACAAATCGAGAAAAATCAATCTCTGTATGTACATTTCAGCCTATTTAAATAGGTATGCCCGCCTAATTATTAATTATTAATTAATTAACTTTCAAAATTAGGTACGACTTCAATTAAGCACATATTCTCCCAAAAATTGTCGGCTAAAAAAAGCCATATCAAAAACACATTGCTTGTGTATTTACTTCTCGATATAATATATATATATATATATATATATATTAAGGGCAGTTTGTGTATATGTATGTCCGGAGGAAACTATGAAAATAAAACAATTAATGACAAAGTAAATATATATACACATTCACTATTACCATATCTTGCTTTTTGAACAAAAAAAAATAAAGATTTGATTTATATTTGTGAAGATAATTAAAGAATAAAATTTAAATGATAATCATTTTGATTGTCTTTTCTTATATACAATCATGTTTCACTCTGATGATGGTAAATGTTATTTTATTTTCAGGCCTGTAATGCTTTCAAGCAAGCACTATGCATCTGAACTTGAACCCCTCACTGAACGGGTTATCCAACCAATGTACTGGGGTCTGGTACCCTCATGGAATAAAGGAGACCCAAAGAAAAGTGCCTATAGTACAAACAATTGCAAGTCAGAGACGATGTTAGAAAAAAAGACATTCAAAACTCCTTTAGAAAAAGGACGTCGTTGCGTTGTCTTAGCTGAAGGGTAAGTTTTCTTTTACTTCTTTCATTTTTTCTTCTTCTTTCATTTTTTTTCTTTCCTTTCTTTTCTTCTTTCCTTTCTTTTCTTCTTTTCTTCTTTTTCTTCTTTTTCTTCTTTTTCTTTTTTTTTCTCTTTTTCTTTTTTTTTCTTTTCTTTTCCTTTTTTTTTCCTCCTGTGTTTGTTATATTTTAAAAATATTTTCTTCTCATATTGTCGGATTAATTTCCTCACCATATTTCTATATATATATATATATAATATATATATATATATATATATATATTATATATATATATAAAAAAGAATCATCCTATAAGTCTATGCTTATACATATATAAAAAGGAATACCCTATGTCTATGCTTATATAGCTTATATATATTTGTGAATAAAAAGGCCTTAAATTCCATGGGTATTGTGGTTATGGAAATGGTCCATAACCACGATACCCATGGTATTTAAGGCCTTTTTATTCACAAATAACTTTGCTCTGTTTACAATAATTAAACATTGAGCTCTCAAACGGAACCTGAACTCTACAACAAACTACTGGTAGAGAATTAGGACCCGCCTAGAATCACCTTGTACCAAGAAACTTGGTACCGCACCAAAGTAATATATATATATAAGAATCATTCTATAAATCTATATGTAAAAAAATCAAAGTACAGAAACTTTTGATATTTGTCTCTCTTTTCAACTCAGCGTCAGGTTGACTTTAGCTCAAGCAATAACTACATTCTTATGGATAGTATTTAAATTTCTTGCTCAGAAAACTAACAACAAAAAAGGGTTCCAGACTGACAAGAAAGACTTTAGGAATTTTGTTTTCCCTTTAACTTCACCAAGAGGAATAAATGGTGTGTATTAAAACCTAAGGTTCTGTTCTTTTTATTTAAGTATTGATTTTATTTATTCTTTTTTTTTTTTTTAGTATGTGAATACGTACATACACCTACTCCACATTTCCTCCATAAATTAGACCCCCAAATATAGGAAACAATAAAACCTATAACTTCACTCTAATTATAAACAACACACTTTGATGAAGAAGGTAGAAAATAACATCATAATCAAAAGAAAAGAAAGAAAAAATTATCTTTTTGTTTCATTTTGTAGTTGAGAATAGATAAATTATTAATAAACAAAAATGGATGCATTTAGTCTGCTGAAATTCTATGATCAGGGGGTTATAGTATTTAAGATACCTTTTTTTTTACTTTTTTTTTTTTTTTTTAAATAAAACTAGAAGCGGCTACCCAGTGTCACCTGGATACAGGGAGTTGGACTAAAATACTTGGTGTATTGATTTGTTCACTTTTGAGATTTACAAATACCGAACATTTTTAAGTAGAATCTCAATGCTATTTCTATGTATATTTTAAATTTTTTAAATATCTTCAAATATAAATCAAATCTTCATAATTACTACACAAAAAGCAAGAACTGGTGATATTTAATGTGTATATATATGTATATGTGTATATATATATATGTATATATGTATATATGTGTATATATATATATATGTGTGTATATATATATATGTATATATGTATATATATATATATATATATATATATGTATATATGTGTATATTATAGTAAATGAAGAAAAAACTCTAAACTTGCTTCATTACAATAATTTATTTCAACCATATTAATACGGTTGAAATAAATTATTGTAATGAAGCTAGTTTAGAGTTTTTTCTTCATTTACTAAATATCTTGCTCTGTCCTTTTACTCACTGGTATTAGGCACATTGAGCTCTTCTTATGGTCTACCTGCATCAGCTTGGTTAAACCACGCATGGAAAGACCCTAACTACGGAAAAAAACTATATATATATATATAATATATATATATATATATATATATAATATATATATATATATATATATATACACTTTATCCTTAATTGTTTTATTTTTGTAGGTACATACATACATACATACACATCAACTGTAACTGCTAAACCGACCAGTTAATGATCTCTTTTTTTTTATATAGTTATTTTTTGTCTATAAAATTAACTACAACCACAGTATTCAATTTAGAGTAATTTAATGGGTTTTATTGATCCCATTTTATGCTGACCATTAGTTTCTGTGGTCTATGAACCTTAACTGGAAAAGGGTATGGGAAAGTCACTTACAAGCCCTTTTAGAGTTTATGCCACTGGTCGAACAGGTGACATGGTAGGTAAGCGCTCTCACATTTCTTTAAGGATTTTCTATTTCTTTGAAAAGTATTCGCTGTTATCTTTTTATTGAATGTTATTTGTTTTTCCTTGTACAGTAAAAGTAAATAAACTTAATGACATCAGCAAAGAAGTGTCATGTCATCCCTTTCTTCGAGACAAGTAGGCAGTAAAATCAACTGCCCTTTCTATATGTATAGATTTCTATTAATTCTTGGAACCTATCTACATTATTAATTATATGAATCTTTTTTTTTTCTTTTTAATAACACATTGAATAATTTTCTTTTTTATAAGGAGACTATGTAATAAAGATGTTTTGTGTTTGTTTGTTTTTTTTTTGTTTTTTCAGAAACTAAATTGCATGATATTTTCATTAAAGAATCTTTTTTATTGAATCATTGTGATTGAAGAATATAAAAATGATTTCATTCAGTCAAACCATTTTTTTATTTTTTGCCATTAATGAAATCAATATTGAAAATAAATAGTTGTCTGCTTGTTTTTTTTTTCTTCAGTTAAAAATGTCTGCACGGCAGAAGGAAAAAAAAAAAAAAAAAAGAAAAGACTAAAAAAAATTGGCTCCATCCATCTGGAAAATATCATCCTTGTTGAATTTATTGAACTTTGAAATAAATTCTATAAAAGTAGAAAATTATTTTCAATTCAACAATATTCCTGGCAGATATCGATTTAAGGAAATTGAAGAATGCACACCCACTCATTTCTATAGACAAATATTAAAAGGTTGTTTTTTTTATTCAGAGAGACAGAATAATGCTAAATTTAATTTTATCTTACTGTTATTTTTCTTAACTCATTTTTCAAGAGAACTTTGTTTATTTGAAGAAGAAAAAAAAAACAAAAAAAAACAATACAAACTTATGTCCATTTATTTCTCTGAATTTTTGAGCTGAGGCTTGATAATTAGCATTATTTGGATTATTCGGACTATTGTCCTCATCTTCATTGTTATCTGTACAATGTTTCAGAACATTGTACAGATAACAATGAAGATGAGGACAATAGTCCAAATAATCCAAATTATATCAGTTTTATTTCTCTAAAATAATTTATCACTAGCAGGACTTGTGGATATACCACAGTATGATAATTTAATTATTAATATGTTTGAAATAGTTCAATATGTAAAAAAAGTATAAAAATATTGATTTAACTCTCCCTCCAACTTTTTTTTCTTTCTTTCCTTTTTTTCATCTTTTCATTATGTTCGATTGAAACAGATTAGTGTTATCGCTTCAGCACGATCAGCCCCTCTCTCTATCTTTCACCTACTTTTTCTTTCTTATTATATTTTTTCTGTGTAGCATGTCCTTTTTCTTCCCATTCTTTCTTTATAATAAAAACGAAATGGTCCATTGTTTATCTGAGGTGACAACACTCTTAAGAAATAAGATTTTGGCAGATAAGCAACACCAGATAATCAGGATTTACATTTTTGTATTTCATCTTGGAGAATTAGGAGCAATAGCCCCTTAAGTGAACATATCAAACTTTGTAATAATTGAATTATCATACTGTGACAGTGATGCTGATTACATTTTTGATTTAGTGCATCCTAGGATGCACATATTTGCTTTAAATGAGTCCCCGGGAAAATTTATGGGTCCCAACTAAAGCCGACTAATTCTTACCTTGTAACCTATCCTGTGTAATTTGTTTCTAAGAAACTGTTGAAATGTATTTACAGTTAGCTTGAAATGGTGAGGGGAGAAAAAAAGAAAACACTGGGATGCATGGACATGATTTTAGACAGGATGCATACCTATCAGAATTTCTGCTGTGGTATATCCACAAGTCCTGCTAGCTTAAGAATATTAGAATTCGGTATATTCTTCCTTTTCTATGATTCTTTCTTTTTTCAAAATGTATTAAATTAATCGAGAAATCTTTTCTTTCTCATCTGTAGTCAGTAAAATGTCAAGTGTCTGTCTCTGGGGGGATGGGGGTGGGGGGTAAGAAAATCGGCCGGGGTGGGGGGGACATTTGCCTTTCTAGTATTAAATGTCACCATTTGCCAATGATAAGAGATATTGACTAAGCATTTAGTCTGGCATGAGGCCACCACATTTGTGAGATACTCAATCACTACACTAGTTGAATGGTCTATTGTTAGCTTTGTTTAGTGGCATATCAACACTTATGGGTTATTTGATGCCAAAATAAATTTGATTTGTAAACAGATGGTTTATAGGAAGATTGCTGAACTTAAATATTGGACATAGAGTATGTCTGGGCTGGGCTCTTTAACCTTGGTATGGCAACAAGTGTAGGAGAAGGAAAACTCTGAATTCAAAACTGTTAAACACTGCTTAAAAATTGACCTTGTGTCACATCCTCTTTGTGTGGATGGGTTAGGTAGATACATAAATAAACCTTGGTGGGTTGACATGCTGTAAAAATCATTCAATCAATCTGAATTCTTTGTTTACCGATTCCATTCTAAGAATTGATAAGCATCACTTTTACCTTATAAGTAAAAAAGTAAAGTTGTCAGAGTTGCCTAAAGTTGGTATCAGCCAGACAGCGAGGGAGTCTAACCTCTTTTCACTAGCGCTAGATCAAGGAGATTGTTTTTTAGCGTCTGGGGTATATTGCCACACCTACCATCAGCTCCTCACTTTACCACACAGATCCATCAGATACTCATATGCTGAGTTGGTGAGGGCCGGTATTGAACCATGAACCTTGTGGTTCCCAGGTGGGCGCTCTACCAACTGAGCTAAATCGTCAGGGTGGCCTAAAGTTGGTATCAACACTAATAGCACGGGCCTTTCGGGGCCTGTGTCTATTAATGAAATTAACAGCGTCGATCCCAGGGGGCAATCCCCCCAGGCAACACCTGCCCCCTCGATTTAAAGGGGCAGGGCTGAGTTTATTGCCCAGCACCTGAGGCGCCCCCCTCGAGGAGAATGCCGACGGGATTGACACATTTTTTGTGTCTACCACCCATGAGCTTCGGCTTGTGGGTGGGCCCACATAAAAATGTCCTTGTGTCATGCCCTTATAAGTGGGGTGAGAGGCAAATACCCTAAAGTTGGTATCAACCAGACAGCGAGGAAGTCTAGCCTCTTTTCACTAGTGCTAGATCAAGGAGATTATTTTTTAGGGTTTGGGGTGGGTCGCCACACCTACCATCAGCTCTAGGTGGGCGCTCTACCGACTGAGCTAAATCGGCCCTATTACTCTGTTATGCTTTATCCTTTTATCAATAGAAAAATTATTATTATTATTTGCTGTCCATCGTATCCGATGATGACACCACGCAAATCATTTCCCTCTAATTTATTTGGTCTCTGGTTACATCTTGCTAACTGCCTATGGGGATGTTAAAGTCCTTCAGATTTCTCTTGATGTTGTCTTTGTACCTGAGCTTTGGTCTACCGATTCAACGTGATCCCTCTCTCAGTTGAGAGTACAGAATCTGCTTTGGTAGTCTGTCATCCCCAAGTCTGTTTCAGTGGCCAGCCGATCTCAGGTTGCGTTGGACAAGTATTTCGTGCATGCCAGGGAGTCCAGTTTTCTTCAGGATGGTCCTGTTTGAAAAATGTTGCCACCACTTAATATTTAATATACTGCGCAAGTGATTGACGCAGAAAATAGATATAGAAAAATAAACATCTTTAAAAAAAACAAAAAAAAGTTCCTTACCTGCCAATTAGGAAATAACATGAATACATTCAAAGTAAATGTGAACTTAGAATTGATTTACATAAAAATAGTTGTTGAAAAATGTTTTTTTTCTTTTCTTTTCTTTTTTAAAATTATTTATTTCTTTATTTATTTCTTTATTGTCTTTAAAGTTTGGAACAATTTTCAGATTTAGCCATAAAAAAAAATTCTCATCTTCTTTCTACAAATAAAAATGTGCAGAAATAATTGTCAGAGAAATTTTGGAATATCTTTATAATTGGATCTTTATTTTTGAATATATTCATAAGAAAAGGCCCGATTTAGCTCAGTCGGTAGAGTGTCTACCTAAGAATCACAAGGTTCTTGATTCGATACCAGTCCTCACCAGCTCAGCATATGAGTAGCACAGGGATCTGTGCTGTAAAGTGAAGAGTTGATGGTAGGTGTGACAGTCCACCTTAGATGATAAAATAATCTCCTTGGTCTAGCGCTAGTGAAAAGGGGATAGACACCCTCACTGTCTGGCTGATACCAACTTTAGGCCACCCTGATGACTTTACTTTTTTACTTATAAGGTAAAAGTGATGCTTATCAATTCTTTAAATGGAATCGGTAAACAAAGAATTCAGATTGATTAAATGATTTTTACAGCAAGGTTTATTTATGTATCTACCTAACCCATCCACACAAAGAGGATGTGACACAAGGTCAATTTTTCAAGGTTAAAGAACCCAGTCTATATTTATCCAGAGCTTAACTCCCCACTTTACTGTACAGATCCCTCATACACTGAGTTAGTGATGGCCTTATTGAACCTGGAACCTTTTGGTTCTGAGCTGGATGCTCTAAATACAAATCATTATTCTTTTTCTAAAACTACATATATACAAAAAAAGAAAACTTTTTATTGAGGTGAGGTATATTTTCAAGTCTAATACATCTGCAATCCAGCTCCTGATTTGTTTACGGGGTTTACTCCCGTCCTTTCCTTGGGATGGGGTAAAGTCGTTGGGGTACAGAGATTTTGTCGGACTTTCTTTGACTTAGATCGGTTGCTGACCAAGGCTAAGGAGCCCCTTTTAACCCATTTGGGGATTTATGTTGTAAGGATTAAAGTTCCAAATGCAAAACAAAACCTTCACAAAACGTTTTCATCACGTCGGGGTCACCAGTTGTAATATTCTAAGTGATAATACTTGAAGATAAAACTCCGACAAAGGTTGATAGACAAAACATTTTATATACAGCACAGAATAAACAGGGTACATAATACATAGAGGTGTACATGAACATACATACATAAGTAATACAATTACATGTAAAAAGGATAAACATAAAAGCAACAGACATGAGACTAGGAATAGTTCATGCTGTATGAATCACTTACAGTAATGTAAGGGGGGGGCAAAGCCCCAACAAGAGGGGGTAGACCAGAGTCTAACCCATAGTGTCTTGTAGGTCGAGCAACAGGAAAAGAGAGAGAGAGAGAGAGACGTTCAAATCAGCCGCTTAAATATCAAAGGCCCCTAGCAGGAACCAGCGAAACTAAACGGGCAGACAACTCCCCAGGCAAATCCGAAAATAATGCCTACAATGTGATTAGTAAGTACCCCAATCCTACTACTGCAACACTACCACTGCCAAACTGCATTGGTTCCCTACCTTTCCTTTGGATCACAGCCGGAGTGTGGAGAGAGGGGATTTGCTGCTTGGGCAACAGCTCAACCAAAATATGAACCCACCCAGGCTACGTAGTTTAAAAAAAAAAAAAAAAAATTTTTAAATGGACACTACTCCATCGTCTCTCATAGACGAAAGTATGCCAACTCATCTCAACATTTGCAATGCTTTTTTTTGTCTCTTAACGGTCCAACGCATCTTTTTGATGTAGACCAAATTACAATCAGACACTTGAATATTCTTGCTGCTTTTTGCAGTTAACCATTTCCAATTCCTATTTTGATATTTCTTTCTCCAAAAACTTGAAAGACTTTGTGGTGAGTCGTATAAATAGTTGATTATTAACTTACTTCTGGTGAAGGCTCATGGGAGTTTATTAACCATTAAAAATATTCAGAAACATATTTGAATTTCTGAGATGATTATTTAGAAAAGAATGCAAATTTATTATATATATATATATATATATATATATATATACTGAAATAGATAGATAGATAGATTGCTACATCATTAAATAATTTTTAAAAATTTATAAAAAATAGAGATAGATAGATAGATAAATAGATAGAAAGATAGTTATGAATAGACTTAAATTTAATTCTTAATTCAAAATTCAACTCTTAAGTATGTATACATATGTACACATATACACACTGAATACAACCATATACATACGCACACACGCACACACAAAAGTAAACATAGGCACATATACGTAGGCACACACATACACACACCCAAAAAGTATAAATTTAAGTAGAAAAACATAGAATGTCTTCAGAACAAAAAACAAATTACAAACACACACACCTGATATATCAAATGAACATCTGATGAACTTTATCAAGACAACCCAAATAAAAAAGTTATAAAAAAAGTTATAAAAATTCAGCTAATGACTTTATTAGTAAACCACCCAAAAAACAAAAACAACTGTTTAAAAGACTAATGTTAAAAATGAAATTCCATTCCACTCCCACAAAAACAGGAAGAGGAGGTGAAATACTCATGTGTATGTATATATATACACACGCATGTAAAAATTCATTTTCATATTATCAATCAAAGCCTGAAGAAGATACCAGAAGATCTGAAACACGTGTTGCATATGTAAAACAAAAAGAATTAAAAAAATTTTTCTGAGAACAAAATACATTTTGCGGACCTTCCTTTTTTTAAAATATTGAATTTTCTCCCGTTGAAACCAGAACAACATTTTTATATATATATATATATATATATATATATATATATATATATATATATATATATATATATATATATATACTAGCAGCGGCTACCCGGGTCGCCTGGGTAGAGGGGGATTTTTTAAGTTAGTCCCGCAGATCCATTATTACTGAATTGTGAGTTAAATCCTCGTGGGATGCCCCATTTAAATCCCTATGTAAAAAAAAAAAAGAAAAAAAGTAGAACTTGCATTGATCCAAGCACCCTGAAAAGAAATGTTAATGTCTACTATCTAAAATATTAATTGAAAAAATAAAAAATCCATGCTGTTATCATTTAAATTTTATTTTTTAATTATTTTCACGAATATAAATCAAATCTATTATTTTTACTCAAAAACCAAGCCCTGGTGATGTTTAATGTGTATATATATTTACTTTGTCGTTAATTGTTTTATGTTCGAAGTTTCCTCCGGACATACACATACACACAACTGCCCTTTATATATGTATAGATATATATAAATATTTGCTGTAGGAATTTTTTTTACTTATCACTATTTTCTTATGGTAATGGGACACTTGCTGGTGCCTGTTATAGTATGTGGCCTACCTTTTTGATTCTGTTATAGTATGTGGCCTACCTCAGTAAGAGTATATAAGGATGGGGGGTCAAAGTTTAGGTACTGGACATATATGCCAAAAAGAGGTGTCCCTTTAAAAAATTGTGATATTGTAAAAAGTATCTGGTACCTTTAAAGGAGGCGGCTTCATTCCTGAAATGAGGTAACCAAACGAGTACCCAGTTCTATTAGTATTTTGTAATTTAATCATTGTAGTTCTTTTTGACAATAACAAAATAAATAAAATTATTCTAATTATTCTGATAACTCCATTACAATCTATTAGATTTCCATATGCCACAGTTGAATGAGCTTATATCTTTATTCAATTATAAAATGACTTGATTAGTTAAGTTAAAAGTTAAAGTTAATAGAAACAATGACATCGTGACATGCATTTGAAAAATTGAAATAGTTGATTATAAATTATTTCAATATATGATCTCGATATATAAATGAATTATATATCTACACCTAGATAATAATAAATGGGTGCTGTTATAGTATGTGGCCTACCCGGTTTGAATGTGTCCTACCTCAGTAAGAGTATATTTATTGATATCTTGGGGGTCAGAATTGGGTCTTTTTCTCGCACATGCATGGAGGGTTCTTCTGATGAAGGCTCATGGGAGTTTATTTTTTTTTAATTTTATTTTAATCCTCTACAACATTTCCCCATGTAAAAGCAGATCTTTGTAGGGTGTGTGAGTGTATGTTACTTTTGGTCATTTTGGTATGAAGGATTTCTTTAAGTTGAACATAACAGTCCTTCTTAAAGGAGAGTTATTATCCAACTCTTTCAGAGGATTTTTCCTCTGAAGGCTCATGGGAGTTTATCTTTTTTTAATTTAATTTTTTTTATCTTATTTTTATTTTATTTTAATCCCCTACATGATAAAAGTTGGTATTCGAGTTTCCTTTTCAGGTGTAATTTTTGGATATGTATTTCGTGGATGTATTTTATATCTGATTCATAAAAAAATTATTTAAGCACATCCAGATGTATCCTGTACACACGCACACACGCATGATTGATTTGTTATCACTATTCTATTTTGTTAGATTTTATGAATGGAAGACTGAAGGTGGAATGAAACAACCTTACTTTTTCTCCTCCCCTGTGGAGAGGTCTATCAAATGTGAAACTGAAGACTCACTCGATATCAAACCAGGAACTGAGTTGAAATCTGACCAAAAGGAAGATGAAAGGAAACCAAAGCAGGAAATTAAATCTGAAGCGGGACAGGAGGAAACAATAGACAAAGAGGAAAAAGAGGAAAAGACTCTGGTGAGAGTGAGGGTGCTGGGAGTGATGGTAAGTAAGAGAAACAAAGTCATTATAATCTTGATATCCTTTTTCTTGAGATAAAAGCTACTTATTTAAATGTGCACCTGAATTTATATGAGATGAATCTAAGAATAGATATATATATATATATGCATATATTTATGTATGTATGTTCATGTATTTGAATTAATCAGTAATTTGTTGGTTGGTTGGTGGGTTTATTGATTTTAACGGGATATCAACCTGTCTGGGTAGATACTTAGACGGACGGTCGGAGAGGCCCCCTCTGATCAATTGGCTGGTCACGTCAAGCCCTAGCACCTATATGATTGCCCCAACCCTATTCCCTTATGGTAACTCCAACCCTTTTTATCATATGGGTACTAGAAGGTGGTGGCTGAGGGTCTTCATGTTCTGGGAATGACATTAAACTCTATCTAATGGTAAGGTTCCAGTTTTGGAGGTTTGGGGAATGTGGAGCACCCCTTCAACACCATTGCTCCCTGGTCCACTCTGTCCCGGAGTGGTAGTACCTGTTAGGGTCCCATCTATGGGTTAAATAGAAAAATGTATTTATTTTAAAAATTGAGTATCCATTAGGAATTAATTTATTTCAAAACTTTGTCGGCATTAGATGACCCACCGAGGTTGATATGCCGTAAAACAAACCAATCCAAACCTTTTATACCATCTATTTCACTCAACGTTAGCAGATACACAGGCTTATATTGAGTTTTTACCCATACAGACCTTGGTTTTCACGGATTGGATTGGCTGTTGCTGCAGCCAATCAGTGTGCAAATGGGTTAAATAGAAAAATGTATTTATGAAAAAAAAAATGTATTTATAAAAAAAAAATTGTGTATCCAATAAGAATGAATTTATTTCAAAACTTTATCGGCATTAAATGACCCACTGAGGTTGATATGCCGTAAAACACAACCAAAACTTTGAAAGAAAAAAAGAGTCAGTGTCTAATTGTTCAATATTTGTTTTTATTTCTTCAAAATTTGGTTAAAACTTTTTTCTTTTTTTTTTTCTCCAGAATTTTTTTTTTTTTCCTTATTTTAACAGATTTGATCTAAACTCAAACATGGTGATATATATATCTATATGGGTGGTTGTGTTTATCAATGTCGTTCTTTTTATGGTATAGAAATCTGATAGTTCTCTGGAGATGTAGTTATGCTAGTTATAGATAGATGCTCTTCTAGATGCTTTTCTTTCTGGGGGTAGGGAGGAAAGGGGTGAAGTAGTATTTAGCAATCTTAAAGGAGTAGCCAGTTATAAAAAAAAGGAGTGACCAATGAATGGTATGAGTGACCTTGGAAAAGAATGGAAAGGGAGATGACGATGATGAAGATTGCCAGTCACTCAGAAATCTACAATTTCTATTTTTCTCTTTTATTGTATTCCCATTTGGTAGCCATATTGAATGTTTTTTTTGTTTGTTTTTTTTGGGGGGGTCCTTTACATCTGGGTTCAGTTGTTGTTGTTGTTGTTGGGTAGTAAAGACTGATGAAATAGAATATTGGGTTAAATCCTTCTTAACGGACCTAAATTCCACCATCGTATATCATCCTACCGAAAGAAAAAAAATACTACAAAATCAGGGAATTACCTAAATTTAATGAAATTTTCAGTGTTGATATATTAATGAATAAAAGATATAATGCACCAGTTATTTTATTTGAAAACTCTTACATTTTTTCAGGTCAGTTAACTTTGAACCACGTATCTTTGAGGCGTCACACAGATTCACAAACATATGTGGTTCAAAGTTAATTGACCTGAAAAAATGTAAAAGTTTTTAAATAAAATAACTGGTGCATTATATATTTTATTCATTAATGTATCAACACTGAAAATTTCATTAAATTCAGTTAATTCCTTGATTTTTAGTATTTTTTTCTTTCGGCGGGGTGACATATGATGTCCGTTAAGCAGGATTTAACCAAATATTGGGTGCATAACAATGTATAACGTGTAAGTAAAAGTAAAAGTCGTTGGGGTGACCTAAAGTCGGTATCAGCCAATCAGCAAGGGAGTCTATCCCCTTTTCACTAGCTCTAGACAAAGTAGATTGTTTTTGCGTCTAAAGTGGAGTGCCACACCTACCATCAGCTCCTTACTTTACCGCACAGATCCCTATGCTACTCATACGCTGAGTTGGCGAGGGCCGGTATCGAACCAAGAACCTTGCGATTCCTAGGCGAATCAGTAAAAAAAACAGTAACATTTATCAAGTGAAAAACTAAGGATATGAATGTACTAGCAGGATCTGTGGATATACCACAGTATGATAATTTAATTACTACAACATTTAATGTTTACTTAAGAGCAATTGCAAAATAGTTCAATATGTAAAAAGTGTAATAATCTTGATTTAACTCTCACTTTTTTTTCTTTCTTCCTTCATTTCTTCTTTTCATTATGTTTGATTGAAACAGATTAACATTATCACTTCTGCGCTCACCCCCTCTCTCTATCTTTCCCCTACTCTCTTTCTTTCTTATTATATTTTTACTGTGTAGCATGTCCTTTTTCTTCTCTTTCTTACTTTTGATCTTGCTATGAAAAAATCAGAAATCATCAATAACTTAAAATTGGTTGACTTTTTCAATAGCATTTTTGGATTTCTTGGGTAAAACGCTTTTATAAACCAATTTTTAGGAGTAGGGAAGCTCTAGAACCCATTTTACAGACAAAAATAGATTACAAAAAGTCGCTATTTTTCATGGACCCCACCAAATTTAGAGAGCTAAAAATTGACATAACTCCGCACATTTTTGGAATTGGAAGCTGAAATTTTTGGAAATGCCTAACTTTAACATAGTCTACACCTCTACAAAATTTCAGAAAAATTGAAGGGGTTGGGTGACAATTTTATTTTTTTCTGGATGAATTGACATGGAATTTGCCCCATGGGAAAAACCCTGGCAGCTGGGGCTTTAGAATACACAGACTGCACCTCTGCAGAAGGATGAGACCCCACCCACCTAATAGGGCCACCTGTTGGTTGTGAAGGGCAACCCATGATGCATAAGGATGGAACCCTGGTGGTTGAGCAGTCCATGATATGTGACACTCCACTTACTTAGGCTAGACAAGCCATACAAAGGGCCCCTCTCTCCGAACAATCAGTTGGTCACATCAAGCCCTAGTACCTATATGATTGTCTCAACCCTATTGCCCTTATAGCAAGCCCCAAACCCTTTTTATCATACATGTGCTCGAAGGCAGTGGCTGAGGGTCTTAGTGTCCTAGTTATGACGTTAAACTCTATCTAATGGGGAAGTTCCAATTCTGGTGGTCTGGGGAATGTGGAGTACCCCTTCATCACCATTGCTCTCAGGTCCACTCTAACTCAGAGAGGTAGTACCTGTTAGAGTCCTATCTATAGGTTAGATTTTAAAAAATGGGTTTCAGAAAAGGTGTTTAAAAAAAATTGAGTTTGAAATAAATGTTGAATACCTATCAAGAATGAATAAAACAAAACATATTCGGCATAAAATAACCCAACAAGGTTTGACATGCCGTAAAATCAAACCAACCAACCAATAGTTACACATGGGGAGACAAGAGGAAGAAGATGTCAATCATCATTTTGAATGATTGAAGCTGACATGCCCCATCAAATTAATGAGGCTCACCATGGCAACCGTTATCTGTTGCCAGAAAAGTAACATGTGTACTACTAACTGAGCAATCTACTGTTAATTGTGATAACATGGACTGAATAATAAATGTACAAGGTGACTATTTGTGGTGTTTTGTTTACCCCCCTGTTGGTTGCCACACCCACTGCCCCTCCCCCTAACCATCAGGAAGGCAGAAGAAGACAGACAGCCACTATTATGAGAGAAGAAGAAAAAGGTAAAAATAACCAAGAAGTACTTGTTAAAAAGAAATTGGAGTAGTTTACTCTCTAGAAAAATGGTAAGTTAAAAGTCGACCACCAAACTACCAGGTCATTTGATGATGGCCACAATTTGGTCGAGGGGTTGGCCTGATGCGGCACAAGGATGAAATTTCTGGATTACGAAGAAAGAAATAATTAAAACGGGATTTCAGGGTTTGACTGGGATTGCATCACTTGAACTCCTTTCTTGTTTTTTGGGGGGTTTTTACAAGACAAATTTGGTTTAGGGTGGAGGAGGAAATAATAAGTTTATTCTCTCTCTATCTATCTATCTATATTTCTATCTCTCTCTCTGTCCCTGTATCTCTATCTATCTATCTTTATTTCTCTCTCTCTCTCTCTCTCTCTCTCTCTCTCTCTCTCTCTCTGTCCCTGTATCTCTTTCTCTCTATCTTTATTTCTATCTCTCTCTCTGTCCCTGTATCTCTCTCTATCTATCTATCTTTATTTCTCTCTCTCTGTCCCTGTATCTCTCTCTATCTATCTATTATTTCTATCTCTCTCTCTGTCCCTGTATCTCTCTCTATCTATCTATCTTTATTTCTCTCTCTCTCTCTCTCTCTCTCTCTCTCTATCTATCTATCTATCTTTATTCTATCTCTCTCTCTCTCCCTGTATCTCTATCTATCTATCTTTATTTCTATCTCTCTCTCTCTCTGTCCCTGTATCTCTATCTATCTATCTTTATTTCTATCTCTCTCTCTCTCTGTCCCTGTATCTCTATCTATCTTTATTTCTATCTCTCTCTCTCTCCCTCTCTCACTCTGTATCTCTCTCTCCCTATCTCTCTCCATTGTTGCTGCTGTTGAATAACCTTGGAAAAAAGACTCCACTTGCATTTCCTTATCATGAGTTTTTCTTTCAATAAAATTTCTATTTTTCTCTTTACATTAATTGTTCCTTTTATCTCTTCCTCTTTTTCCTTCTGCTCCCCCCCCATTTCTCTTTCCTTCTTCTTCTTCTTCTTCTTCTTCTTCTTCTTCTTTCCTTCTCCCTCCATCTTTCTTCCCTTTCCTTTTTTCATTATTATTCTTTTTCTTTCATTGTTTCTCTTTCTTTATTACTTTCTTCTCTCTCTCTCTCTCTCTCTTCTTTTCTCTTTTTCCTCTTTTCTTTCTCTCTCCTCTTCTTTCTCTCTTTAAATTTTTAATGAGATATATCTTATTTCACTGCTGGAGAAGCAAAGATAAAATTATATATATTTACAAGCAGAATGCGACACAAGGTCAATTTCTTAAGTAGAGTTTAACAAGTTTGTATTCAGATTTTTCCTTCTCCTAGACTGGCTGTCTCACCAAGGTTGAAAAACCCAGTCTGACCTACTATTTGCCCATATTCCAGATTTTTCCTCGAGGTAAAATAAGTCATGACTGGTAACGTAAGGAAATAGAATGTTATTTTATATTCAATAAATTAAATTATATGATTATTCAAATAGGGAATTAGATATCATTTGATATTGTTTAGAGTATGTTCATTTTTGAGAAACCGACATGTGTATAACAAAAATATTGATTTAAGGGAATGCTATATAGTGATTGACTTTGACTGTAAACGAACATTTTTGAGGAAAAATATATATATATATAATACGATATTTTTTTTTTTTCTTTTTTTGAAGGCAAAATAATGCAGATTCATGTTGAAAAACATATTTATTCCTGTGATCTTAATTTTCGGATAAAATTATTAATTATTAACTCTATAATAAACTCTCTGAAGATGGATTTTATCCGAAAATTAAGATCACAGGAATAAATGTTTTTCAACATGAATCTGTATTATTTTGCCTTCAAAAAAAGAAGAAAAAAATATATTGTATTACATTTATAAATAATGCTTCTATTTAACTATAAAAACAAGCAAAAAAAATGTGTATATATATATATATATATATATATATATATAATATGTGTGTGTGTGTGCGTGTGTGTGTGTAAGCACTATGTTAAATGCAAACAGTCTTGTCCAAGATTTGAACTCTGGTCGACAAGTTCATTTCCTATGAGTTTAACCATGTGCCTCCAAAGACAAAGTTGATGTTCTCCTGTGGACACCTACACATGGACACAACAGTGTTGGACAACCAGCAAAAACTTACGTCAGTCAGTTCTGTGTGGATTGTGGATGTCATGTAGAAGACCTGCCGGGAGCGATGACCAATATGGACGAGTAGTGAGAGAGAGTCATGGGAATCCGTGCTATCCGCGTGACATGATGATGATGATGATGATAATATCTTGCATACAAAACAAAAAGTTAACGATTCAGTTTAGCATTATACTTACTAGTACAAAATAAAAAACGACCTCCGGGCGATGTAAAAATAAATTTTTGAAACATATTGCCTGAGGGATGGGAGTAAAAAATTCAATTTTCTGCGAGTTTGTACCCTAAGTAAGTAAAATCATCAAATTCATTAAAGGATTTAAAAATAAAACAATTTGAAATGTAAACTTTAAATATGTATTAAAATAAAACAAACTATATATAGATATATAATACCAGTCATGTATTTATTAAAACTTGTTTTAAAAAACAATGAGGACTGTCTAATGTTGCATGTTCAAATTTTGAGTGTATTTATTCAATAAATACACTCAAAATTTGAACATGCCAAAAATTGTAGAATAAATTTTATTCTATGTTATGACGATTTGGGGTAATGTGACGTAAGCAGTGACGTAGTTTTTGTTACAGACAAAAAAACGGAAGCAAATCTCCATTATTAATAGAAGATGTTGTAAAAAGCTCTTACAAAAACTTTTGGAACTTTCAGAAGCTGATATACTAAAACCATGCAGTGGTGACCATAGCTCTAGATATTCTGGAACTATTTGATGTCAAACACAAATAAAACATTTTATGAATTATCATCAAGTTATATCGACAGCATGGATCTCTATGACTCTTCTTCGCCACCCATCCCTATTAGCCCTTGTGTTGTATACCCAACATCGGGTATACAATCGAGAGAGGAAACTCGGGTGATAGAGAGACAGACTAGAGACTTACTTGTCTGGCTGTCATCTTGTCGTCTTCTAGTTGCTGGCTCTAACTAAGGGCTTCTTCTGGGCTAACTCTAGTCATTGTAATTAAATGAATTACAAGACTTTTATTTCTTGATCAAGATTTTATTTAGCCCATTCTTATTCACCACGCAGGTGAGATTCAACCTCAGCTTCAAACTAAAATCTAAACTAACTAACTAACTACGTGACACGCAAGATTTGCGCCTGTAATACTACCCTGGTCGCAGGAACCAAATGTAATATTACCCTTCTTACGGGAACCAAATGTAATACTACAGTGGTCGCGGCAACAAATGTAATACTATGCCGTCCTGCGGGAAGGCACCAAATATACCAATATGCTGTTGCGGCGCCGAATCTAACACGATGGTGTTCTTTGACCCACAGGAAAGTTGAAGTGCTTGTTCCAGGCTGTACCTGAAAGTGACCAAATTCACCAATGTTGTTCCACAATTACAACGGACACGTTTTTAATAATAAAAGACCTTTATTAGTTATACGGTAATAAAAATCATGTACAATCACAAAGAGGTGTCGAAGTTGAAGTGAAGTCGGAATTTTGTGGACTGACTGGCGATATATGTTAAGTTCTGATTCAAATTCAGGAGTAGCAAGATGACAATGCAAAGACGGCGACAATGGCTGTGAGATGGAGCTATCAATCTGGTCAAGAACCAGCTCTCTCCGATCTGCCTGGAACCCTTTTGGGACCTCTTTTATGGGTTCCAAACCCCTGAATCCAGGGCTTTGATTGGCCAGCCAATAGAAACGCCGGACCAATGGCCCTACAGTGTAAATATCAGGAGGCGTACAAAAAACCACCCACGCGGTCGCATTTGATTGGATGGCCAATCAAAATCATAGCCTTGGGTTACACATCTTGGAGGGGGGCAACAAGTCTCCGCCCCAGTTTCCTGATTGGTGAGGCACCTGATAATATTTTTGTTATTGTATAAAAGGTCTTGTGCCAGACTTATCTGTCAGTTACTATGATAATTCCCAGGAATTGGTCTTGAGATTACCCGCCAAATTATTATTCTTAACTAAATCAATATTTTTAAGATTTAATCTTTAAACTATCTTTTGTTCGAGTAGATTTTCTTATCTTGTACAGTCTTCACAAGAATGACAATATATATGTATATGAAAACATTTGTATAAAACAGTCATTCGTTTTATATCAACCGACTTTTAGCCATTAACATTTCTTTTGTTCGAGTATTTTTTTTCTTATCTTGTGTTGACATTACCCCTACCATTGACTTGTACTCTGATATAAGTCACTTGTACGAGTCTAGACATAACTGTTATTTTTATATCCAAAAGTTAAGCAAAATTGTTTTTTCAAGTATCTAATGAAATATCGCCAGTCAATCCATAACACTACTACAATGTTATAGCGCCTCTGGGCTCAGGTTTACCAACAGTCCTGGTATTTTTCCATTGGCTGATCTGAAAGTCAATAGCTCCTTATTTAGCTATAGGGTTTGTCAACAATTCATGATACCATGAATTGGAACACTCGTTCTTGGAAGGTCCTCTGTACAGCATCCAGTATCTGTGCAGAGCTGATTGTAGGTTTTTGCTGGCTGACCCACACTAGTGCATCCATGTATAGGTGCCTATATGAACATGTCAGTGATGAGTTCATCCTTACTTCTCCGGCAGTATCCAGCATGTCTTGTTCATCTTACCTGGATGGTTTGTGTGATAGGAGGCAAGTGGCCATACAGCTGCTCTTTTGTGGGGTGCTGCTTGTAGGATTTGTTCAAGACAACACACAGCATCTTTGTACAGTTCCCAACTAGCTTTTTCTCTAACGGTTTTTTTTAAAGCCTAAGTGGTACAGCCATACAGTAGTGCTGACATGGTTGCAGCTTGGAAGAATTTTTACTTTATCAGAGAGATCAGATTTCCATATAATTAATACTCTGTCTATAGATCTTTTAAAAGTATTTTTGTCTGGTTAAATCAAACTTAATGGACCTTAATTCCATCATTGTATGTCAGACCGCCAAAAGAAAAAAAAATACCAAAAATTAGGGAATTAACCAAATTTAGTGAAATTTTCAGTGTTGATATATTAATGAATAAAAGATATAATGCACCAGTTATTTTATTTAAAAACCTTTACATTTTTTCAGGTCAGTTAACTTTGAACCACGTATCTTTGAGAATCTGTGTTACACCTCAAAGATATGTGGTTCCAAGTAAACTGACCTGAAAAAATGTAAACGTTTTTAAATAAAATAACTGGTGCATTATATCTTTTATTCATTAATATATCAACAAAATTTCATTAAATTTGGTTAATTCCCTGATTTTTGGTATTTTTTTTCCTTTGGTGGTGCGACATATGCTGTTGGAATTTAGGTCCGTTAAGTTCGATTTAACCTTTTGTCTTTTTTGTTTTTGTTTTTCAAACCTCTAATCTTGTGTATTTCATCTAATTTTTTTTTTTTTTTTTTTTTTTTTTTTTTAACTCTTCCCATTTAAACAGAACAAAATAAATCCCTTTTAAAGATGGCTGGTGTTTTTGACATTTGTTATAATCTTGAGGTGAGTTTCAATTTATCTTTCTTTTCTTTCTCGAGTTGATTTTTTTTTTTTTTTTTTTTTTTTTTTGCAATAATGGGAGTGGGGTGCATATTTTTAATTTTGAACTTTAGCTATAATTTTGTTATTTCATTTCATTTTTATAAATAAAATGACAACATTCCTTGGTTTAAATACAGATATTGTTAGATTTTCTGATCAATGTTTTGCCCAAATGTTACAAAACCGAGGATTCTTCAGTGCATTTTTGTCTACAATCTTTTATGCCATTTCCTAAAAATTCGGTACATGTGAAAGATCTCATTTTTGGTATAAGTACTTAATAGATTAATACACAACTTTCAGTGTTTCATATAATTTGATATTTTTTAAAAGTGAAAAATTGACCTACCCTACTGGCCAGATATCTAAATCTATATCTATTACATAACTGTATTTTTTTGTTCTTCTTTCAAATCTTCATATATTTTTGTTTTTATTGCAGGGCTCAGAACCTTTGTACAGCTACAGTGTTCTTACAGTATCTGCATCTTCTATAATGAATGGTATTCATCACAGAATGCCTGTATGCATTAACTTTTTTTTACCATTTTTATTTTTATTTCTATATGAAATTATACATAGGATTGCTTTTAATATATTTGAGAATAAAACAATAATATTAGTGTAGCGGAGATTGAACCTCCTGATCGTGAGTGGTGGGATTGCTGTCACCCCTGTTGAATATGCAAATTCCGCACGGGTAGGGCAGCGTGTGATTAGCCCAATGAGTTGGCGAGGACCAGTATTAAACCTGGAACCTTACAATTCTTAAGCAAATGCTCTAACAACTGAGCTAAACCTAAGAAAACAAAATTTGGCACATTTTTTTTTTTTTTTTTTAAACTTATTTTGAATGACAAAATTTTTATTTATTGTTTGTTGGTTGAATTTGTCTAAAGTTTGGTATTTTCGTCCTGCAGAAAAGTGGGTTCAAGTTTTCAATATTTAATTTTTAAATATTTTATTTTTATAAATCATTATTTTTATTTTACATTATTTGATGTTTTATCACATTTTTATCAGTAATTTTTAAATTTATTTATCTATATATTTAAAATTCCATTTTAAATTTATTTATCTATATATTTTATCACATTTTTATATAAAAAGACTTTTATATAGATTAACAGTTTTATTTTACATTATTTTATTATATTTTATTTTTATAACAGACAATTTATAAATTGTCAAATTTTTTTTTTTCACTCTGGAGTGCAGCCATTTTCTTTTCTTTTTACAAAACAATTTGAAAATATTAAAAAATAAATGAATGAATGAATAAAATAATTGCAGACTGATGGGATTGCACTCTGTTTAACACTGTGGAATTTTAACCTTCTATCAGTCGTGAATAGTTTAAAGGTTTTAGTGACCATATTTGCAAGGGTCAAAGTGCAACACATTCTTCCTCTTGAACCCAACTAAAGTAAACTTGGTGAAATTTTGTTAAAGTTTATTTTAAATCGTTTTTTATTAGTTGGACTATTTTCCCTTGTCTAAATAATCTTCATACAATGACTGCTATTTACACAGTAGCATTGCAACCAACAAAGCCTTCATCAGATGATGACTCTGGGTTCAGGCATGGTTTCGAGGCCAAAGCATCATGACCACTAACCCAGAGTGTCCCAGCAGTATCTCACAATACCACCAGACTTTGTTGGTTTGATGTCACTTTGTAGGATTGCCATATCCACGCTGATGCGGTTAGAGCTTTACCCTGAATCTTTTTTACGTATTTCTTCTTGTCTGGTGGAGAAAGTCCAAGTTTAGTAAAAAAAAATGCCAAGGTTGAGTTGGTAATAAATCCTTGGTATTCGATAGGAAATACATCCGTTATCCATCCATTTCTGCCATATTGTTCTCGTAGATCTTCATATTCATAAGGGAATGACAATTGTCTAACTCATGTGGTCTCATAGCGAGCAGCAGGCAAAGAGAAAGAGAAGTTCAAATCAGCCGCTTAAATACACAAGGCCCCTAGCGACACTAAATGGGCAGACAACTCCCCAGGCAAATACGAAAATAACTCCTACACCACTAATCCAGAGCGTCCCAGCAGTATCTCATGATACCACCAGACTTTGTTGGTTTGATGTCACTTTGTAGGATTGCCATATCCACGCTGATGCGGTTAGAGCTTTATCCTGAATCTTTTTGATGTATTTCCTCTTGTCTGGTGGAGAAAGTCCAAGTTTAGTCAAAAATGCCAAGATTGAGTTGGTAATAAATTGTTCTTTGTTAACAATGTTTTGAATGTGTCCCCTCAAGCTGCGTTCTACTGTGGAATTATTGGAAAACAAAATTTGAGAAAATAGGAGGATGCTGCAGTTCCACAGTGCCTATAGATAAGCCACCACTGAAAAAAAACCTATTATAAAGTTCTATGTTATAGATTAGTCATATCACTCCAATATTTTTGTTTTAATTGGTTTTTATTAGAGGTTCTTTGACAGTTTAATTCTATACTGGGTTTGTTGATTTTCCTCTTCTTCAGGCAATTCTAAGCAGTGACGAAGATGTGGAAAAATGGTTGAATTTTGGAGAAGTTCCTCTTAAAGAGGTAAGTTTACAAAATCCATATCAACTTTAAATACGATATTACCATTAAATAAGTACACGCCTGACATTCTTTTACAAAATGTTTTCTTCTAAACCAAAAATACCAGAATTTGATTATTTCTACTGGAACATCATCCAATCAAAATGGATATTATTAGGTATGATTTAATACCAAATTCTACAGTGCCAAAATTGTGTAATCAAAAATATGTATATAAATATATATATATATTTACCAACCCCTCCACATGAGCAGGATGCGACACAGTCAATTTTTTAAGCAAAATTTAACAGGTTTGAATTCAGAGTTTTCCTTCACCTAGACTGGTTACCTAGTTATGGTTAACGAGCCCAGTCTACCCTGCTATTTACCCATAGCTGGAGGGAGAACTGAATTCATACCTTTCCCAAGGATATTAGCGCCATGTGAAATGTTGACAGCTTCGTCCAGGAATTGAACTCGAGTCGACAAGTCCATTTCCTACGACTCTACTCATTAGACTACATGCCTCCATAAAAAAAAAATGTATATATAGCAGTCCAAAAATAACCTCATATATATATATATATATATATATATATAAGCAATGATCGTCTGTTCACAGACTGGATCTCTCTGGTGATCGTAAAATACGTATGTATTTAATAGTTTAAACACCATTCCTTTACGGCAGCTGTCAAATGGCCGAGAAGTTAACAATTCGGGCTGAGGAAAAGTCAGTTGGATTTCGCTCCTGGCCAGAGGTAATTGTTATGTCTAGCCTCACTGAAGAGGCATGAAACGCCGAAACGCGTGTCTATGAAGAACTTTTAATATATATATATATATGTGTGTGTGTGTATGTATATATGTAATTTTACTTTGTTACAGATGTTGCTATTTTATTTTTGGTTACAGAATTTCAAGGCTGTAGAGTTTAGTAATAAATAACACCTAATGATATCCATTTTCATTGTATAGTGCTCCACTAGAAATAATAAAATTCTGGTATTTTTTGTTTAAAATGCTAAATGGGAACAACACAAGGATGCTGCATACTGTTTTGATCAAATTCTGGAAGCAGCAGCAGCAGCACCCTACAAAACAGGCAGTTGTATGGCCACTTACCTCCCATCACACAAACAAGACGTGCTGGCTACTGCTGAAGAAGTAAGGATGAACTCCTAAGCAGTATTCTCCTGGATAACTCTTCAGATCATTTACCTTTTTAAACCAATTAAATCCACTAGCAAAATAAATAAAAACGCCCTCCGGGCGATGTAAAAATAAATTTTTGAAAGGTATTGCTTGAGGAGGTGGAAGTTAAAAATTAAATGTCAGAAAGTTTGAAATCATCAAATCATCAAATTTATTAAAGGAGTAAAAAAAAATAAAACAATTTGAAATCGAAAGTAAGTTCTATTAACTTTGAATATCTATTAAAATAAAACAAACTATATATAAATATATGATACTGGGGATGTATCTATTAAAACTTGTTTTAAAAAACAATGAGGACTGTCTGATGTTGCATGCTCACATTTTGAGTGTATTTATTCTATGTTATGACGATTTCGGGTATAGTGACGTAAGCAGTGACATAGTTTTTGTTACAGACAAAAAACTAGAAGCGAATCTCCATTATTAATAGATTCTAATCCTTTTTTAAAATTATGTTTTTGTATCTTTTAAAAGGCCGTCCAAGTAATCAAACCTCAGGTGTGTCTAACACTTTACCCTGTGTCAACAATGGTCAATAATTCTCAGAACAACAAACCCGAATGTATCAAAGAAATTGATCTAAAAAGGTAAGCAGAATGGTCAGTCTTTTTTTTTCTTCTTTGCAATTTGGTAAATCTTTTTCATTCTATCAGAACCAATTCCTGGTTTTTCTTGGGAATTGTCCAAACCAAAATCTGTTGGAAACGAATTAAAACTGTTGTTGCACTCATTGTTTAAATGCCTTGACACTCTCATATTTCTTTCTTGAACTCTTTGCCTAACAAATTTCCCCCACGGCTGTACCAAATTTTCTTGATATTTTTCTAGAATGAAAAAAAAAAATAGAGGGGAAAAATAATAAATATTCGACTTGTTGACAATGTCGTCGCCGTCAAAAAATCCTTATCAACTCAAAAATCTTCAGCAGCTGAAAAATCCGTCGTTGTAAAATCTTCAGCAACTCAAAATCGCGACTCGACTCCTGTCGTCACCCCACTTCTACTTATACTAGTTTCTCCTCAACATCCGGGTGTCTGCGCCCCATACACAAGATTCTCGAGCCAAACCCGGCTGCCGGAATCCTCATAGCTATCATCCGGGCACCTGGCGCTTACATCCGGGACTGTAGCTTCTCGACTTTGGTGACAATGTTTGCATTCTGAAGGAAGCGGGTTCAATTCTACAGTCCTACATGTCAGGCAAAGCCTAGCCCGCTTCCTTCGAGAATACGGCAGGCCTTGACGTTCGCCACTCACCTCGTGTTCTCTGTCACAATTTTTTGCCTGTATGATGGGATATTTCAATGTTCACTATCTATTCCCCTAAGAACTCATTCCATTGAAATAAAGTCCAATTATTGTTGTAAGCAGAGTCCTTCTGCTCAATAATGAACTAACCATCAGCAGTTTAAGGTAGGATCACTGTGGGCAGCTTAATTTTTTGCCGACCAAATTACCTGGTATTTCTTACCTGTATGATGGGATATTTCAAAATTTACTATTCACTTCAGAACTCATTCTATTCAAATAAAGTCCTATCATCATTGCAATCTGAGTCCTTCTACTCAATCATCATCATGTCACGCAATCAGCACGGATATCCATGACAATCTCTTGCCAACCTTCTCCATCATTCATTTTCCTAGGGAGGTCCTCTGCACAGCATCCAGCATCCTCACAGAGTTGGTCAATGTAGGTCCTTGGTGGGAGGCCCACATTAGCATGTCCGTGTGTTGGCTCTCTGCTCAATAATAATGAGCTAATCATCAATTTTTGCACTTTACTTGGGGGAGCAATCAGCACGGATATCCATGACAATCTCTTGCCAACCTTCTCTATCATTCATTTTCCTAGGGAGGTCCTCTGCACAGCATCCAGCATCCTCACAGAGTTGGTCAATGTAGGTCGTTGGTGGGAGGCCCACATTAGCATGTCCGTGTGTTGGCTCTCTGCTCAATAATAATGAGCTAATCATCAATTTTTGCACTTTACTTGGGGGAGCAGCTGTGAGCGGTTTACAGTAGACAAAGAGTTAAGAAGTTATTTACAGAAATGAGTTGTTTTTTTGTTTTTTTTTCAAAATGCCAAGACTTATGTTCTTTTTTTTTTTTTTTTTTTTTTTCAGTAAACCAAAAAATCTTTTAACAAATTGGCTGTCTGGATCAAAACAGAAAATAAAACAAGAACCAAAGAAAGAAGAAGAGGAGGAAATAATCTCCAAGAAAATTAAACTGGAAATGTAATGGCAACAATTGTCTTGTTAGGGAGTAAAACAGAATTTCCTTTTATATTAATGATAAAGGATCCACCACTTCTTACAAGGAAATATGGTAATCTGAACATTAGCTACATAAATGAGAGTAACCTACCCTTGTTTATTTCACTTTTAGAAAGCTGTTATGTTTTGGTCGGCCATTTTCATTTCACCGTAAAATTTTCACCGTTGTATTTCATACAACTGCGTGTTTTAACACGAAAATATCATAAAATGTGTTCTTAATAAAAATTAAGTTCATTTCAAATAATGCACAAGCACAATTAAGAACACATTTTATGATAAATTTTCATGTTAAAACAAACATTCAGTTGTATTGATTCAAACAAATTTATATTTTCAGTGTAGATTTATGGTGAAATTAAAATGGCCGACCAAAACATACAGCTTCCTCAAAGTGAAAGAAACAAGGTTACTCTCATTTATGTGGCTAATGTTCAGATTACCGGAAATATTTCCTATATTAATGAAGGGTTCTCTTTGTTCCTTTTAGATTTCTTTTCATTCTTTTTATATGTTCATAATTTTCTCATTCTATAAAAACAAGAATCATTAATTCATCACTAAAACTTCCAAATTCATGAAAAAATAATCAAAATAAAATCTCATCTTGAAAGATCAATTGGATAAAATAATGTTGGTCTAGTGCTAGTGAAAAGGGGATAGACTCCCTTGTGTCTGTCTGATACCAACTAGTTACATTTATGCACACTATTCAATCTTATATGGATCTTGTAAAATATATAAGCATGTTTTTTTGGTTATCGTTTTGTATTCATTACTTGAAAATAAAAATTCTTGCTGAAGAATCCAGTTGGTTGGTTGTATTTTATGGCATGTCAACCCATCTAGGGTATTTTATTCATTCTTGATGGTACTCAATTTTTTCTTATTTAACTCATAGATGAGACCCCAACACATACTACCATTCCGGAAGAAGCCTGACTCGGTAAACGCTCATAAGGTCATTAATCATCTTACCAACAGCAACTTTGAGCACCTTTTTGATCTCCATGTTTCTAACACACGTGGGCATGCCTACAAAGTCAGAAAACAGCACAGCTCACATGACTTTCGGAAACATTTTTTCACACTCAGAGTTGCTGAGGCATGAAATAAACTGCCTGCATCCGTTGTAGGTTGTCGAAACACTGCATCTTTCAAAGCCTCCATGCTTCCTGTAATTCAACAAAACTATACCTGATAAACCCCCTCCACACACATATGCATACATACATGTATATTATTACTGTACGCTATTCATGTTCCTGACATTAGTACATTATTCAATGTACTATACACAAGACTTTGGTGAGTTGTGGTGCACCTGAGCATTGTATGCAATAAATTTCTTTATTATTTTAAAAAAACAATCCTTTTATACAAAAACAACAGCAACCTTGAGCACCTTTTTGATCTCCATTTTTCTAACACACATGGGCATGCCTACAAAGTCAGAAAACAGCACTGCTCACGTGGATTTCGGAAACATTTCCTCACGCTCAGAATTGCGGAGGCATGGAATAAGTTGCCCGCGTCTGTTGTAGGCTGCCGAAACACTGCATCTTTCAAAGCCTCCATGCTTCCTGTAGTCCGCCGACACTATACCTGATTCCCCTCTCCACACACATACATGCATATTACTACTGTAAACTGTTCATGTTCCTGATACTAATGCATTATTCTGTATACTTGACATGAGACTTTGATGAGTTGTGGTGCATCTGAGCACTGTACACAATAAATTTCATTATTATTATTATTATTATTAAAAAAAGAAAATAAGATTGTTTCTTCTGGAATGACTTGATTTATTCTATAAAAGACAAAAAAATTTATTTAAAAAAAAAAATGAATATTTACAGATGATAATGATAATGTTAGTTATGAGGAGATATTGTCATTTTTCTCATCTTCATCTTGACCTTGACCTTGTTCCGCTGGACTTTGTTTTTCAATCAGTTTTTGTAAATTTGGTAATTTGTCTTCCAACATCGCTCGACGAATGGCCACAAAATAATGGAAATAATGGCTGAAGTTGTGGCTGAAAAAGGAATGAAAAAGAATTTGGTGTGATTATTATATAAATGGGAGAAGCAAAAAAACAGTTTTTAAAAAAGTGACATCATATAATCAGGATTTACATTTTTGCATTTCCTCTTGGATGATTTGGACAGTCTCATTTTTAACCAGAGAGTGTTGCAAGATGATAATGGTTGTACAATTGAGGAACAAGAGTATTAATATATAAAAGCTTTTCATCTTGGACAATTTGGACAGTTTTATTTTTAACCAGAGGGTGTTGCAAGATGATGATGGCTGAACAATTAAAGAACACAAGTAATGATATATAGATAATCTTGGACGATCTAGACAGTCTCATTTTGAAACCAGAGGGTGTTACAAGAGGATAACAGTTGTAGAATTAAGAAACACATGTATTGATATAATAGACAGATTAGGTTACTGATAATCTTATATATAATCTTGGATGATTTGGACAGTCTCATTTTTAATCAGAAGGTGTTGCAAGATGATAACGGTTGTACAATTAAGGAACATGAATATTAATATATAGATGAGATAAGCAAAAACAGTTTAAAAATCTTTCAGGTAGGCATGTATTCAATCTTGCTTGCTTTTTATGGCATGTCAACCCTTGTTGGGTTATTTTATGACGGAGACGTTTTGTTTTATTTATTCTTGATGGGTACTCAATTTTATTTATTTATTTTTTTTTTTTAACACGTTTTTTAGACTCATTCTTTTCTATTTAAACCATAGATGGGACCCAAACAGGTATTACCACTCCAGGTCAGAGTGAACCTGGGAGTAATGCTGAGGAAGGGCTACTCCACATTCCCCAGAGCTCCAAAACTGGAACCTCACCACTAGATGCAGTTTAACATCATACCCAGGATACTAAGACCCTCAACCACCATCTTCTAACACATATGATAAACAGGGCTGGGGCAATCATATAGGTGCTAGGGCTTGACATGACCAGTCGATTGATCAAAGAAGGCCTCTCCGACTGCCCTAGCCTAAGTAAGGGCCAAAGTGGGGTGTTGCATGTCATGGACTGTTCATCCACTAGGATTCTATCCTTAAGCATCACGGGTCTTGCCCCTCTCCAGAGGTGTAGTCAGTGTATTCTAAAGCTCCAGCCAACAAGGCTGCCTTCAGGTAGGCATGAATTCAATCTTCCCTGGATAGTATTTTTGATAAACTCCACAAAGTAATTTAATCAGATCTAAATTCAACCTAAAATGGCTGAAGAGGTGACTGATGGGGAACTGAGAAATGTTGGACGGAAAAAAAATTCCCACTATTGAAAAGATTAATAAGCTGATCTCAAAGTCCATTTATAGTAGTTTTGATAAGGATCAACATCCTCATTAAATGTGATCTTGTATTGGTTAGGTCCCGGACCTAACGAATTCTAGAGTTACTCCCCTTGATCAGTAAAGGTCTGATAGGAACCTGGAAGTAGGGTTTCTGCCAGGACACTTTTAGATTAGGATTCATGCGGGCAAGACGCACGTACAACACAGCTGAGCTAATTAAGTCACTTTTAGGGTAGAAACATTCTCTACCCTGTGGCAAATAAAACCTTGTTAATTTTCCAACAACCTGATCTTGCATTTTCATTCAGTGCTCCATATTTTATATGTATGTAAAAACATAACTGGTACCGCAACCATTTTCCCTACAGAACACAAAATAAATTATCTGGAAGGACACGTGCACAATACAGTTGAGCTAATTAAGTCACTTTTAGGCTAGAAGCATTTCTCTATCCTAAGTTAAATAAAACCTTGTTAATTTCCAACAACCTGGTCTTGCATTATCATTTCAGTCTTCCAACACATGTGAGCTAGTTAAGTCACTTTTAGGGTAGAAGCATTTCTCTACCTTGTGTTAAATAAAACCTTGTTAATTTTCCAACAACCTGGTCTAGCATTTTCATTCAGTGTTCCGTATTTTATCTGTATGTAAAAACTTAACAGTATTAGACTGGGCTTAGTTCAAAGAATGTTTTCAAGAAAACCCTCATTGTCTCAAATGTCAAATAAGTTTTAAGAGGTTTATCAACTGTATATCTTGGAGAAGGCAGCACGAAACATCGGCCTCTGTTTGAACTCCGATAAAATCCATGTGTTTAAAAAAGGAAAGAGACATCTCCACACTTGACGGTAAGCCTCTAAAGCCAGTAGAACAATTCATGTACCTAGGTAGCAATATCTTATCCACAGAAAGTGATGTTAAATAATGCATAGTGAAGGCATGGTCTGCTATAAACAGATTATCAGTTATATGGAAATCCAACCTCACTGACAAGTTAAAGCGACTATTCTTGTAGTTGTATCAGTGCTACTGTATGGCTGCACCACTTGGACTCTAATGAAGCGCTGAGAGAATAAATTAAAAGAATTAAGTATGGAGATATATTGAATTAAGTATGGAAATCCAACCTCACTGACAAGTGAAAGCGACTATTCTTGTAGTTGTATCAGTGCTACTGTATGGCTGCACCACTTGGACTCTAATGAAGCGCTGAGAGAATAAATTAAAAGAATTAAGTATGGAGATATATTGAATTAAGTATGGAAATCCGACCTCACTGACAAGTGAAAGCGACTATTCTTGTAGTTGTATCAGTGCTACTGTATGGCTGCACCACTTGGACTCTAACGAAGCACCAAGAGATAAGCTAGATGGGAGCAGCACAAGAATTCTGCGTGCGATATTAAACACTATTCTTGTAGTTGTATCAGTGCTACTGTATGGCTGCACCACTTGGACTCTAACGAAGCACCAAGAGAATAAGCTAGATGGGAGCAGCACAAGAATTCTGCGTGCGATATTAAACACATCATGGAAACAACACCCTACTGTATGACCACTTGCCTCCTATCACACAAACCATCCGAGTGAGACGAACAAGACATGCTGGACACAGCTGGAGAAGCAAGGACGAACTCAGAAGTGATGTTCTCCAATGGAAACTAGCATGGATATCTGTGCTACAAGCACGACATGATTATCCTCATGATGTCTCACTTCTAAAGTAAGTAAAGTCATCAGGGTGGCCTAAAGTCAGTATCAGCCGAACAGTGAGGGAGTCTATCCCCATTTCACTAGTGCTAGACCAAGGAGATTGTTTTTGCATCTGAGGTGGAGTGCCATACCTACCATCAGCTCCTTACTTTACCGCACAGATCCCTGTGCTTACTCATACGCTGAGTTGGCAAGGGCCAGTATCGAACCAGGAACCTTGTGCTTCCCAGGTGCACGCTCTACCGACTGAGCTAAACTGGTCCTAAAGAGTCAATCTTTGAAAATGTCAGAATTCCAGTTGTTCAAGTGGCCGTTGATTTTTGAAAACATTTCTTTGAATTTCATTTTGTTTTTTCTCAATTGTTGCTTTTAAAATTCCTCATTAAAAACGAAAAATTTTCTCACCTGGTGAAAATGAGAAAAGGTCAATTAGTGTAAAAGCAATGATGCATTCAGATGGAAAATTTTCTCTTCTAAGATTTGATTTTCCCGCTTTTTTTCTTTCTTAAAGGATTCAAGAAGATGATAATGGAAAAGTGAAAGATCATTTTTGGTTTAAAAAAACTTTAAAGAAATCTCAGCTTTGATATGCGCAGTAGGGTAGGTCAATTTTTCACTTTTTAAAAATATCAAATTGTCCATCTATGCGAAAGTTGTGTATTAGTATACTGAATACTGACACCAAAAATTAAATCTTTTACTTGCACCATTGTTTGAGGAAATAGCACCAAAGATCGTCTACTAAAATGCACTAAAAATCTTCATTTTCTAAAGGCTAAATTTTGCGAAAACAAGGATTTTTAGTGCATTTTAATTGAAGATCTTTGATGCTATTTCCTTAAACAATGGTGCAAGTAAAAGATCTAATTTTTGGTATCAGTATTCAGTATGGGCCGGGTTAGCTCAGTCGGTAGAGCGTTTGGCTAGAAATCACAAGGTTCCTAGTTCGATACCGGTCACCGCCAACTCAGTGTATGTGTAGCACAGGGATCTGTGCGGTAAAGTAAGGAGCTGATGGTAGGTGTGGCGCTCCACCTCAGATGCTAAAAACAATCTCCTTGGTCTAGCGCTATTGAAAAGGGGATAGACTCCCTCGCTGACTGGCTGATACCGACTTTAGGCCGCCCCGTCGACTTTACTTTTTTTTTTACTTATACTAATACACAACTTTCACATAGATGGACAATTTGATATTTTTAAAAAGTGAAAAATTGACCTACCCTAATGTGCAGCACAAAGGTAAGAACACTGGACTAAAGACTGAAAGGTCTATACATAAACCAAGGAGGCATCTGTGGTGTAATGGTTATCATCGTAGGAAATGGACACTGTGATATAAGTTCAAATCCTGGACGAAGCTGGTTGCATTTCCCATAGTGCTAATACTCTTGGGAAAGGTATGAATACAACTATTCTCACTCTAAGTATCAGTAAATAGTAGGGGAGACAAATCTATTAAAAGAAGGTAAATTAGGTCAGGGAGAACTCTTTAGCAAGGGATAAAAACATTGAAATGAATAGTTCTACAGTAAGCAAAAGATAATAATGCTCAGATTTAAAATGACAAATTGATTGATTTTTAACAGCATGTCAACCAGTCTGGGGTTATTTTATGCCTAAAGCTTATGGAATTTTCATTCATTGTGTGTTTTTGGTAACTGCCTTTAAGAGTTTTTTTGCACACGATTATATGATGGGAAGTATTCTTATCGAATACAAATAATTTGCAAACAGATCTATTTGAATTATAGATGGGACCCTAATAGCTACTACCACACCTAGTCAGAGTGGACCTGGGAGTAATAGCAAATCTCCAGAACAGGAGCCTCACTATCAGATGCAGTTTAGCATTTACCCAGAGGTCCCATCACACTTTTGTGGGGGGGGGGATCTTACCCCTCAGCAGGAGATAGCATATTCTAAGCCCAGCTTACAGGGCATAGATTTTAAGGTAATCTAAACATTAGCTACATAAATGAGAGTAACCTCCCCTCGTTTATTTCACTTTGAGGAAGCCATATGTTTTGGTCGGCCATTTTCATTTCACCATAATCAATACAACTGCATGTTTTAACACGATAATATCATAAAATGTGTTCTTAATAACAATTAAGTTAATTTCAAATAATGTGCAAGCAAAGTTAAAAACAAATTTTATGATATTTTCAAGTTAAAACATGCAGTTGTATTGATTCAAACAAATTCGTATTTTCAGTGTAGATTTACGGTGAAATGAAAATGGCCAACCAAAACATATGGCTTCATCAAAGTGAAACAAACAAGGGGAGGTTACTCATTTATGTAGCTAATGTTCAGATTACCGATTTTAAATGAAATATTTTCACCGCTTCACATGATGAACAGGTAACATTGTTAACAAGCCAATCACCTGTGTCCTCTGATATATTTTTTTTATGATCAAATATCAATTGTATTTATTTTGCTTGTCAAGTATCGATTGGAAGCCGACAAAATTCATGGTTGACTGATTTTTGCAATCAATGGAAAAGGTTAAGGTTCATTCAACAAATCCTTTTCAAGAGACGTGAACTTTAAAAAGAGAAACTTGAAACGGGAAAGAAATAGAGAAAAAGAAAGGACAGTTCTACTCACAGCATCAACAGGACACTGGCCAGGATCTCTGACGTATTTAAAAGATGGTGGATATAAGCTCGTGTGAAATTTAAGCATGAGTAACATCGGCAATCAACTAGAATCGGAGTGAAGTCATCGCTGTATCTATAAAAAAATAAATAAATGAATTGGAGAAGTTAGATGAATATATACTGTATGATGCATATATACTAACAAGAATATGGGCCATCCAGATGTAATGAAATATATCAAATTAGAAAGACTAACAAAATTAAATAAGAACACATACAAAAGATTACACTTATCTTAATTATATTTTAATTGGTTTCTATACAAAAATCATTCATAGAATTGATTTTAATATGTTGGAGAATAAAACAATAATATTAGAGATCAATAACTATAAGTAATTATCTATTAAACCCGGTTTTTATTTTATTGGGATTTATTTTTTCATTATCAAATTTGAAATGTTGTGATTTGCAGAAGTTAAATGAATATATACTATATGATGTATATATACCAGCAAGAATATGGGCCATCCAGATGTAATGAAATATATCAAATTAGAAAGACTAACAAAATTAAATAAGAACACATATAAAAAGATTACTTATTTTAATTGGTTTCTATTTAAAACCAATCATAAGATTGATTTTAATACGTTGGAGACTGACTTTTAGTTTTAGTTTTTTTGTAATTTATTTTTTCATTATCAAATTTTTAATGTTGTGGTTAGCAGAAGTTAGATTAATTTATTATTACTAGCGGGACTTGTAGATATACCACAGTATGATAATTTAATTATCACAATGTTTGATATGTTAATCCAAAGATTTTTCTTAATAAAAGACGGGGTGGTACTTATCTCTCTCT